>JANAVB010034418.1:7789236-7898202 GCA_029216955.1 Iris pallida | reverse complement strand
GGCCATAAACGTTACACTATTCCCCCAATTCCTACAATCAATATCAATCAATATTTGAACCCTAGGAGGGTTCCGTGTAGCAATGTGGTTTAAACATGCATCTAGACAATTACTAAATAAATACAAGAAAATATAACCGTAACTTACCTTTGTTTATGACTGGATCGGTAAAGTCGGTTCCGAGGAGGATGTCAGGTTCGTCTCCGAGATCCTACAGTTGAGAACCTTGACTTAGAACCAATATGAAATTATTCTAGGTGTGCTAGTTACAATCTCTAGTAGTAGTGTCCTAGTCGGATTTTAAGTTCTTTTATTTAACCTACTGTACGCTTTACGTCGCAAGCTACGTGCGTTGTCAATTAGTTTGTTAAACCGTTAATTCAGCTAATTGGGGAAAAATAGCAATTACAGTTTATCTTAGGAAAACTTTGTATTTTGTAATATATATAAACTAGTTTTCTTCTAGTGATAAAACATAAACTTGTTATCTTGCTAATATTTTATTCATTTAATTAACTTGGAAAAATCTTTATTAATTTTATACAAAATAATTAATATCCTAATTATATTTACGCGTCCAAATATGGAAACCAACCCAGAAAAGAAATGAAAAACCTAGACTACACAATACAGGGGCACAACTAACAAAATAGAAATCTGGGCTTATGCCCTTACAAACTTTACATAAATGAAATTAGAGGAAAATTAGTTAGCTCTGAAAAATGTCCTGTATTTTAAATATTGAAAACAAAACTAATAAATAAATTAAATTAAAACTTAGGAGTCTCAGACTTGGTCCAATCGTCACTATTTTTAGCTAATGCCTCAACGTCCGGGTAAAACCGATTTTGTTTGCATTTTGCTAGGGCCTACGGACCGGTACGGTCGTCGCCCAAAAATTCGATTTGAATTATTTTCCGAAAATTGATTTAAAAATTCATTTATAAAGTTTTATAAAATTTGGACAGCATTTCCTCTATATTCGGGATAACCCGAAACTGGAAAAATGCGCCAAAACACCCATTACCTATCCAAACCAGGGAAAACACACTTTTATAGAAAATATAACCACAGAAATCATTTCCTAAGCATAATCGGAAAACCCGAAATAAAATCGAAATCCCAAAATTTCAAAAATCCAAACCAACCACAGAAAATGTCACAGAACGATTTCAGAAAATTCGAAACTACCACGTCCACCAAAACCGAATTCCCGGGAAGGAATCGGGGACCAATTCTCATCATCGACTACGTAAATGGAAACGGGAATGCAAAATTATACCTTGGGTTGCTCGGCTAGAGCTCTCAGATGTTAAAATTGGAATAAAACCAAGTTTTCGCAGAATCGTGAAAATCCAGAGCTCGCGGACAGCAAAGAAAAATCGTGAAAAGGGAGATCGGGGTCGGGATCCGGCGCGGGGCCACGCTGGACAAAGGCTGGGGCTGCCGGAGCGCTCGGGGAGCGACGCTGGACGAAGCGGGTCACCGCTGGCGGCGGGCTGCTGGCCGAAAAGGGGGTCGGCCGTGCCGCTGGAGCGGGAAGGAGCGGGGCCGGCTGGGGTCGACGGCGAACGTCGAGGAGGAGGCCGGGACGACTGGCGCTAGAGTCGGGGCGGCCGGCGCAGAGTCGGAGCCGCGCGGGAGACGGCGCCGGAGTCGGCGGAGGCCGGCGGTCGCGGTGGTAGGTGTTCGGGTTGGACACTAACGGAAGGGCTAGGGCACGGGGGCGCTGGAGTTGGAGGAATGCTTGGTGGAGAGAGTTTGGGGAAAAATGAGAAAAGAATGAATATAGAGTGCTGGTGTGGGTTGGTTAAAAAGAAGAAGAAGGAATGGAGGGTTTGAGGAGTTGGTAGGGGGTGGAGGAGAGTGAAAGAAGGGAGTGGGAATAGGGGTCGAGAGAATAGGGAGGGGGAGTGCTGGTCGTGGGGGGTTAGATTAGGATTTGTTTTATTATTATTTTTCTTCTTTTCCTTTTCTCATTCTTTTGTAATAAAACCAATATATATATATATATATATATATATATATATATATATATATATATATATATATTTAAACAATGGCTAAAGCCTTCATTGAATAAACCAATATATATATTAGAAAAGGAATTTAAGAATGGGTTCAGAAAACGGGATTGGGTTTCGGAAATCGTACCTGGTTCGAACTCGGGTTCAGAGTCCGGACTCGGGATCGGGGCAGGGCCACAATCAAAAACCAACGATAGTTTTAAAATAATGTTTTTTCTAAATCCGACTAAATAATAATATAATAATAAAATAACAATAATAATAACAATAATAATAATAATAATAACCCCAAACTAAACTAATAATCCTAATTAATCTAAATATCCAATAATTAGTCTAAAAACCAGAAAGCGGGTTTCAACCTTCCCTCCTTTGAAAATTTTCCTCAAATTTCAAAGATAAGGGCCGGGGTACAATCAAAAATCATTTAACCTTGATCAAACATGGAATTAAATCATCAGGCGATCGGGTTCTATGCATGATCGCTAGGTACAATGATAAAATATCATATGATCAGAATTATCTAGATATGATCTGAGATGGGATTGTAATGTCATTGTGATCAAAATCATTTTAGGTACGAAAACAAATCTAGGTACAATCATGATAAAAAATAGAAGAAAGTGAGGTCTCGTGAAACAGCAAAGGCAAGAAAGAAACGAACGTCAACAATTTATTGAGAATGAGAATGATGAAATCTTCTGAGTTAAGGGACTAAAATTCTAGATCAAAATGGAACGTTTATGATAAGGAGAACTCAACAAGTTGTATGATGGAAGGATAGCGAGGATGATTAAATAATATCTATGATTAGAATGTAATCGGATAAGATAGTTCCATTGAGGACTGAGTGGTAACCAAAGGAGATAAAAAATATCGTATCACTATTTCAAGGATGAACGATAGGATATACGGAAAATAACTTACAAAATACAATCTTATTTATACCCCATGCAAAAATCCAATTTCAGCTTGCTAAACTAGTTGAACTCTAAGTATCTACAGAAAACTAAGGCAGCCGCCAAGGTATTAAAACTAAACCTATTTGGAATCATAAATCATCTAAATCAAACTTCCATTCGTTGTTTATATAACTCGTATGCCAAATGTATTTCAAATTTTAAGTATTTCTCTCGATCAAATCATTTTACAGACATCAATTTTTTTATTTTTTTCATTCTTCCAAAACTGACTACGTCAAAGTCACAATCTTCACTTGTTATAGTAAATCCTTAAAATGTTGATCTATGATCTATATTCGAGAATTTCTAATTCTTGAAATCAATTGACCAAATTATAATAATTGATCAAATTTTTTAATCTTTAATCATGCACTTTCAATCGTTCTCATCCAAACACAATAGCAAAATATCACAAAATCTCAAATATTTTTATCATAACTAATATGTGTCTCCAATGTGGTAGAAATTGCAAACACAATTGCTTCTTTCCAAAATTGTATGCCAATAGTCTTATCCCAATTTCTCACTGCTTATTCCTTCTCTAGAACCTATCATTCTATTTCTTGTGATATTTCTTTCCATGGTTATATTCGTCCCTTCTGGGTACAGTAGTCATCTAATCATAAAAGTTAATTTCCGTCAAGTATTCCTTTACTGATACCCATATTCTTATGTTTATACATTATCCAAATTCACTTCCTTCATGGGAGAATCTTACCAGATCTTAGACTTTCTCGCTAACTCTACCTACGTCTTTCTCTATCTTCCATACTCTTCTTTAATTATAAATTCAAAGTCGTCAAAAATCTTATTTGTTTGAACGAGATTTAAGCACTAGTGAGCACTACTAACGGTTCTAACCAATAAGCCGCAAGTTAAAATATGCCACTCTCTCAAGACTAGCTTACCCAAGTTATTCTTCTACCTTTCTACACCTTTAGCTAACTAATATTGATCCCAAAGATGCCCTTAAAATGAGATGGGTAACAACCTATGTCTCCTGCATATAGCTATACACTACATACATATAGTCATCCATGTATATTAAATATTTAATATAAAGCTATCCACAACTATAGCTTCCAAAATATGTAACAAAATATATGCAACGCACTAAAGTTGAACCAGGGAAGAGATTGAGCTAATAGGATTGATATGGTCCTAATAAGTTCTAGGAAGATCAATAGAATTTCATAGGAAATCTATTCCTTCAAGCTTGTGATAAGAGGTTTATGAAAATAGAGACAACCAATAGAAATGCAAATCCTCTAATCGGCAAAAGTCAGAATAATTTGATGGTACTAAAATATTAAAACAGTCCTAAAAATCAAATGGAATTCCCATATGAACCCTATAGAAATAATTTCTGAAAATTTAAACTAGTCGCTAAGATTCCAAATAATCCAAAATTTAAACGAATCAAGACAATTCTTGTAAAGTTATCAATGGTGATAAGAGGCCAAACATGATACATTTATAACAGGGATATAGTCCCAATAGTACCCGAAACCATACATATCCGAAGTTATTTTGCCTCTAATTCATGCCTCGCCAGAGTGCACCTGACTGCAGTGAATTTTTGGCTCCATAACTTGAATAATAATAATTTTTTGAGTAGTCTATCAACTTTATCCATTTCATGGCTGAGCAACGTAGGGAACAAATTTGATGCATTTAGGACGTAGTCTCAATAATATCCAAAAACATATCAACACCTGAATCACTTCAACTTAGAGTCTATGCCCCGCCAGTGCACAACTGGTGCAGTATAATCACAGTTTTCATAATTCAGACGAATGACTACTACGCAAATGTGCGAAGCCATATTAGATCACTGAATATTTTCTTAACTTTGTCTACAAATTTCAAAGGGATATTTCAACAATTCAAAAAGTTTCCAATGACTCAAGAAAATTCAATATTAGAATGGAATCAATTCTCTGACCGTACGTGCTTCATGATACTCAAGCATTGAGTTTAAAAGCTTTCTAGGCCTTGAATTGATCAAGAAGTTGTCTGGGGAGTAAGGTTTCGAGTTGAGTAGGAGGAAATCAACAAATGAAAATATTCTTGTCTTAGTATAACTTAGAAAATATCAATCAATATTGGAATTATTTTTTGGAAAATAATTTCTTGGAAGATTCGTGAACAAGCTAAGTTGAACCAATTCTTTTGGTAATAATTAACCTTGGGGCTTTTATGGTTCCAGAAGAATTTGGTTCTGGATTGGTCCCAAGAAAGTCAATTGAAAATAATGTCAAGATAAATGGTTGGATACACTAGTCGTAAAACTACTCTGGATAAAAAGTTTTCCAAGTTTGCTAAAGGAGAATTTGAAACTCTAAATAGTGAAATAGATCTAATTCTAAATAAAGATAGAGAAGTATGATTTGGTCAACTAATTGAAAATTTTGAAATAGGTTTGTTGAAAGAGAAGATTGGAAAAAATCTAATCCTATTCCATAATAACAAAAGAGTGTGGATTTTAAGGAATGCTGGAGTATGATAAGGATATGGAGGAAAATAACCTCTGGAAGCCAAGGGACACTAAAATATATAAAATCTAGAAAGTAAAGTATATAGTAAAATAGTCCACCATACACCTCCTATGCTGGATAAGGTTTAGGATGCAAAACATAAGTAAGGTAGCCTACCAGTCTATAACAAACAAATATTTATTTATAATATATTTCGGTCCTATGTTGTGACAAATCAATGTTCAGTGTTATAATTGTTTCTAGGTATATTTTTCTAAGTTGTTGTTTCAGGACCTGCATGGGCTACCACTAAAAACATGTCACGACCCGATCCCAAATTATTCGTCAAACCGGATTATGCCCAGCCTGCATCGTTGTGTGACTGCGGCAGTAAGCTGTTCTATATGCAGGTGTTCACAACAACATCTATACATTTGTCACAACTCAATATACGGAAATTTTAAAACTTTTATTCAACATTCGAAAAGTACAACTGAAATAAAAGAACTGAAATAAAATGCTGAATTCGAATTAACAAAATTCCAAAAACAACAAAACTAGAAAATGACTAGCTAAGTGATCGGCTCGTCGGCCTTAGGTCCTGCGTCCTCCAATGGAGACTCTGGCAACACCACAGGATACAAAACCGGGTCGAAGTAGCTATTGTATAATAGCTCAGCATCCTCAATATCACCTAAAAATGTTGTCTCCAGTCAGGGGAACAAGTACGAATATTTATCTCATATTTCAAATAATAATGGAAAAGTGCAGGCTAAACAGTTGAAACAATATTTTTCAGTAATTCTACGATTAAAAATAATGTAATTTGAATGTGTAATCGTCTATGACCGGCTTGGGTTATACAATAGCGTCCTAGCGACGCGATACGACTTATCCCGTGTGTAAGAGGGGTAAGCTAGCACAATCCTGTAATATAAGGGGTATTGGCCATAAACGTTACACTATTCCCCAATTCCCAATCAATATCAATCAATATCTGAACACTAGAGAGGGTTCCGTGTAGCAATGTGATTTAAACATGCAGCTAGACAATTACTAAATAAAATACAAGAAAATATAACCGTAACTTGCCTTTGTTTATGACTGGATCGGCAAAGTCGGTTCCGAGGAGGATGTCAGGTTCGTCTCCGAGATCCTACAGTTGAGAACCTTACTTAGAACCAATATGAAACCATTCTAGGTGTGCTAGTTACAATCTCTAGTAGTAGTGTCCTAGTCATTTTAAGTTCTTTTATTTAACCTACTGTAACGCTTTACGTCGCAAGCTACGTGCGTTGTCAATTAGTTTGTTAAACCGTTAATTCAGTTAATTGGGGAAAAATAGCAATTACAGTTTAACTTAGGAAAACTTTATATTTTGTAATATATATAAACTAGTTTTCTTCTAGTGATAAAACATGAACTTGTTATCTTGCTAATATTTTATTCATTTAATTAACTTGGGAAAATCTTTATTAATTTTATACAAAATAATTAATATCCTAATTATAATTTACGTCAAATATGGAAACCAACCAGAAAAGAAATAAAAAACCTAGACTACACAATACAGGGGCACAACTAACAAAATAGAATCTGGGCTTATGCCCTTACAAACTTTACATAAATGAAATTAGAGAAAAATTAGTTAGCTGTGAAAAATGTCCCGTATTTTAAATACTGAAAACAAAACTAATAAATAAATTAAATTAAAACTTAGGAGTCTCAGACTTGGTCCAATCGTCACTATTTTTAGCGAATGCCTCAACGTACGGGTAAAACCGGTTTCGTTTGCATTTCTAGGGCCCACGACCGGTAAGGTCGTCGCCCAAAAATCCGATTTGAATTATTTTCCGAAAACCGATTTAAAATTTTATTTATAAAGTTTTATAAAAATTTGGGCATCATTCTCTTATTTTCGGATAACCCAAAAGTGGGAAAATGCGCCAAAACACCCAATATCTACCCAAACCGGGAAAACACACTTTTATAGAAAATATAATCGCAGAAATCATTTCCTAAGCATAATCGAAAACCCGAAATAAAATCAGAAATCCCGAAAATCCAAATTAACCACAGAAAACGTCACAGAACATTTCGGAAAATTCGAAACTACCACGTCCACCAAAACCGAATTCCCAAAGGAATACCAATTCTCATCATCGACTACGTAAACGAAACGGAAACACAAAATTATACCTTGGGTTGCTCGGCTAGAGCTCTCAGATGTTAAAATTGGAATAAAACCAAGTTTCCACAGAATCAGAAAAATCTAGAGCTCGCGGACAGCAAAGGAAAATCGCAAAACGGGAGATCGGGGTCGAGATCCGGCATGGGAGCACGCTAGACAGAGGATGGGGCTGCCGGAGCATTCGGAGAGCGGCGCTGGACGAAGCGGGGTAGCCGCTGGCCGAAAAGGGGGCCGGCCGTGCCGCTGGAGCGGGAGGAGCGGGGCCGGCTGGGGTCGGCGGCGAATGTCGAGGAGGAGGCCGGGGCGGCGCTGGAGTCGGGGCGGCCGGCGCGAGTCGGGGCCACGTGGGAGACGGCGCCGAGTCGGCGGAGGCCGACGGGCACAGGCGGTCGCGGTAGGGTGCTCGGGTTGGACGCCGACGGAAGGGCAAGGGCACGTGGGCGCTGGAGTTGGGGAAATGCTCGGGTGAGAGAGTTTGGGGAAAAATGAGAAAAATTAATATAGAGTGCTGGTGGTGGGTTGGTTAAAAAAAGAAGAAGGGATGAGGGGTTTGAGGAGTTGGTAGGGGTGGAGGAGTGAAAGAAGGGAGGAGTGGGAATAGGGGTCGGGAGAATAGGAGGGGGAGTGCTGGTCGTGGGGGGGTATATTAGGATTTGTTTTATTATTATTTTTTCTTCTTTTCCTTTTCTCATTCTTTTGTAATAAAACCAATATATATATATTTATATATTAGAAAAAGGAATTCAAGAATGGGTTCAGAAAACGGGATTGGATTTCGGGAAATCGTACCGGGTTCGAACTCGGGTTCGGAGTCCGGACTCGGGATCGGGGCAGGGCCACAATCCAAAACCAACGATAGTTTTAAAATAATGTTTTTTCTAAATCCGACTAAATAATAATATAATAATATAAATAACATAATAATAACAATAATAATAATAATATATAATAATAACCCCAAACTAAACTAATAATCCTAATTAATCTAAATATCCAATAATTAGTCTAAAAACCAGAAAGCGGGTTTCACACCGTACTTATTCTTGAACCAATCGTGGCTTATGTCTTAACCCAACTTATGTTCTATGCGACACTACAGCCCAAGTCATACTTTGTATGACGAGCCTTGAGATCATAGAACTATATGACTTTACTGCCGTAGAAAATATGGGACTGTGCTTGCTACGACTTTGATAGCCCAGCAAAACTCTTGTCTAACTCAATCATGCAACAACTTAACCCGTAGGACGAGCAAAGGCTATGCCAAGTCTTGTACCATAGAAGAGTGCATTGAGACTTGTCGAATACTTTTGCTATGCAAGCATTGGACGATGAGGACCGTACATGCTTTATCAAGCATTTATACGTACGACACCTATGACTTAGGCTAATTTCATACCTTTTGGCAACTTAGACCAACTTTCCTTCTTCCAAGCCACGGAATAAAGGACCGGTGTTATTTTGAAAGTACGAAACACACCGACCATGGAACCTTTCCATATTCTAACTCAATCTGACCCAAGTTAGGATTATTCCCTTAGCTATGTGGATTCGTCTCTTTTATTATCAAGCCTATTTGTGCAGTTAAAAACTTTTGTTTTATTAGTATGAAGGCCAAGCTGAGGCAAGTTCATCGAAGCCACCTACTTGAGCGAGGAGTTGCCTCAACTGAGCAGGACATCAAGCAAGCCGTTGTATGACTAAGTTCAACACCGTTGGCATTTTGATTTCTCCAATTAAACTGAGTGGGACGGATCATTACAGTAGAAATAGATATCACACAAATGACTGCAAAGTTCACCTGGAAGGATGCTATAATTACAGTCATAGAGGATACTGCCGAAGGGACTGCCAGTGAAGACCAAACGCCCTCCAACATCAACCCTAAGAAAATTGAAGTCAAGCACCTCGAGCTCCCTCGCCTGTACAGCAAAATGGCCATGACCATCACCCCAATGCCTAGGTATGAGTCTATGCCATGACCCGGGATAAAGCATTCGCATCTAACACAGTCGCGACAGGTATTCTACTCTTCAATAACAAGCATGCTCGCATTCTATTTAATTTAGGTGCCATACATAGCTTTATATCGACATTTTTGTCGATGGCCTTATCTTAGTATTAACATCCCGCAGGTACGTCACTACTTGCACATTTAGGCTGCAGAGACGGAATTATCTATATCGGAGGTAAAAAAGGTGTATCTTGATACGATAGTTCTAGATATTAAGGACTACGACATCATACTGGGAATGGATTGGCTCGGTGCTTACAATGCCACCATTGACTGTGTAGGAAAGAAGGTCACCTTTCGAATACCTGGAGTGATCGAATTCAGCTACTCGTGTGGTAAAGCGTCGCAAACTTGTATGGTGATCTTGTAACACCCAGTTTTCTAGATGAGGGTATTTTTGAAATTTTGTAATTATAATAATTATTATTGATATTTAATTCATATTATGATTTTTAGTGATTTTTAATAATTTTAAACTATTTAAAAACTGCCTTAAGTCATGACTTGTGATTTTGATGTGCTGTCAGTGAAACCCTAGTGACTGCATGACCTAGAGCCTAACCATGTCATTAGTATGATTTAATTATCATTTTTAGCCTAGGAGTATTTGATCATTTTGGCTTATTTGAATTTTAATTAATTTAATGAATTGGTGAATTCTAGTTTGACTTTGACTTGTTGAGACCTAGTGAACTAGCCTAGAACCTAACCTTAGCTATGGTAACCCTAGTCTAACTTAGGTTAACCTACTTTAGTCATTAGAGACTAATTTTGGAATAGGAGGATTAGTTTGAGTAAATCATTTCATGATTTATTGTTTAATGAAATGACTTATGATTTCATGACTCAATGACTTATGACTTGGCCCATAGCCCATAACTAGAAGCCCTAACCCTAACCAAACCGTAAATGACCAGCCACATAGGGATTCCACCTAATTTAAACACTTATTCATTAGGGTTGCCTCTTTTTATCATTCCAACACTTGGAGAAAAGAGGCATTCTTCCCCCTTCCAAAAATTCCCATTTATTCATTTGATCTCCTTTTTCATTCTAGTCTCTTACATTAGGTTTTAATTTTTGTATATTTATAATTCTGGAGTTTAATCTCAGCTTTGGGCATTTGGGATATTTGGCCATCAAGAGGAACACCCACCCATTTGAAGCTTTTCCATACAATTTGCACCTATAGGAAAACTCCTCAAATTGATTTAAATTGTTGTTTCTTTGCATTTAGGGCTGGATCTAGGAGTCACCTAACTGTCCCTGGAAAATTGGCACAATTCGTGTCAGTTTCGTGTCCGTATCGGACACGTATCCATTTGATAGGCTAGGTGTTCGATAGAATGCCCCTTAGGAATTTATTTTCGATTTTTGAAATTATAATTACATGGATTGATAGATCTTGGTATGTACATTAAATTTTGTGAAGGATGTTTTTGTTTTGGTGTCGTTTTGTGTCGGATGTGGTGTTGGACACGCGCGTGGGGCATATGCACTGTCCTGCATCTCGGGCGGAATAACTCCCTGTGTCGGACACGTGGACATGCCATTTTTGGCGAGGATGATGGGGCATAGACTGACATCATCCTCCCAAAAGATGGGGCCATATGGTGCCATGTGCGAGGAGAAATCCTCGCACTGGTCGCTCGGGCACGCACGAGCTGCTGTGCGTTCTCATTTCCGCACTGACACGCACTTTTATTTCGGACACAGGGACACGGTGCAGGGTGACACGTTTGCAGCCCTATATGGGGCAAACACGTGGAACGAGCATGAGTCGTGTCGTGCCCTGTGTCGCGCATAGGACACGCGTGCACACGTGTACGACGCAGCCTGTGCACAGAGTGTCAGTACGTGTTTTGAGGCTTCGACACGCCGTGTCCGGCTCTATGGTGACACGAAAAACTTCCTGGGACACGGACACAGGTGGGGGGTCATTTACCAACCACTAATTTAGATTATTATCACGATTTTGATTTTTAAATCGCATTTTCCCATTGGACTGGTACGTGGTTCAGTTTTGAGAATTTTGAAAAGTTAATCCCCTGTTTAAACTGTTTTTTCTATTTATTTTCATGTTAATCACTCACACACATGTATTAGTTGTTGCTAGGGTGTTTGCATATGAGTTTGGGTTTCGATTGATTGGTTGGATTTCGAAATGAAGAGAGGACTACACAGTCCATTGTTTCAGTTTTCTGAAATTAGAGTGTACATTTAACTGATTTGAAATATTTCATTGCCAAATAGATTTCCAACATATGTATTAGTTACTGAATTATAGGATTATAGTTTGTGTTTGAGAATTTAGGTTTTGTTTTGGTTTTGGGCATCGATGCTGACCATGTGTTACTTTTGTAGTTAACTGATAAATGCATGAACTGAATTCCCTGAAATTGATATTCCTAAGATTAATGAAGGAAATAACTGAGACTTAAACCTAGGATTAGCTAAGAAGTAAACTGAGAAATCCATGTAGAAAAAAAACCTGAGAACTCTCTCCCTGCAGGCCATGTTGGCCCTGCATTTGCAGTGGCAGTAGGCTGTCCCTTGGGCAGCAGCGCAGGCCATGTTGGCCTGTGCACTAGTGCAGTGAGGGAATCTTGATGATTAACTGTCATATTGAGTTCACATTTTTGTGTAATTATATTATAAATTTGATTGGAATTAGTTTAGTTCATTAATTATTTAATCCATTGGCCTTGTATCAGTCTTTAGGATAGGGTCATCTTGATTTCAGTCCCCTTCCAATGCTTCCTGTTTTGAATGTTCTGAAATTAAACTCAGGAAATGTCACACACACACTCTTTCCCTCATTGTAGCCTTGAATTCAGTCCCAACAGTGTTGGCTAAATTCATGTGTATGTTCAGTCCAGCTTTTGGACTTTTAGTTCATTCCACATACTCTTGAGTATCAATTCCATTGCATATTGGTATCAGCTGCAACTGAAGTGTGCAACAATGGTTGGACCCTTTGCAAGTTTATGTCCTCTTTGTTATGTACCAGAGTATTGGAAGCTGTAGGCTAATTGTGTGAGTCTATATATATAATTGTATATATGTGGTGTGAGTGAGTTTTAAGGAATATTAGTTAGAATTTGGTTGATTAGAAGTTAACTGAGATTGGTATCACTGCTTTACTATTTTGGGTTGTGTGGGGATTCAAATCTGAGTTTGAATATGGAATGGGACTGTTTTACTAAGATTTTCATTTAGAGGACTGTTTTGAACTGTTAAATGGTTTTAAGTGTGTTCATGAGTTTATCAAAATCTGAAAATGGTTTTGTGTCAACGTGAGTTTGGCCTCATAGTCCTCTACACACTCTAGCCTAGCATACTCTATCACCCATGCATATCCCATCATTACTCACTGTTTTTCATCACATTCTTACTGTTTGCACACTTTTATCTCACTGTTTTACACTCACTTTCTCACTGTTTCTCAGTTTCTCACTGATTTCATGTCTTTCCTATCACACACAATAATGTGTATCACACTTGTTCCCTCACATACCCATATGACACACACCCTCACCTATCTATCACTCGCATGCCTATGTCACTAACACACACTCTCTAGTCTCACACACACATGCTAGCCTAGGTTTCATGTTACACACATGTCTCCACTCTCATGCCTCACTTCACTAGTACACACACACACATACACTTGGACACATGTACTTGTGTCCCCCTCTCTATACACATGTATATATGTGTATTATTATATAGTGTTGTAATGAATTCATATTTTAGCCTATAGGTATATATATTCTAAGTTATTTTGAATATCCATATCAATATGTGATTCCTTTTAGCTTATATAAATAGATATATATGTATTCTCTATTAGATTGTGTGATATGTATATATGTGTATGGTTTAGATATGGATATTGAATATGGTTTTGCTTAGCCCATGGCCTAGCCTCTTAGCCCATGTCCTATGGTTGTGTTTGCTTAGCTAGTGAGCCTAGAATAGACTAGTGTAGTCTTGTTAGACTTAGAATAGTCTTGTTAGACCTAGATTAGACTAGTTGACTTAGGTTTGACTTGGTTGACCTAGTTTGACTTCTAGGGTTGACCAAAGTTGACCAAGAGTTGACTTTGGTCTAGTTTGACCTAGATTCATGTAGAATGCATTGTAGTGCATATTATTACCATTCTGGACTTGTTGTGACTTGTGCTGCTCTAATAGGAGCCAGACACCACTCCTCGGACAGTACTTTCGTCTTGGACATTCAGTTAGCAGGCGAGTACATTCTCTGATAGTTCTTTAATTACTTGTCAATTACTGTACTTCAGTTCTAGATAATTTTATGTGATTCTTACAACACGTATGGATTTTTCTGGATACATGTATGCGACACATCTACCATCTGTCTGGCCTCTATTTTCTGGAACCACTACTGGCATCACCTTCTGGAATCACTACTGGAACCACCTACTGGAATCACTCTGGAATCTTTTGCTGGTATCATTATGTTTGGCTGGACTCATCCCGATTTCTCGTATCATTTTCTGGATTCACTTGTACTTACTGGGCGGGGAAATATTGGAATAGGCATGTGAACATACCCAAATACTGGAACCACTCCCTTGGAATTATACTGGAATGATAGCCATCTCCACCCGGCCAAGTGTGTGATGTGCCGTATTACCTACAGCCGTTCACATGTCGATCCCGATATTTTAAAACACACTGTTAGAGTATAGGCTGGACTCACCCTGGAACCTTTGATCACCAACTGGACTCGCCTTATACCGGACTCATCTTGTACTGGAACCACCTGGTATCAGATTCATGTTGTCTGGATTTATGTGGGTTTTGCACTTGTTTACATTTACATTCTGGACTTATATCATGTTGCTCTAGTTCAGCTAGTTCTAATTACAGTCTTTATTGCTATGATTCTTCTCTTGTTTTTACTTACCTTACTTTTCTTGCATCTTAACTGTTTCTCTATACCATCACCTGTATATAAACTGCCATATTTCATCAATAAAACTGTTTATAACTGCTTTATAGTTCTCTGTCATTTAATTAGGATTTTTTGATAAGTTGTACTCGTTCCTTTCCTGACTGGACCTGTTGAAATTTTACAGATGATTGCCCTGAGGATACATGCCCTACATATTATGGACCCGGAGACGGAATGACTACCTTTGGCCCCGACTCTCAGGAGTGATCGGGATTTAGTTTAGTAGACTAGTATCTGTTTTCATGTTGAACTTGTTATAGAAGTTTTGAGACTTGTGTAGTATTTGAGATATGTTGAGAGAGTTGTTATTATTTTAGTAGTTGTTCTTCTATTCTTAGTTTAATTCCTCTGTGTTTATCTTATCGTGCTTAGACTGTGATTGAGTTTAATATCTTATACTTGTCCTCCGTTCGGAGTTGATCATGATGATTACATTATAATTGCGTGAGTTGCTGGTTAGATAGTAACCTAGGACAGCGCTCTACCGTCGACACTGCGACGTAGGCTGGGCGTCGTTACGTATTCATACCCTCACAGTGGGTGCGGGTCGTGACACATTTTTAGTGGTGGCTCATGCAGGTCGGGAGTCGCATTAGTGCGATATCGTGGTAGTACGGCGACTTAATTGTACTACTGCGAGCCTGCGATAGGATTGAGAGATAGGCTTTAACGAAGAGGTACTCAATCACAGTTAGGAAAATTCTGCTTCAAATCATGCCATCTACATATCTTACTGACTTGTCTTCTTTGTAATAAATTATCCTCCTTTGATTTTATCGATTCCTGCTCAATATTGACTTCCTTTTCGATCTGTCTTCAGGATGGTGGAGACACGATCACATCGTTCTGGTACAGTAGCCGCTGCAGAGGGGTCTGCCACCTCTCACCTTCAGCAGCCAGCTCCCGGTACCGCAGCCCCTGTCATGCCAGCTGGGGTGGGTGTCTCAGTAGTTTTCGGAAGAGCACCTCCACTAGTGGGGAGGCAGAGTCCAGTGCTTCCCGAGATCCTTCCACCGCAGCAGCCTCCACCTGCGGGGATGGTAGATGCTGCTCATCTATTTTCTTTTATGGAGAGGATTTTGGCGTCTCACCAGCAGCAGCAGCAGCAGCGGCAGACTGCCGATTATCGTCAGGGGATTGACGAGGCCCACCAGCTGGTTCGTACTACAGTAGAGATGGTGACTGCTCGGGGAGAGCAGCAGCAGCCTTGCCGGAAGGAGAAGGATATCCAAGACTTTCAGAAGATGCATCCTAGAGAGTTCCTGGGCACTGAGGGCATCCATTATATGGACGATTGGATAGAGCATATCGAGGAGATATTCAGGTTGGCAGAGATACCAGCTCGACTCCATATCGAGGCAGCGGGCAGTCAGATGCAGGACTTAGCCCGTGCATGGTACCAGACAGATCCCAGGGTGGGAGTTGAGGGCCAGACTTAGACGCAGTTCAAGGAACTGTTCAAGGAGCAGTTCTTTCCTGATGTGGCCTTGGGAGGCATAGAGGCACAGTTTGAGAGCCTGGTTCAGGGGAACCAGTCAGTAGCTGAGTACGTCGGGGAGATTTGCCGGTTGGCCTGGTTCATTGATGACTTGACTGAGAAGACGAAGGCGAGGAAGTTCCGCCGAGGCTTGATTAGGAAGGTTCGGTCGCTGACTAAGAGTGACCGGAACGCTGCCTCCGCAGAGATATTTTTTGGGGCTATGGCAGCGAAGGACGACCTGGGGTTGAAGTTGAAGAGGGGTTGTGACTTCCAGGATGGTAGCAGCAACGGGGGTCAGGCCAAGAGGCCCCATGTGCAGACTCAGCAGGCACAGGCACCAGTGAGAGTGCAGCAGGCACAACATCAGCATAGAGGACAGGACCGTGGGGTGCCGACTTGTGCCTACTACAGAAAGACAGGACATGTTTGGGAGTCTTGTAGGAGGAGGTTGAAGGTTTGTCTATTCTGTGGGTCTGGCGCTCACAAGATGATAGATTATCCCGCTGTACCTCCTTATAAGGGAGCTAGGCCACCTGTAGCTCAGCACTAGAGGGGTGGAGCTTTTGTGATGGCGGTCGAGGAGACCGACGCTGCAGGTGATGGGTTAGCAGGTTTGTCCTTTTTATTCTTCCTCCCCACTTTCCTGTGTGATTCCCTTAGTACCTGCCAGGATATTGTTTGTGATTGCCAGATAGTGTAGCTACCCTGTTTGAGACTGTAGAATCACGACCAGTAAGATTTTGTTTGCATGATTATCTCTTGACCTTGATTGTTTGGATTTGACCTAGAAGGGTGCGATTATTTTAATTTCGAGGACAAAATTTTTCTAAGGGGGTAGGATTGTAACACCCAGTTTTCCTGATGAGGGTATTTTTAAAATTTTATAATTATTATTGATATTTAATTCACATTATGATTTTTAGTGATTTTTAATAATTTTTAAACTATTTAAAAACTACCTTAAGCCATGACTTGTGATTTTGATGTGCTGTCAGTGAAACCCTAGTGACTGCATGACCTAGAGCCTAACCATGTCATTAGTATGATTTAATTATCATTTTTAGCCTAGGAGTATTTGATCATTTTGGCTTATTTGAATTTTAATTAATTTAATGAATTGGTGAATTCTAGTTTGACTTTGACTTGTTGAGACCTAGTGGACTAGCCTAGAACCTAACTCTAGCTATGGTAACCCTAGTCTAACTTAGGTTAACCTACTTTTAGTCATTAGAGACTAATTTTGGAATAGGAGGATTAGTTTGAGTGAAATCATTTCATGATTTACGGTTTAATGAAATGACTTATGATTTCATGACTCAATGACTTATGACTTGGCACATGGCCCATAACTAGAAGCCCTAACCCTAACCAAACCCTATATGACCAGCCACATAGGGATTCCCACCTTATTTAAACACTTATTCATTAGGGTTGCCTCTTTTTATCATTCCAACACTTGGAGAAAAGAGAGGTATTCTTTCCCCTTCCAAAAATTCCCATTTATTCATTTGATCTCCTTTTTCATCCTAGTCTCTTGCATTAGGTTCTAATTTTTGTATATTTTATAATTATGGAGGTTAACCTCAGCTTTGGGCTCATTTGGGACATTTAGCCATCAAGAGGAACACCCCCCCATTTGGAGCTTTTCCATACAATTTGCACCTATAGGTAAAACTCCTCAAATTGATTTAAATTGTTTTTTCTTTGCATTTAGGGCTAGATATAGGAGTCACCTAACTGTCCCTGGAAAATTGGCACAATTCGTGTCAGTTTCGTGTCCGTATCGGACACGTATCCATTTGATAGGCTAGGTGTTCGATAGAATGCCCCTTAGGAATTTATTTTCAATTTTTGAAATGTAATTACATGGATTGATAGATCTTGGTATGTACATTAAATTTTGTGAAGGATGTTTTGTGTTTTGGTGTCGTTTTGTGTCGGATGTGGTGTTGGACACGCGCGAGCGGGGCATGTGCACTGTCCTGTATCTCGGGCGGAATAACTCCCTGTGTCGGACACGTGGACATGCCATTTTTAGCTAGGATGATGGGGCATAGACTGACATCATCCTCCCAAAAGATGGGGCCATATGGTGCCATGTGCGAGGAGAAATCCTTATCGCACTGGTCGCTCGGGCCGCGCGCGAGCTGCTGTGCGCGCTCATGTTTTTGCACTGACACGCACTTTTATTTCGGACATGGGGACACGGGGATGCGGTGCAAGGTGACACGTTTGCAGCCCTATATGGGATGAATACGTGGGCACGAGCACGAGTCGTGTCGTGCCCTGTGTCGCGCGTGGGACAAGCGTACACACGTGCACGACGCAGCCTGTGCACAGAGTGTCTGTGCGTGTTTTGAGGCTTCGACACGCCGTGTCCGGCTCTATGGTGACACAAAAAATAACACAGGTGGGGGGTCATTTACCAACCACTAATTTAGATTATTATCACGATTTTGATTTTTAAATCGCATTTTCCCCATTGGACTGATACGTAGTTCAGTTTTGAGAATTTTGAAAAGTTAATCCCCTGTTTAAACTGTTTTTCCTGTTTATTTTCATGTTAATCACTCACACACATGTATTAGTTGCTGCTAGGGTGTTTGCATATGAGTTTGGGTTTCGATTGATTGGTTGGATTTCGAAATGAAGAGAGGACTGATACACAGTCCATTGTTTCAGTTTTCTGAAATTAGAGTGTACATTTAACTGATTTGAAATGTTTCATTGCCAAATAGATTTCCAACATATGTATTAGTTACTGAATTATAGGATTATAGTTTGTGTTTGAGAATTTAGGTTTTGTTTTGGTTTTGGGCATCGATGCTGACCATGTGTCCACTATTTTGTAGTTAACTGATAAATGCATGAACTGAATTCCCTGAAATTGATATTCCTGAGATTAATAAAGGAAATAACTGAGACTTAAACCTAGGATTAGCTAAGAAGTAAACTGAGAAATCCCATGTAGAAAAAAAACCTGAGAACACTCTCCCTGCAGGCCATGTTGGCCCTGTATTTGCGGTGGCAGTAGGCTGTCCTTTGGGCAGCAGTGCAGGCCATGTTGGCCTGTGCACTAGTGCAGTGAGGGAATCTTGATGATTAACTGTCATATTGAGTTCACATTTTTGTGTAATTATATTATATAAATGTTTGATTGGGAATTAGTTTAGTTCATTAATTATTTAATCCCTTGGCCTTGTATCAGTCTTTAGGATAGGGTTATCTTGATTTCAGTCCCCTTCCAATGCTCCATGTTTTGAATGTTCTGAAATTAAACTCAGGAAATGTCACACACACACTCTCTTTCCCTCGTTGCCATTGCTAGCCTTGAATGTTCAGTCCCAATAGTGTTGGCTGAAATTCATGTGTATGTTCAGTCCAGCTTTGGACTTTTAGTTCATTCCACATACTCTTGAGTATCAATTCCATTGTGTATTGGTATCAGCTGCAACTGGAATTCTGAGAGTGTACAACAATGGTTGGACCCTTTGCAAGTTTATGTCCTCTTTGTTATGTACCAGAGTATTGGAAGCTGTAGGCTAATTGTTTGAGTCTATATATATATTTGTATATATGTGGTGTGAGTGAGTTTTAAGGAATATTAGTTAGAATTTGGTTGATTAGAAGTTAACTGAGATTGGTATCACTGCTTTACTATTTTGGGTTATGTGGGGATTCAAATCTGAGTTTGAATATGGAATGGGACTGTTTTACTGAGATTTTCATTTAGAGGACTGTTTTGAACTGTTAAATGGTTTTAAGTGTGTTCATGAGTTTATCAAAATCTGAGAATGGTTTTGTGTCAACATGAGTTTGGCCTCATTGTCCTCTACACACTCTAGCCTAGCATACTCTATCACCCATGCATATCCCACTCATTACTCACTGTTTTTCATCACATTCTCACTGTTTGCACACTTTTATCTCACTATTTTGCACTCACTTTCTCACTGTTTCTCAGTTTCTCACTGATTTCATGTCTTTCCTATCACACACACTAATGTGTATGACACTTGTTCCTCTCACATACCCATATGACACACACCCTCACTTATCTATCACTCACATGCATATGTCACTAACACACACACACTCTAATCTTACACACACAAGCTAGCCTAGGTTTCATGTTACACACATGTCTCCACTCTCATGCCTCACTTCACTAGTACACACACACATACACTTGGACACATGTACTTGTGTCCCCCTCTCTATACACATGTATATATGTGTATTATCATATAGTGTTGTAATGAATTCATATTTTAGCCTATAGGTATATATATTCTAAGTTATTTTGAATATCCATATCAATATGTGATTCCTTTTAGCTTATATAAATAGATATATATGTATTCGCTATTAGATTGTGTGATATGTATATATGTGTATGGTTTAGATATGGATATTGAATATGGTTTTGCTTAGCCCATGGCCTAGCCTCTTAGCCTATGGCCTATGGTTGCGTTTGCTTAGCTAGTGAGCCTAGAATAGACTAGTGTAGTCTTGTTAGACTTAGAATAGTCTTGTTAGACCCAGATTAGACTAGTTGACTTAGGTTTGACTTGGTTGACCTAGTTTGACTTCTAGGGTTGACCAGAGTTGACCAAGAGTTGACTTTGGTCTAGTTTGACCAAGATTTATGTAGAACGCATTGTAGTGCATATTATTACCATTCTAGACTTGTTGTGACTTGTGCTGTTCTAATAGGAGCCAGACACCACTCCTCGGACAGTACTTTCGTCTTGGACATTCAGTTAGCAGGCGAGTACATTCTCTGATAGTTCTTTCATTTACTTGTCAATTACTGTACTTCAGTTCTAGATAGTTTTATGTGATTCTTACAACACGTATGGATTTTTTTGGATTCATGTATGCGATACATCTACCATCTATCTGGCCTCTATTTTTTGGAACCACTACTGGCATCACCTTCTGGAATCACTACTGAAACCACCTACTGGAATTACTCTGGAATCTTTTGCTGGTATCATTATGTTTGGCTGGACTCATCCCAATTTCTCGTGTCATTTTCTGGATTCACTTGTACTTGCTGGACGGGAAAATATTGGAATAGGTATGTGAACATACCTAAATACTGGAACCACTCCCTTAGAATTATACTGGAATGATAGCCATCTCATACCCGGCCAGGTGTGTGATGTGTCGTATTACCTACAGCCGTTCACATGTCGATCCCGATATTTTAAAACACACTGTTAGAGTATAGGCTGGACTCACCCTGGAACCTTTTATCACCATCTGGACTCACCTTATACCGGACTCATCTTGTACTGGAACCACCTGGTATCAGATTCATGTTGTCTAAATTTACGTAGGTTTTGCACTTGTTTACATTTACATTCTGGACTTATATCATGTTGCTCTAGTTCAGCTAGTTTCTAATTACAGTCTTTATTGCTATGATTCTTCTCTTGTTTTTACTTATCTTACTTTTCTTGCATCTTAACTGTTTCTCTATACCATCACCTGTATACAAACTGCCATATTTCATCAATAAAACTGTTTATAACTGCTTTATAGTTCTCTGTCATTTAATTGGGATTTCTTGATGAGTTGTACTCATTTCTGTCCTGACTGGACCTGTTGAAATTTTACAGATGATTGCCCTGAGGATACATGCCCTACATATTATGGACCCGGAGATGGGATGACTACCTTTGGCCCCGACTCTCAGGAGTGATCGGGATTTAGTTTAGTAGACTAGTATCTGTTTCCATGTTGAACTTGTTATAGAAGTTTTGAGACTTGTGTAGTATTTGAGATTTGTTGAGGGAGTTGTTATTATTTTAGTAGTTGTTCTTCTATTTTTAGTTTAATTCCTCTGTGTTTATCTTATCGTGCTTAGACTGTGATTGAGTTCAATATCTTATACTTGTCCTCCGTTCGGAGTTGATCATGATGAGTACATTATAATTGCGTGAGTTGCTGGTTAGATAGTAACCTAGGACAGCGCTCTATCGCCGACACTGCGGCGTAGGCTGGGCGTCGTTACGTATTCGTACCCTCACAGTGGGTGCGGGTCGTGACACATTTTTAGTGGTGGCCCATGCAGGTCAAGAGTCGCATTAGTGTGATATCGTGGTAGTACGGCGACTTAATTGTACTACTGCGAGCCTGCGATAGGATTGAGAGATAGGCTTTAACGGAGAGGTACTCAATCACAGTTAGGAAAACTCTGCTTCAAATCATGTCATCTATATATCTTACTGACTTGTCTTCTTTGCAATAAACTGTCCTCCTTTGATTTTATCGATTCCTGCTCAGTATTGACTTCCTTTTCGATCTGTCTTCAGGATGGTGGAGACACGATCACATCGCTTTGGTACAGTGGCCGCTGCAGAGGGGTCTGCCACCTCTCATCTTCAGCAGCCAGCTCCCGGTACCGCATCCCCTGTCACGCCAGCTGGGGTGGGTGTCTCAGCAGTTTTCGGAGGAGCACCTCCACTAGCGGGGAGGCATAGTCCAGTGCTTTCCGAGATCCTTCTACCGCAGCAACCTCCACCTGTGGGGATGGTAGATGCTGCTCATCTATTTTCTTTCGTGGAGAGGATTTTGGCGTCTTACCAGCAGCAGCAGCAGCAGCGGCAGACTGCCGATTATCGTCAGGGGATTGACGAAGCCCACCAGCTGGTTCGTACTACAGTAGAGATAGTGACTGCTCGGGGAGAGCAGCAGCAGCCTGTTAGCCCAATGATTATATCATGTTTTTGAATATGGCTAATCAATTAAGTTTAACATAATGACGTCACTAATATTCATGTAATCCCTATCATGTTGCTACTTATACTTCGCATTGTCCTAAATGTTCTATATCATATTGTTATGATTATATCATACTACATCATACTGTTTTGTTCGTCTAACATGTACTTGCAGACAAGCAGTAAGCATGATCAAACCAGGACATATGCAACAAAGAATTATTAATGGACCAAAGACGGCGTTATACAAGGAGTTTTCTCTGAACTGCCCAACGACCTATCCGGGGCCTCGCATCGGCGTTATTCAGATTTTCAGATCTATTTATCTTTGGACGATTGTCGTCAAGGAAAAATACGTCTTCAATGTCAGGAAAAAGACGTCATCTAAAGGGCTATTAGTTTTCATATTTATTCTGTATTTTTCTCTTTTATTGAGTCTAGGAAAAATGTGAGATTGATCGGATCGGTACTGGCTTAGGTTTTTCTCAGTCCACAAACAAAAATAAGCCTACCTAAGTATCCCAAAAATCCACAATTCCAAAAGGCCCAAAACCTATGCAAATTTGGTTTATTCCTTACTGTTCTGAACAAGCAGAACTCTGACAGAACTCTGACCGAGTTCGGTCCGAGTTCGACCCGAGTTCGGTCTAGGTTATTTGAATATTTGTTGCCTCCAAATCTGCATGCAACGTTCGTATGCAAAATCCTAGCATCCGAACTCTGCCCGAACTCTGCCCGAGTTTGGTTCCCCAAAAACACTATAAATAGAGTTGAGATTACAATTCATTTTAACAATCCAATTTCATCTCTTCTCTTCTCTATCTAAAGTGTTCTGAGCTTTTACTTTCATATCTAAGCCTTTACGACTCTTAGCCAAGCCAGTACAGTTTCTGTTTAATCTAGAGTTTGGTATTGAAGAGTTGTATCGGAGGTTGTATTCAGAAAACATTCCAGTTTTCCAATTGCCTTCTGGAGTCGGTCGTGCGCTCGTCACCAAGCACGGTGTTGTGAAGTCGGTCGTGCACTTGTCGCCAAGCACGGTATTGTAAGAGTTGCAAGCACTCAGTTAAAGCTTGTGTCATAGTGGATTAACATCGAGCAAGAGTACTCGAGACTGGATTAGTCCTCTCAGAGGGATACCAGTATACATTGCTGTGTCACTGAGTTTGAATTCTCGACTCTTACTTTACTGTATTTGTTTACTGTCTCCTATTTACTTCCATAGTTATTACTTAAGTTTTTAATTGGTGATTATTTTCCGCTGCACACGCACACACTCTATTCACCCCCCTCTAGAGGTGCTCAATGGTCCTACACAGCCTTACCGAAAGGAGAAGGATATCCAGGACTTTCAGAAGATGCATCCTAGAGAGTTCCTGGGCACTGAGGGCATCCATTATGCGGACGATTGGATAGAGCATATCGAGGAGATATTCAGGTTGGCAGAGATACCAGCTCGACTCCATATCAAGGAGACGAGCAGTCAGATGCAGGACTTAGCCCGTGCGTGGTACCAGACAGATCCCAGGGTGGGACTTGAGGGCCAGACTTGGACACAGTTCAAGAAACTGTTCAAGGAGCAGTTCTTTCCTGATGTGGCCTTGGGAGGCATAGAAGTACAGTTTGAGAGCCAAGTTCAGGGGAACCAGTCAGTAGCTGAGTATGCTGGGGAGTTTTGCCGGTTGGCCCGGTTCATTGATGACTTGACTGAGAAGTCGAAGGCGAGGAAGTTCCGCCGAGGCTTGATTAGGGAGGTTCGGTCGCTGACTAAGAGCGATCGGAACGCTACCTACGCAGAGATATTTTCTGGGGCTATGGCAGCGGAGGATGACCTGGGGTTGAAGTTGAAGAGGGGTCGTGACTTCCAGGGTGGTAGCAGCAGCGGGGGTCAGGCCAAAAAGACTTGTTCGATCAGCTGAACAGCGGCGGGGGTCTGTATGTCGACTATCGAGAGCTGAACACAGCCACCATCCAGAACAAATATCTATTACCATGCATAGATGACTTGTTCGATCAGCTACAAGGCACCTCGGTGTTTTCAAAGGTTGATCTTCGCTCGGGTTACCATCAACTCAAGATCAAGCCAAACGATATGTCGAAGTCAGTCTTATGCACTCGATATGGCCATTATGAGTTCCTAGTAATGTAGTTCGGCCTAAAAAACACCCAAGTTGCCTTCATATATTTAATGAATCGGGTTTTTCAACCCTTCATCAACAAGTTCGTAGTAGTTTTTATCGAAGATATTCTCGTCTACTCAATGGACAAGCGACAACACGCAGAGCATCTGTGAACCGTACTCTAGACTCTTCAAGATAATCAATTATTTGCAAAAAAGAGCAAGTATGAATTCTAACTGAGCGGCGCTTCATTCCTTGGGTACGTCATTTCTGCAGAAGTCATAGTAGTTGATCCAAGAAAAGTTAAAGTCGTTGTTGATTGGAAGTGGCATATGTCGGCTAGTGAGATTCGAAGCTTTCTTAGCTTAGCAAGATACTACAGACTGAATGACTTCATAGAGATTGCATCACCTTTGACTCACCTCACTAAAAAGGGAGTCACGTATGAATGGTCAGACGACTATGAAGCTTCTTTTTAGGAGCTGAAGCAACAGCTCATTTTGGTCCTTATACTTGCACTTCTGGATGGGGTAGAGGGCTTCAAAATCTTCAGCAATGCTTCATGTCACGACCCGCACCCGGTATAGGGCACGAGAAGTGGGTACGTCCAGCCTACACCACAGTGTCAGCGGTAGAACGCTGTTCTAGGTCACAATAAAAACTAAATACAATATGATATACTCTCCGTACGGAGGACAATCACAGCAGGATACAACTCAATCACCAAAACTAGAAGTAGCACGATAAGATAACTATGAATCCACAAGAGAAGTACAACAGAGAGAAATAAATCTCGATTTTGTCAACACCAACTCAAACAAGCATAAAATAAATACAACTGAAAATAAAATAAGAAAAACTCTAGCCATCTACTCCAACCTCTACTGTGTCTCCTCTAGGCTAGCAGGTAACCTCCAAACTATTTGTAAAATTTATCAATAGGTCCAGTTAGGACGGGAGCAAGCACAATACGTCTCACGCAGTTCATAATATGACAGGAATATAAAACATGCAATAGAGTAAGATACATGAATCACTGAAAGAAAGGACATAAAATAAAAAGATGACTGTAATGGAAATATCTACTATAAGTAAAGAACTAACAGGAAACTAGTGATTTAGAGTACAAGATAGACATGTGAATAAACATAAGAGTTTTTACATGGCTACACTACTTTGGAAATATTCACATGACCATTTTTACTCCCCCATCCCCAATCAATACACAAGGATCCGTTCAAGTTATGTTATTGTACATGATATCACATTGGGGCCCATAAATGGGTGCATATAAATGTAAACATAGGGGCTCTATGAACATGAGAGTATATGAATCACGAGAGTGCACATGAATGGTGAAAGCACAGGAATACATGATGAAAGTAAAACGCACATGACATGATGTATCCGATGCTCCCGAGGGGGATAACATCGCATGAAAAGATCCATATAGTACTAATCCGTGTTACCATTGTGACAGCATCAAGTAAAGTAATCTAAAGCAAGAATATAAGTCCTAGCAAGTATAAAACGGTCAGAGAATGTACTCGTCTGATACCCTGAACAGCTAATATAAAAAGATGGCCAACTTGAGTCACAGAGTCCTAGTTAGAGCAACATAGGTTATAAAGAGTTCAATTTATATGGTAATTGAAATTATAATACAATCTACATGAGTCTAAGTCAATCTAGGTCAAAGTCAACTCTTGGTCAACTCTGCTCAACTATAAAGTCAACTATGGTCAAACTAGCTATGGTTGGGTCAACAATGGTCAACTAGTCTAGGTTAGTCAATTCTAGGTCTAAACAAACTAAGTCTATACAAATCAAGTATCCAAGATAGCTACTAACTCATAGCCTAAGTCACTTGCTAAACCAAGCACAAAACTAAACCATAAGCTAACAAGGCACACAAACTTAGTCATATAATATATATATATATAATTCACATTCACATATTCATATACATAGATATATATTGGAAAGCTATATATATAGGCACATACATATATAGAGAGAATGAGAGGTAAAAGAGTAAGTGAGTGAGTGTGTGTGTGTATGTGTGTGTGTGTGTGTGTGTGTGTGTGTGTGTGTGTGTGTGTGTGTGTGTGTGTGTGTGTGTTTGGCATGTGTGTGAAAGGATATGTGTTAATGTTCTCAGATTTAGTAATAGGTAAGTGTATGTGACATGGGAAACATGGTGTTAAAGGGTGTATGAAAGCATGTGTGTAAAAGGTTATAGGTTAACTCAGTTTATAGAAATGTATACATACATACTTACATTGTATACATGCATACATACATACATTACATACCTGTCTACATACATATCTATGCATACTTGCATTCATTTATGCCCCTATGCATACATACATAGATACATACATACATACATATATATATACATACATACATACATATCATGTATATATACATACATTGCATATATGCCTACATACATATCATATATGCATTCATTCATTCCTGCATACATGCATACATATAATATATATGCATACAAACTCATATATTTAACTCAAAATATATGTGAATACATACATTACATTACCTTAACACATATATATATATCATTCATTCATATCCCATATACATGCATACTTCAGTTCAGGTATTATATCCATTCACATATCATTAAGTTGCATATATATACTTATTTTCATTACATACATGTCATTCATGCATATTACATACTTACATGCATCTATACATTGTATACATTATATACAACATGTAAAAATAGAAGAGGGAAAAAGGAAGAAAAACTGAAATGGAAAGGGAAGGAAAGGAAAAATGTAAGGAAAAGGGGAAACAGTGGACATATACATGCTTGCATCATATATTCTATATTATCATACATGCTATCATTATATATTGTATTACATTATGTATACATTATGTATTCATATCTATCATTATATGTATACCTTGCATTCATATCTAGCATTCATTATATACTTTCATGAAAACATTATATATCATTCTTTCATTCATGCATTTATGCATTGCTTACATACATTACATTGATTGCATTCCTACATGTTTGCATTCAACCATATATATAAGTTAATGTAATGAGAATACATATCATATATATATCATTTCATTCATCTAACATATCATGTATTACATACTCTACATTCATTTAATATCCATACTACATAGGCTCATAGGTTACACAAAATGTCTATGTCGTAGCTCTTCTACTTAAAACTAATACTGTACCAATTGGGCCTTCACTAAATTCTAGGATTAAAGTATGTCGTAGCTCTTTGTGTTAGCTTTCAAAAACTTCAAACGGATCGTATTTTCATGTCCGAAAGCTCCCAGAATCACGAAAATATCGAAACGCGTTTGTCTTTCGGACAGCTGACACTCGAATAGTTTTACAGAAAGTTCCAGAACGATTTTGGCTTATTAAAATATATATTTGAAAAGCTAACTTCGATATGGTTCTTTTATATAAAAAAATGGAAGATTAATCGGAGTTCTAAGCTAAAAGTTATGACATTTCTAAGTTGCTTTGGTTAATAAAAAATGTTGATGAATATTATGACGAATTTGAGTTATTTTGGACAAAAGAAACACATGTAGGCCAAGATACTTGGATACCAACATAGGTATCCAAATAAAACTCATTCTAACCATCCTAACTAAGATCAATCCACTCTCTAATCATTCTAAAACTGAATTTAAATATCTATTTAAACTATTATCATACATACATACACATGGGGTGTCCTAATTTGGGATCTATCAAGTAGGACACAAGACACATATCTAAAATTCTCAAGAGAGCTCCAACTGGCCTCAAATTTGAATCTAAATGGGGTACATGCATGGGGGTTGATCCTATGGATTAAAAACTAACTAATATGCATAGGAAATCAATTTAGAGGGTTGGTTTTACCTATTGGGAGTGGAATCCCAATGATACTCCCAAGGACACGGTTCCGACACAAAGATCTTCCAAAAAGGACACTCCTCCGTGTACTTTGCTCCAAATCTTTGCTAGCACCCTCCCTTGGTAGTATGAGAAGGTTGGATGGAAGTTTTGGTAGAGGGATGTAAGGATTTGGAGATCAAATCAAAGAGGAAAGCTCTCTAATTTGGGGAAGAACACTGTGAAGGAAAAGAGGCAAGATGGAATGAAATAAAAGGAAGGAAGGCTAACCTAGATATAGTGGCTGCCATTAAACCCTAATTGGGCCTTGGAGGAAAGCCCAATAAGGCCTCAACTAGTCCTCTTGGTTAATTTTAAGTTAGGTTCAAGTTTGAGATCAAAAGGGTTAAATTTAAGCCTCTAACTTAACCAATCTAACAAGTGGGATTAGTCTAAACTCACTAACTTAATTAGTGGGGTTTGTGGGCCATAACTAACTAATCTTGGAATCCCGTCTACAATCTAAGCTACCCGGGTCACTAACACAAGTCGGAACGAAACGAAACTCAAATCTGACTAAACAAATCCCGTAAAATCAATATTAAAATATAAAAATTACCAAAATATTAAAATATAAAAAATGACTAAAATCATAATACATCAATTTAAATATTATTAAAATAATCTAAAATTCACCAATAATCAAAATCCTAAATAATTTAAAAGTCACAAAATGACCAAAATACCCTCTAAAAAGTTGTAAATAGTCATTCTAATCACATGGTTAGGTCCCCATAGTCATGGTTAGTCTATAGGCTCAACAGTTCTAGGGTTCACTAGCTAACACATCAAAATTATAATTCACCAATTTTAAATAGTGTTTAATTAATTAAAAATTCTCATAAATCATAAATCCTATTATTAAATAATAAACTTTTACAAAAGTTCAAAATTACCCTCATTTTAGAAAAGTGGATGTTACACTTCGGGATATGGCTTGGGACGTGTGCTCATGTTGTAAGCCCCTGAATTTAGGGCTTACTTTTTTAATTTTATAATTCAATTAGTTGTAATATATTATTATTTGATTATTATTTGATTTGATGCTCTCTACCGTGACTTGGATTTCTAGAGCATCAGGAATGCCAGTCTCTGGAAACTTCCTTCTTGAAGTTTGAAGTAGACGAGATTATCGTCACATTGATATTTCGTGTCACACTCGAACTTGCTCCCTTGTACCCTTTTTGCTTCGTGCAAGTTCGGGTCAATTTAGACTATTTTAATTATTAGTTGAATTCCCACTCTTTTCCTTGATCATCATATGCACGTTACCGTGATTTTTAATTTAGGAGCACCAGACTAGTCATTCTCTCGAAACCAACTTGTCATGCCTGATCTACTCGAGACGCTCTTCACCCATGACCTTTGTGTCCCACTCATACACTCTATTTTGTGCTCTATTTCTTTCGCACAACTTTCGGTTCAAATTAGGCCAATTAATTATCTACCGTAAAACCTGATTTAAATTCCAATTTAATTTTGGGACCCGACATCGACCCAACCTAGTCGACCCTAAATAGGGACATGGCCCACACGAAGCCTACTACCCGCCTGATATTTGTGTCCCATTTATTTGAGTCCCTGCATGTTATTTATTCGTCCATGATTATAAACACCCATTTTAATTCGAATATTGCCTCCTGTCCGATTTTGGCCCGACCCGGCTCGACCGAACCCGAACCCAAGCTCCATATTGTTTTCTCGTGATGCCCAAATACCCCACATAATTTTCCTATTTTTTCTATTTTGAAAATATCTATTTCTCTCTCTCCATGTGTATATATACACATATATATACATATTATATATAAATATATTATATATATATATATATATATATATACAAAATATATATATATATATATATATATATATATATATAATCTCTCTCTCTCTCTCTCATCCTCACATCACCTTCTCTCTCCCCCTTGTACCAGACCAGCACACCCCCCCATCTCTAACTCTCTCTTTCTCTCTTAATATCTCTCTCTCTCTTCTCTCTCTCCCTAAATATCTCTCTTTCTCTAAAATATCTCTCTTTCTATAATAACTAAAATCCTCTCCCTCTCCATCTCATTAATGTCCTACTCTCTCTCTCTCTTCCCTATTATACACCTCACAACACTCACCCACACCCCCTCCTGTACTAGCAGACCCCCACTCCCTCTCTCTACTTTCTTTCTCTCTCTAAAATATCATTCTCTCTCTCTCACTCTTTATATTTTTTAACACACACCACACCATCAACACCACCAACACTCTCCCCACAGCCCTTGGCCGAGCCCCCCCCCCCATGGCCAAGCTCCTCCCATGCTCGACCTTCTCCTCCTCCTTCTCCATGCATCATCACCATCACCTTCTCTATTCTTTAACTCCACCATCATCATCATCAAGTTCATCATCACCATTATCATCTTCACCCCCACCACCATATCTCCTCCACCTCTCCTCTCATTTTTGCGCGCTATCGTCGGCCTCGCCATCTCCGCCGCCGTGCCCTGTCGGGCAGCCGCCGCGCCAGGCCGACGAGCCACTCCCCCGCGACCAGAAGCGTAGTGCAGCAGCTACAAACGCAGCAGCGTGCGGTGCAGCAGCAGCAACCGCGCGTGCGCGTGCGCCGCCACAGCCGGCAGTCGCCGCCGGCGAGGTCCCCCGCCGCGTGGCTGGCCCCCGACCCTCTGGGCGCACCCTGGGCGACCACCCTGTGGCAGCCAATGCCCTCCAGGACGCGCCGTCTAGGCAATTTTAGCATTTTTCTTGGAGTTCCGTCGACGCGCGCGCGGAGAAATTCCAGAATTCGTGCTCCATCGCAGCGACTTCGTGCACATTTTCTGGGAGATCCGACCGTTGTATCGGTGAACTCCTTGCTCCGTCTCAATCTTGGTATATCCCTCTTCACCTTTGTCTAGTTTGAACAGGTTTATTTCGTCGTTTGATACATCAAAACCGGCCACCAAGTTGACGTTTTAATTTATACTATTTTTGGACAGTTTTGCGATGCCAACTTCACGGGTTCGTATCTTCCCCGTATCAGCTCCGTTTTGCACGCTACCAGTTCCTGTGCACAGCTGGTATAATCCTCTTCTTGCCTCCTTTAGATTTCATTTCAGTTTGAGCTTGTTAGGTCGGTCGAATTCGACGCCAAAGTTGGCCGTTCGAATTCTTAGTGTTACACTTGTTAAATTCTATTTTTGAATCCGGGACTCCGAATTCAATTTCTAATACCACCAGTAGACTCATGGCATCTTTCTGGCATGTTTTCATATAAAGTTTGTTAGATTTGGAGGACGTGGGCCCTGGCACGTATTTCGGTGCAAAGTGGGCCCCACAGTTCGGGTCAACGGGACTTTTTGAAGCCGGCTCATCGGAATCCAATTTCGGATATACCGTTGAGTCCGTATCGTCATTCTGGATTCGTGGACATATAATTTGTTAGGTTTTGTGCACTTTTATTTTGACACGTTTTTTGGTGCAAAGTGTGTCCAACGGCGCACATTATTTTGGTCCGAAATTACCGTTTTGTCCCTGTGTCCAAATTGGATTTTTGGACAGGCTATCCTAGCTGATTTGACCATTCTGGACACGTTGGTGATATTTATTTTATCATCCGACAACATCTGTAGGTTTTTACCCTACTATTATAATCCTTCTCCTTTGTGGTATTTTGAGATCCATCGATTCCAGTGATTTCACAACCACTGAAATTGAATGTGTTGACCCTGTAGATATTTGTAGAGGCTAGCTTTGACCCAGTTTGACCATGGTTGACTACTTTGACTGAACGTCAAAGTAGAGTCAACATTTGACCTAGGTTAGACTAGTTTTGACCCTGGTTGACCACAGTTGACTATTTTGACCCAAAGTCAACTGTTAGTCAACGTTAGTCAACTTGACCTAGGGTTGACCAGAGTTGATCAGTTGACCCAAAGTCAACTGTAAGTCAACCATTGACTTAGATTGATCTAGTTTGACTTGTCTTGACCTAGTTTGACTTGGTATGACTTGATTTACTTCCAAACCCTTATATTGATACAGTATTCCACCTATAGGTCCTCGAGGCACTGTTCTTGGACCAGTTGACATATTCCACCAGATCTCAGGCGAGTACATTCTCTGATAATATTTCTGTTTTATGATATCGTTTATGTTTCTTGTATTTAGTGTAGATACCCTTGTTCTCTTGACACATTGTTCACACGGATTGGTATTTTCCTGGATCCCGTCATGAGATATTATTCCTCGCTCTCCTTGGTATATCTTGTGCAAGTCTTTCTTGTTTCTTGTGCATTGTATAGACACGATTCCTGCGAAGGCTAGCTACCCTCTCAGAGAATCGCGTGTCATGATGTGTCATGGTTGGATCCACTATACTGGTCGGGGACGGGGAGTATTAGTGTAGATGTGTGGTCATTATCCACCTTGTTTATTCTTGTAGACCTTGAATGCTACCAATCCTACACTCCACGTAGGATTGGCTGATCAGTAGACCTTGTGCAGACCCAAGCCGGCCACATGTTGATCTAGTACTCACACACTTAGACAGATGATTCTTGATTCTTGTACATGCCATGATCAGTTTTACTTGCCTTGTTTTAGCTCTAGATTTACAGCTTACCTTGCCATGATACTCACATGTACATTTCATGATTTCTTGTATATTCTCTCTATTTACTGCTACATGTTCAATATCGTCTAATTAGAACTGTTATTTGAGATTTGTGCTCGTTCTATCCTGACTGGATATGTTGACAAAATTTTAGGAGTAGTTGTGCCCTCAGTATTGGACTTCATGATGTTGCTAGCTGAGGTGGTTCTCACTATTCTTCTATCTGAGTTGCCTGGTAGTTATTCTTAGTTAGTCTTGTTGTTCTTTCCTTATTTTTCTGTCTTATGATCCTTGTAGATTCTAGTTGTTCTAGTGATATTGTTATTAATTCTTGTCTTATCTTCCTTAGTTTTCATGACGTGACATGAGTACATTTCTAGTTATGGATTCTTGGATGTTGTAGTTAGTATAGTATGCTTGACAGCGTTCTACCGCCGATACCGCGGCGTAGGCTGGGCGTGGCCCACATATTCGTACCCGTATATCCAGGTGCGGGTCGTGACACATGCAGCAAAACAATGTGATATCTTTCGTCTCAAGATAATTGAAGTCGTACGAGAAAAACTATCACATGCGTGACTTGGAATTAGCGGCAATTGTATTCATGTTAAAATTATGGCAATACTACCTCTATGACGTGGCATGCAACATCTTCACCGATCATGAAAGCCTCAATTATCTCTTAATGCAGAAGGAGCTGAACTTACGATAAAGGCGTTGGCTAGAACTAATCAAGGACTATGACTTGATGATTGACTATACGTCGGACAAGTAAAATGTTGTGGAAGACACTCTGAGTTAAAAATATATTGCCCTGCTATCCATCAACAGTAGGCTACTTCGGAACCTAGAAGAAATGGGCATCGACCTCTGGGTTCGATTCAGGGGAGTACAGTTGGTGCGGTTACAGCTAAAGCCGAGCTTGCAAAAAAGATTAAGATTTCTCAGAAGGACGATCCATACCTGAAGAACATGCGAGAGCTAATTTCAATAGCTAAGACGATAGACTTTATGGAAGATGAGACCGGCATGCTACAATTTAAAGGTAGGCACATTTCGGATAACTCAGAACTATGAAAGAAGATATTATCGGAGGTGTACTATACAAAATATTACTTGCATTCAGGCAACACCAAGATGTACAAGGATCTCCGTACAACATTCTAATGACACAGGATGAGGAAAGATGTGGTACTCTTTGTGTTGCAATGCATGTCTTGTCAGCAAGTAAAAGTTGTATTGCCCCGCTCCGTGCGAGGCATTTGGTTGTCTTATTGGATGCGATCAAAATGTTGGACCGTGACTTGGATTGAAAATCAGAAGAATTAAGACTGATGCAGTCTCTCTTAGCTTCCTAGATGGAATGGGTATTGGAACGTGGCTCGTTGGTGGAGCTACGCTTAGTGGAAATGTGTGTGATCGCAACAAGAAGACCCTTTATGCAAGTGAGTGGAATTGTCCTTCCTCCCTACTCTTTCATGCCTAATAAAATAGAGTGATATGTTCCTATGTTCTATCCCTTAAACTGTGATGCTTATTTGCTAATTGATAGAGATGCTAGTGCTAAGATTTGCTGGAATGAACAGCACATGAACATTGAGCTGCTGAATGAATAACACTCGAACTGTAATATGAATTTGATATCGAGAAATGAATCGATAATATCCCTTATGCTTAATGTTGTTGAAACGAATGAAACACTTGAATCAAATGCACTCTGTGTAAATATTGCATAAATATGAATTGTTGCCTGTCTTCTTATAAGCAATAAATAAAATGCTATATGTCCCAAAGAGATAAATGAAATGATGCTTGTTCCTTGTTGAAAGAATGCTATGAGAAATGTTGTAATGAATCAATGCAATGAGAAATGCTAAGGCTTGGGATCGCCGAGATCACCAAGTTGAAATGATGGTAAATGATAGAAATGATAAGCCGTTGAATACGACATAATGAGGTGAGATAATACAATGTTGCCTTTATTTATTTTAATATTTTACCATGCGACTTTGAAACACGATCGAGTCGGACATGCATTCGCATGGTTATGGACAACTTGTATACAAGGTATTGTTTTCTCGAACGGTACCCGCGGCAGTAGGACCGATTCGGCCTAGGAGGAAATGTTAACGTGCTTTGGTGGCACGTGGTACCGGGACATTCATTCAGGCTCGCAACCTGGTGAATGGCGCATCACATACCCTAGGAAGTCCTATATGGAAACGTCTGAAATAGTTATATATTATAACACCAGTGGCCATGTAGTCAGGATGGACGCTAATAAATATTTTGTGTAGGCAGAGTAAGTGTAACACATAACCAATATTTGATGCAGGTATAAGGGAGTCGGCTATCGCTAATAAATCACTTAAATATGATATATTCAATATTTATATATATATATATATATATATATATATATATATATATATATATATATATTGGTTCAACTTGTCTGCTTAACATGCTTATCGAATGATGCTAAAATATCGCCTTTCCATACGAATTGACATAACATGTTTAAAATGTTAGTGCTAATGCTGCCTCAATGATGCTTAACATGATAACACCATAATGCTTCAATCTTGCCTCACAATGAACACTGCTCAATCATGACATATATGCTAAACGATGCCTTTACGGGATTGCTATAACATATTCAATGCATGTTAACTCAAACGTTGATTAAGAGTTGCCTTCATATGAATACTGGTAGAACATGTTTACATGCTTCACTGTAAATATTACCCATGAACTGTAAATTGAAGCTAGGCCCCAACTGGAAAGATCACTCTAATAAATGCTTGCTAAAATTGACCACTTACTGTCGGTTTAGGCGAGTGGGCTAGTTCTGCTCGCCAGTACATAGATGATGTACTAACCTACGTTGTGGACACTCTTTTTAGGTGCTCAAACTTGGAAAGTTCTGTACACGAAGATTGGCTTGATCGGTCCTACGGCATCAAAGATTTGTTGGGCATACAGAAGCTCTCCTTACAAAAGATAATGTCTTTTGTTTATAAAGGGCATAATATATTGAACATTGTAATTAGTTGTACCAATGAGTTATAAGCCAAGTCAGTATATCGAGTTGTAATCCAATGTATCAGAGTTTCAAATGTAAGCTTTATGGCAATTGTTCAGTTAGCTATCAATGTAAAGTGAGATGTCTTATAAACTTTGTATTCCATTACAAGTCTTGTACTCTACTTCAATTATCAATAAAGAAAATACATTTTTATATATCTTTGTACGACTTCAAGTTATCTGCTTATCTCCGCTACTATAAATCAGTGATGTATTTCTATTCGATGAGAAAGAATGTCCTCATTAACTTCAATTTGTCTGCTTCTATCGTTGCGATGTGTTCCTATTTGAAGGTTATCAATTATGTACTGTCTTTGCCTTGTACAAGTGCAATACCAGACTTGGACGACGTCACGCCCAAGCGAGGATAAATGATTCAGTGTAAATCAAAGTGAGGATGAACGATTCTCCAAATTGGAGCATGACAAAAGCTGAGCACCAGACCAGGCAGAGAGATCAGAACCTTACAATTTTTGAGTAGAAGTAGGACACATCTGCATAGACTATTGTTGGGTTGTCGAAGATGCCACGGGAGAACAACACCGTCTGGGTCATTGTCGATCGACTAACCAAGTCAGCGTATTTTATTACCATCAAAGTTACTTGGAGCATCGATCGCTTGGCCCATATTTACTTTGACAAGATTGTACGACTACACAGAGTTCTAATATCCATTGTCTCAAATCGGGATTGGCAATTTCTACCATGCTTCTGGAGTAGCCTTTAATCGACTATGGAGACTAAGTTAAACTTTAGCAGTTCTTACCATCCTCGGACCGATGGCAAATATAACATGTGAATCAAATTCTCGATGATATGCTACGGCTCTGCACAATTGACTTGAAGTCAAGATGGGACGTTCATCTACCGCTAGCAAAATTTGCATACAATAATAGCTACCAGTCCAATATCTAGATATTGTCGTACGAAGCCTTGTACGGACGTAAGTGCAGATCACCCATTTGTTGGAATGAAGTAGGGGAGCGATAGATTCTTAGCCCAGAACTGGTGGAACAGCCTGTACAAAAGGTCATGCTCATTTGGAAAAGACTAAAGATTGTACAGAGTCGACAAAAAAGCTAGGCTGACACCCATCGACGACCCCTCGAGTTCCTGAAAGGCGGTCACATATTTCTGAAGTTAACGCCCATGCAAAGATTCCAAAGGTTTAGAGCTAAAGGCAAGTTGAGCCTAAGATTTGTCGGTCCCTTTGAGATACTCAAGCAAGTCTCCACTGTCACGACCCGCACCCTAGAGTAAGGGCACGAGATGTGGGTACGTCCAGCCTACGCCGCAGTATCGACGGTAGAACGCTGTCCTAGGTCACAATATCTAACAATATAAAGCTTAAATAGTTTATACTCCCCGAATGGGGGTGTCATAGCAGAAAGTAACTCAATCACAACTAAGGCAGATGAAAAGATAGCAGATAGATAGATAAGAGAAACTGCAGAAATGGAAGAAACATCCCAAGTACATCAGAAAGTCTAAGTGTCTAAGATAATACAAATCCCAGATCCCAAGTATCAATAAGTACAATCATCCATGAAATACTGAAATGAGAGCATCCTAGTCTAAGGGCGAGTCATCCACAGCTAGTGGGACCTGCTGCTGGTCCAGGTCCAGGCACTCATCTAAGGTAGCACCATAATAGGTATCCACACCAGCCTCCTCCTCGTCCTCTGTAATATTTCAACAGGTCCAGTCAGGACAGGAACAAGCATAATACATCTCAACAGTTCATAGCAGGTTAGAAAATATAGACATGCAGTAGAGTAAGATATAGGAAACTGAAAGAAACATGGAATGTAAACAGAGAAAACTGTAATGGAAATAGATATACTATAATAGAGAGCTAACTGTGGCTAGTGAGTCAGAGTACAATATAAACATGTGAATGGCATAGGAGATTCTGGGAACTATACTATGGAGTGATTCTGAGAACTACACTACTTGGATATTATTCACATGTTTACTTCTACTCTCCCGTACCCCCAATCAATACGCAAGGATCCAGCCAGGTTATGTTATGATTCCATGCAAAGGCCCACAAGGGGTGATACATGGATAGCCCATAAATGGGTGATTCTGGGAATACCCATAAATGGGATGATTCTGGGAAGACTCTGTGATCATGAGAGTACATGTCACAAGTGATCGAAGAATCGTGAAGCATAGTGATACACCATATAAGTGAAACGTACAAAATATGTAGTATACGATGCTCCCTGAGGGGATAACATCTCAAGATTGGATCCATATAGTACTAATCCGTGTTACCAACGTGACAGCATCAAGTAAAGTAATCTAAAGCAGGAAAATAATTCTAAGTAGGATATGAAATGATCAGAGAATGTACTCGCCTGGTATCTGAGTGTCCAACTGAAAAGTACTGTCCAAGGAGTGGTGTTTGGCTCCTATTAGAACAGCACAAGTCACAACAAGTCCAGAATGGTAAAATGAAGCACTACTATGCATCCTACATGAATCTAGGTCAAACTAGGCCAAAGTTAACTCTTGGTCAACTCTGGTCAACCCTAGAAGTCAAACTAGGTCAACTATGGTCCACACTAGGTCAAACTAGTCTACACTAGTCTAGTAAGTCTATTCTAGGTCTAATAAAGCTGTACAAGCCTAATCTTGGCCTTTTAGTCAAACAGGCATACACAGGCCATAGGCTATTCTACCTAGGCCAACCCAACACATACAACATGCCAAATCTATATCTAACTAATACTCTCTTGATATACATTATAATCTAACCATACACACACATATACATGTAATACCCATGTATAGTGCACACACACAAGCCACCTACATACATGAGGCATATACATACTACAACCTATAAACTTATTGGAAATATCTACATTAGATATCTAAATGATACACAAACTATATTATATAATACATATCCACATATTACATTATATGTATATACACCACATAATATATACATTACATTATGTGTATATGCAATAGGGTATGAAGAGATGGATTGAAATAGAGCGAGTGTGAAGAGTGAAAGAGGGAAAGTGTGCAAGAGCTTGTGTGTGGACTGTTACAAAGTGACAGGGAAAGGTGTAAGGACTGAAACTTGTGTGTGTGTATAGTAGTAAAACACAAACTGAAAACAGTGTAGGAGAATACAAAATAGTCCCTAAATCAATTTCCCAGATTTGGACTCAAAATACAACAAACCAAACCCAAACTTGACACACCTAAAGCCCAGGTCAATTTCATTAAGGGAACACTATTTTACAGTTCACTAGGAACTCAAGAATTAGTTCAAAAATAGAATCAAAACAGTAAGAAATAGTCCACCACAGTAAATTCAGATTTCAGTCCCAAAACAAAACCAGTTTAACCCAATTTCAACATACCCTTAGATAACTATTAGGTGAACCAAACTGGGGTCTTAACCCATGCAATTAGTCAGCATATAATGGTTAAATGGCAGCCAAAACTCATATAATAAAACCTGGGAAAAATAGTAAAAGGAAATGATATCAGGTTTCAGTAAATTGGGATAAGTTGAGAATTGAAAACCAAAATCGAGCTAAGGCTCGAAACCCAAGGTTGGTAACACTAGCCCTAGGTGTCCTCTAGTGTCCTAAGTGTCTGACACGACACCATGACATGATTCGAAGTGTCCAAGTGATCAAAAACGAAATCGGGTAACACAGTGCCCTGGAATTTGTACTGTATCGTGCACATGTTCACGTGTCTCGTGCTCACGATACAGGACACGCGAGGTGTCGTGCTCGTGTCCCTAGGTTCGCCTAGGGTTGGTCTAGATATTAGGTAGCCTGTACGGTGTCCACGTGTTCCCGTGTCCGTGAACCAGAGCCGTATCAGTGGCTAATTACCCAGTGTGCACAGTGCAGTGTATATCCGTGCGTGGCCGATTTCTTCCAATCCAGACCACAAAATCTCATAAAACTTGGGGAGTGTTATGACAGAAGGTGTCCCAAGCTCCCCACAAAATTTCGTGTCAGGGAACGCTGTGTCGCGTCCTGTAGGGACCCCGATAGGCAGGGGATCCACTAGGCCGCGCGCGGGGCCGTGTCCACGAGTCCATTGCGACTCGGACACGACTCAAAACCACCCCAGTAATTCGAAATCATGTAAGCGACATCAAAACATAATTTTCCTTTCAGAAATTATTTGAAAATAACACAAAATAATCCACAGTGGCATTTCCACAAATACGTTGAATAGTGCACTGATATGTGTCCTGTTTGGACACGAAAGGACACGAAAACTTAGGGTTTTCTATTCCTATTGTTAGGTTAGGTCTAGGGATCCCTAATGATGCAAAAATCTCAGGATTCTATGGTGGAAATAGGAAGTTACCTCAATGTATCAAAACCCTCAAAAAGCTCTAAAGAGTGATGTTCTTCTTGATGGTGAAACTCCTCCAAAGCTCTCCAAATCTGAGAATATTAATTACCAACAGAAAGTAGGTAGAATTTAGAACCCAATGCAATTTGTTTGGATTAAAAAGGAGGAAAAATAGATTTACTAGGATTTATGGAAGATGGAGAAATACCTCTTCTAAAACTTGGCAAGAAAACCTAAGGAAGGCTAGCCCTAACTTTGGGAGGGCATTAAATAGGATGGAATAGGTCAATAGTGGCTGCCATGGGCTGATTAGGGTTAGGGTTGGTTCATGGTGTGGGCCTATGGCTATTAAACCTAAGTCATTAGTCATGACTTATGAAGTCATAAGCCATATTAGTCAAATAAACTTCAAATCTCTCCAAACAAGTTCCAATGACTTAAACCTCACTAAATTAGGTCAAAACAAGTTTACTTAACCTAACCAAGTGGTCTTAACCTAGGTTAGTCTTCTAGTCAACACTAGTCAAAGTCAACTATAGGGTTAAAATCAATTCTACTAAAAATCACCAAAAATCACTAAAAAATCATATTAATTATAATAAATCCAAATGATAAATAATAATTCTAAATAATTCACAAAATTTCAAAATTGACCAAAATACCCCCAAGCTAGAAAAGTGGTAGTGACAAATCTACCCTCCTTAAAATAATTTCGTCCTCGAAATTAAAGGCGAAATTAAACTGCTGAGAAGGATAGAAAAGTATACCTCAAGGTCCAAAAAGATAGGGGTACCGCTCGCACATCTCATCCTCCCGCTCCCAGGTCGACTCTCCTGGAGAATGATGCCTCCATGCAACGCGTACCAAAGGTATCACCTGGTTCCTCAGAACCTTCTCCCGTCGATCCAGAATCTCTACTGGCTGCGCTGGATAGCTGAGAGAAGGCCCAACCTCAATCTCTGAATGATCGAGCACATGGCTAGGGTCAGCCACGTACCGTCTCAACTGCGATACATAGAATACGTTGTGGACCCCCACAAGTGCAGGCGGCAAGTCTAGCCTGTATGACACGTCACCGACTCTTCCGCTGATAACGAAAGGTCCGATGAAGCGCGGGCTAAGCTTCCCGCCTCCACCAAAACGTATCGTACCACGAGTCGGAGATATCCTCAAGAAAACCTGGTCTCCGACCTAATCACAAGCAAGGTCTCAATTAATTATAATAAACAAACATGATTATTAAAACACAACAATCAAACCTAAACTAATCCTACTCTAATCTGTACCTCAAACTCCAAGGGCCTCCGGTGGCTATCGGCCCAGTGCCGATGTATGTCCTACGCCATACGAAGTCTGTCCCTGATGAGCTTCACCTTCTCGGCTGCATCAACAACCATCTCTGGCCCCAGTAAAGCTCGCTCACCAACATCATCCCAAGATAAGGGTGTACGGCACCTACGCCCGTACAAAGCCTCGAAAGGTGACATCTCAATGCTGGCCTAGAAACTGTTATTGTAAGCAAACTCCACCAAATGAAGATAATCCTCCCAGGAGCCTCCAAAGTCCAAGACGCACGTCCGCAGCATATCCTCAAGAGTCTGAATAGTCCTTTCCGACTGTCCGTCCGTCTGGGGGTGGTATGCGGTACTAAACTTGAGCTGGGTGCCCAAGCTAGTCTGCAGACTCCTCCAGAAATAGGAAGTGAAGCGACTATCCCGATCTGAGACGATGCTGATCGAAACTCCGTGAATCCTGACTATCTGCCGCATATACATCTCTGCAAGCCTCTCTGTAGACGTACCCACCTTGAATGGCAAGAAGTGGACCGATTTGGTCAACTTGTCAACGATGACCCAAATCGTATCTTTTTCTCCTGGTGTACGCGACAATCCTGATACGAAGTCCATAGTGATATGCTCCCATTTCCACTCGGGAATGGGCAGCGGCTGCAATAATCCACCGGGCCTCTGCCTCTCCGCCTTGACCTGCTGACAGATCAAGCACCTCGCTATGAAGCGAGCCACCTTTCGCTTCATTCCGGACCACCAAACATGCTCCCTCAGATCTCGGTACATCTTGTTGGCACCCGGGTTTATGGAGTACTGAGATCTGTGGGCCTCCTGCATAACCTGCTCCCTGAGCTCTCTGCTGGGCACACATAATCTGGAACCGTGCCTCAAGGCACCATCATCTGCAAGAGAAAACTCGCCCTCCAGCAATCCTGCTTGAACCTGCTCTTGGAGACACCGCAGAGCAACGTCCTCGAACTGTGCCGACTTGATCCTCTCCACCAAGTCCGACTGAATCTGCATCCCCCATAACTGCATCTGCACCCCGGGCACGATCACCTCAATCCCAAGGCTCTCCAAGTCTGCAAGCAAATGCCGATCCATGGTCAAACACATGGCTGTCGGATACCTACTCAAGGCATCGACAACCACGTTGGCCTTCCCTGGGTGGTACTGAAGTAGGATGTCAAAGTCCTTCATCAACTCTAGCCATCTGCGATGTCTCATGTTCAACTCCTTCTTAGTGAACACATACTTTAAGCTCTTGTGATCTGTGAAGATCTTCACCCTCTTCCCATACAGATAATGCTTCCACAACTTCAAAGCAAAAAATCACCGCCGCCAGCTCCAGGTCGTGGGTAGGGTAGTTCTTCTTATGAGGACGTAATTGCCTGGAAGCATAGGCAATCACCTTCCCATGCTGCTACAAGACGCAACCCAGCCCTTTCCCTGAAGCGTCACTATAAATAGTGAAACCACCTGATCCTGAAGGCAATGTCAGAATCGGAGCTGTCGTAAGCCGCTTCTTCAACTCATCAAAAGCTGCCTGACACTCCTCTGACCAAACATACTCAGCATCCTTTCGGTTCAACCGTGTCAACGGCTCTGCAACCCGGGAGAAATCCTGCACAAATCTCCGATAATATCCTGCCAGCCCCAGGAAACTCCTGATCTCTGCAACTGAAGTCAGCGCTGCCCATACCTCGACTGCTATAATCTTCTTGGGGTCAACTGAGATACCATCTCCAGTCACAACGTGCCCTAAGAAGTCCACCCGGTCCAAGAAAAACTCACACTTGGAGAGTTTTCCATAAAGTTGCTCCCTCCTGAGAATCTCCAGCACTATCCGCAGATGCTCCTCGTGCTCCTCCCCAGTCTTAGAATATATCAAGATGTCGTCTATGAACACTACCACAAACTGATCCAGATACTGGTGGAACACCTTGTTCATAAGGTTCATAAATACTGCTGGTGCATTGGTTAGCCCAAACGGCATAACCAAAAACTCAAACTGCCCGTACCGCATCCTGAAAGCGGTCTTAGGAATATCATCCCCCTTCACCTTCATCTGGTGATATCCCGACCTCAGATCAATCTTGGAAAATACCCTAGCTCCGCTCAACTGGCCAAAAAGATCGTCGATCCACGGCAGTGGGTATTTGTTCTTGATCGTGAGGTTGTTGAGTGCCCTATAGTCAATACACATCCGTACTGACCCATCCTTCTTCGGCACAAACAACACTGGTGCACCCCATGGCGACGAACTCGAGCGGATGAAGCCCTTGTCCTGCAGCTCATCCACTTGCTTCTTCAACTCCACCAGCTCGCTATTGTTCACCCGATAGACATGCTGAGAGATGGGTTCCGCTCCTGGAACCAAGTCTATCGAGAACTCTATGTCTCTGTCTAGTGGCAATCCCGGCAACTCCTCTGGGAAAACATCCATATACTCTGCTATCAAGGGGTGTAGAATCGACTGCTCCTCGACCGAGACTCCGTAGAAAACTCTGCTGCTCTGCTCCGCCTGACGTCTGGAGTACTCAAACTCTGGCTCCCCCGGCGCTCTGAAAAGAACTCTACCCCCTCTGCAATCAATGCTGGCGTGGTGCCTGCTCAACCTATCCATGCCGAGTACTATATCGTAGTTCGGCAATAGCATTACGAGCAGGCTCACCTCCAACTCACGGCCTCCCAAAATAACTCTCCGACCCTTACAAACATCACGTACGAGGATAATGCCACCCCCGGTCGTGATCTTGTAAGTCCTAGGCAACGATTCAGCTATGATACCGTGTCTAATCGCAAAAGATACAGATAAGAAGCTATACGAAGTACCGGAATCGAATAATGCAAAAGCTGGACTGGAGTCGAGGAGAATCGAACCTGCAATCATCTCTTCGATCACCTCTGCATCCTCAGCCGCCATAGCGAAAGCTCGCCCCGGCTGGCCTTCCCTGGCCTGCTGCTGGTGCTGAACAAATCTCTGCTGCTGGGTCGGCAGGGCTGGTCCCTTCTGCTGGCCTGATGCTGCTCTGGCTCCTCCTCCCTGAGCTGCTCGTCCCGTGGCCAAGGTACACTCCCTCATCTGGTGATCTCCTGAGCCACATACCAGGCACTTGCCCAGCCTCTTCCTACACTCGTTCCATCCGTGCCCTGGCTTCTTGCAATAAGCACAGGTGGTGGCCTGCTGCCTCGGTGCCTGCTGCTGCACCCTCTGCTGCTGATGCTGCACTGGCTGGTGCCTCGGCTGCTAAAACTGCTGCGGCTGGAACCTCTACTGCTGATGGTACTACTGCTGAAAGTGCGGCCTCTTGGCCGGTGCTCTGCTACTGCTGCCTCCCTGGGAGTCTCGTCCCCTCTTGAGCCTAAGCTCAAGATCATCCTCTGTAGCTAGTGCGTCCACCAGGATCTCCTCAAATGTAGCACTGTGGGCATTCTTGGTGTAGGACTTGACCTCCTTTACCAAGCCCTTTCGGAACCTCCGGACCTTCGTCGTCTCGGACAAGTCCTCTATAAATCTGCTCAAACGACAGAACTCTCCTACGTACTCCTCCACGGACTGGCTCCCATGGACTAGGGCCTCGAACTGGGTCTCGAGGGCTCCCAGTGCTACGTCTGGAAAGAACTTCTCCTTGAACAGCTTCTTGAATGCTGCTCAAGTCTGTCCTACTGTGCCGACCCTTGGGTCGGTCTGGTACCAGGTACGGGCCAGATCCTACATCATGCTGGCCGCTGCCTCTATCTGGAGCCTCGTTGGAATCTCAGCCAGCCTGAAGATCTCCTCTATATGCTCGATCCACTCATCGGCATACAGGATCCCCTCTGTCCCTCGGAAGTCTCTCGGGTGCATCTTCTGGAAGTCCTGGATGCCCTTCTCCCGTGCCTGGTGCGGCTGCGGGGCTGTCGCTGGCTGAGCTACGACCCTCTCTACTGCTGTCACTGCCAGCTCAATGCCCCGAGTGAGCTTTGCCGTGTGCCTCTGCTGCTGGGTCTGCTGACCCTCCATGTACTGCCTGAAGAAGGCTAGCAGCTGTACTGCGTCCACTGTCCCTGGAGGTGGCTGCTGGTAAGGATCCTCTGGGAGAACTGGGTCCTGCCTCCCTGCCGGTGGAAGCATACCCCCTGCTGCTGCTGCCGGGGCCTCAATACGAGCAAAGGTGGCAGGAGCTGCAGTTCCCTGGCCCTGCTGTACTGGCTGGGAGGTAGCAGTCCCCTCCATAGCATCCTCATGAATGGTACGCTGCGATCGAGTCTCTACCATCCTGAAAATAGACAAACAAGAGTATCAATTTCTGAGAAAGAAGGATATAACAAAGGCGGGCAATTAAAATTCAAAGGATCAGCTGAAAATAAGAATTTAGATGGCAATAAAAGAATTTTTCCTAATGTGATCGAGTACCTTAAAAATTATTGTCCTATATCCTACTGCAGGCTGTAGTGATACTCTAATTCGAATACCACTACACTTATAATCTAGACCTGCATGGGCCACCACTAAAAACATGTCACGACCCGCACCCTAGAGTAAGGGCACGAGACGTGGGTACGTCCAGCCTACGCCGCAGTGTCGGCGGTAGAACGCTGTCCTAGGTCATAACATCTAACAATATAAAGCTTAAACAGTTTATACTCCCCGAATGGGGGTGTCATAGGAGAAAGTAACTCAATCACAACTAAGGCAGATGAAAAGATAGCAGATAGATAGATAAGAGAAACTGCAAAAATGGAAGAAACATCCCAAGTACATCAGAAAGTCTAAGTGTCTAAGATAATACAAATCCCAGATCCCAAGTATCAATAAGTATAATCATCCATGAAATACTGAAATGAGAGCATCCAAGTCTAAGGACGAGTCATCCACAGCTAGTGGGACCTGCTGCTGGTCCAGGTCCAGGCACTCATCTAAGGTAGCACCATAATAGGTATCTACACCAGCCTCCTCCTCATCCTCTGTAATATTTCAACAGGTCCAGTCAGGACAGGAACGAGCACAATACATATCAACAGTTCATAGTAGGTTAGAAAATATAGACATGCAGTAGAGTAAGATAAAGGAAACTGAAAGAAACATGGAATGTAAACAGAGAAAACTGTAATGGAAATAGATATACTGTAATAGAGAGCTAACTGTGGCTAGTGAGTCAGAGTACAATATAAACATGTGAATGGCATAGGAGATTCTGGGAACTATACTATGGAGTGATTCTGGGAACTACACTACTTGGATATTATTCACATGTTTACTTCTACTCCCCGTACCCCCAATCAATACGCAAGGATCCAGCCAGGTTATGTTATGATTCCATGCAAAGGCCCACAAGGGGTGATACATGGATAGCCCATAAATGGGTGATTCTGGGAATACCCATAAATGGGATGATTCTGGGAAGACTCTGTGATCATGAGAGTACATGTCACAAGTGATCGAAGAATCGTGAAGCATAGTGATACACCATGTAAGTGAAACGCACAGAACATGTAGTATACGATGCTCCCTGAGGGGATAACATCTCAAGAATGGATCCATATAGTACTAATCCGTGTTACCAACGTGACAGCATCAAGTAAAGTAATCTACAGCAGGAAAATAATTCTAAGTAGGATATGAAATGATCAGAGAATGTACTCGCCTTGTATCTGAGTGTCCAACTGAAAAGTACTGTCCGAGGAGTGGTGTCTGGCTCCTATTAGAACAGCACAAGTCACAACAAGTCCAGAATGATAAAATGAAGCACTACTATGCATCCTACATGAATCTAGATCAAACTAGGCCAAAGTCAACTCTTGGTCAACTCTGGTCAACCCTAGAAGTCAAACTAGGTCAACTATGGTCCACACTAGGTCAAACTAGTCTACACTAGTCTAGTAAGTCTATTCTAGGTCTAATAAAGCTGTACAAGCCTAATTTAGGCCTGTTAGTCAAACACGCATACACAGGCCATAGGCTATTCTATCTAGGCCAACCCAACACATACAACATGCCAAATCTATATCTAACTAATACTCTCTTGATATACATTATAATCTAACCATACACACACATATACATGTAATACCCACGTATAGTGCACACACACAAGCCACCTATATACATGAGGCATATACATACTACAACCTATAAACTCATTAGAAATATCTATATTAGATATCTAAATGATACACAAACTATATTATATAATACATATCCACATATTACATTAGATGTATATACACCACATAATATATACATTACATTATGTGTATATGCAATAGGGTATGAAGAGAGGGATTGAAATAGAGGGAGTGTGAAGAGTAAAAGAGGAAAAGTGTGCATGAGCTTGTGTGTGGACTGTTACAAAGTGACATGGATAGGTGTAAGGACTGAAACTTGTGTGTGTGTGTGTATAGTAGTAAAACACAAACTGAAAACAGTGTGGGAGAATACAAAACAGTCCCTAAATCAATTTCCCAGATTTGGACTCAAAACACAACAAACCAAACCCAAACTTGACACACCTAAAGCCCAGGTCAATTTCAGTAAGGGAACACTATTTTACAGTTCACTAGGAACTCAAAAATCAGTTCAAAAATAGAATCAAAACAGTAAGAAACAGTCCACCATAGTAAATTCAGATTTCAGTCCCAAAACAAAACCAGTTTAACCCTATTTCAACATACCCTTAGATAACTATTAGGTGAACCAAACTGGGGTCTTAACCCATGCAATTAGTCAGCATATAATGGTTAAATGGCTGCCAAAACTCATATAATAAAACCTGGGAAAAACAGTAAAAGGAAATGATATCAAGTTTCAGTAAATTGGGATAAGTTGAGAATTGAAAACCAAAATCGAGCTAAGGCTCGAAACCCAAGGTTGGTAACACTAGCCCTAGGTGTCCTCTAGTGTCCTAAGTGTCTGACATGACACCATGACACGATTCGAAGTGTCCAAGTGATCAAAAACCAAATCGGGTAACACAGTGCACTGGAATTTGCACTGTATCGTGCACATGTTCACGTGTCTCGTGCTCACGATACAGGACACGCGAGGTGTCGTGCTCGTGTCCCTAGATTTGCCTAGGGTTGGTCTAGCTATTACGTAGCCTGCACGGTGTCCACGTGTCCCCGTGTCCGTGAACCAGAGCCGTATCAGTGGCTAATTACCCAGTGTGCACAGTGCAGTGTATATCTGTGCGTGGCTGATTTCTCCCAATCCAGACCACAAAATCTCGTAAAACTTGGGGAATGTTATGATAGAAGGTTCCCCAAGCTCCCCACGAAATTTCGTATCAGGGCACGCTGTGTCATGTCCTGTAGGGACCCCGATAGGCAGGGGATCCGCTAGGCCGCGCGCGGGGCCGTGTCCACGAGTCCATTGCGACTCGGACACGACTCGAAACCACCCCAGTAATTTGAAATCATGTAAGCGACATCAAAACATAATTTTCTATTCAGAAATTATTCGAAAATAACACAAAATAATCCACAGTGGCATTTCCACAAACACGTTGAATAGTGCACTAATAAGTGTCCTGTTTAGACACGAAAGGACACGAAAACTTAGGGTTTCCTATTCCTACTGTTAAGTTAGGTCTAGGGCTCCCTAATGATGCAAAAATCTCAGGATTCTATTGTGGAAATAGGAAGTTACCTCAATGTATCAAAACCCTCAAAAAGCTCTAAAGAGTGATGTTCTTCTTGATGGTGAAACTCCTCCAAAGCTCTCCAAATCTGAGAATATTAATTACCAACAAAAAGTAGGTAGAATTTAGAACCCAATGCAATTTGTTTGGATTAAAAAGGAGGAAAAATGGATTTACTAGGATTTATGGAAGATAGAGAAATACCTCTTCTAAAACTTGGCAAGAAAACCTAAGGGAGGCTAGCCCTAACTTTGGGAGGGCATTAAATAGGATGGGATAGGTCAATAGTGGCTGCCATGGGCTGATTAGGGTTAGGGTTGGTTCATGGTGTGGGCCTATGGCTATTAAACCTAAGTCATTAGTCATGACTTATGAAGTCATAAGCCATATTAGTCAAATAAACTCCAAATCTCTCCAAACAAGTTCCAATGACTTAAACCTCACTAAATTAGGTTAAAACAAGTTTACTTAACCTAACCAAGTGGTCTTAACCTAGGTTAGTCACTAGGTTAGTCTTCTAGTCAACACTAGTCAAAGTCAACTATAGGGTTAAAATTAATTCTACTAAAAATCACCAAAAATCACTAAAAATCATATTAATTATAATAAATCCAAATGATAAATAATAATTCCAAATAATTCACAAAATTTCAAAAATGACCAAAATACCCCCAAGCTAGAAAAGTGGTAGTGACATCCACAGTAGGTTATCAGATTTCCTTGCCGCCAGCACTGTCGGATGGATATAATATCTTTCACATCTCTTAGTTATGAAAGTACGTGCACGATCCGAGCCACGTGGTAGATTTTGGTCAGCTGAATCTAAAGGACTTGTCTTATATGGAGGAATCGGTCCAAGTCATGGAGCGCAAAGATAAATTGCTCCAAAATTGAATGATCCCTCTCGTCTGCATGCTATGGAGGAACCATTCGGTTGAAGAGTCGACTTGGAAACTCGAGTCAAAGATGAGGGAAAGTATCCTTTATTGTTTTCTTAGAGGTAGGTTCTCTTCTTAAGTTTCAAAGACAAAACTTTCTCTTAGTTGGTTATGGTGTAGTGTCCCGTCCCTATATCGTGTCCTATTTCTTATCTACGGGGTGCACGATAAAGGAATACTGTCGCTATCGATTTGGTCAGAACCGATTGATCGGAATCGATTGAATTGATTGAACGTGACCGATTGAATTAAGATCATTTCCTCATTATGGAATTGCTTCTTTGGAATCAAGATCCATATTCAGTAGGTTGTGCCTCGAGGATAGACTCTGCGACTGAGTCGAAAGAGACCTCACATTGGTTTACTTTTAATGTCGCACTTACTTCTTTGGTTTAATTTTTTGAATGCATTTTTTATGAATCTTTTCGATGATTTTCATGGCTTGCGTTCTTCGAACTTCGTATTTCATATTGAAATCATTAAATAGAATAGTGTTCTGATCAGTTGCTTATGCAATTTTAGGTGATCGAATTGGCACCGTATAAGTGCGACCAACCGGTCTCTCGCCTCAATCAACCCAAGGTAAGTCGTTGACCCTCCTTCTCCTCGACCATTTGGGTTTTAATCTATCATAGACACAAAGTAGAAATGCTTGCCTTTATAGTGTTAAATCAATAAATTATAGCACGATTCCTCACGAACACCTGCTATAGAATTGCTATTACATGCTTGCTTCTATATATTTGCCTTAAAACTGTGTTATACAAATATTGATTCTATGAATAATTGTTGCAGTGGTAAGGCGGGATACATTGAAATGGGTTAAATCTCACGATGTTTATAGACCATGCTTGAATAAGTAACTTAGTCTGGCACGGCCATTGACAACTTGTGCACAAGGGTTAGGTTTCTTGAATTGTATCCTGGGGGCCACGGGACCGATTCGGCCTAGGAGGAACCTAAATAGTTGTGTTGAGTGTTAGCACGGGTCACTCGAGAAACTTCTAATGGGTTCACAACCGCGCTGGAAGGATCGTCATCTAAACCAAGCTATAACGTCCAAGATGGCTAGACTTGCCAGTGACCTTCACATAAAGTACATATAGTTTATGTTAGCTATGATAACAATTGATAGAGAAGAACATGGTAAGTTCATGTTGTGACGGCACGCTCTGCCGTAGGTAAGTTTCATGGTAATTTACATCTACTTATGCCTACCGAGATTCGTTTATGAAATTTACTAGAAGGGCTAGAAAGATCATTAAAATATGTTGTTTCACCTAAATACTTGAACCAAATGAGAGCACAGAAATTAATATAGCCACCCACCAGTACACGTGAACGTACTGATCCTCGCTCTCCACAGGTGCTCCAAATCAACCAGAACGTGCCACTTAGCTACAGACGACGTTCATGTTTTTGAAGCTTCGTCCACGTACGAAAAGCTTTGTTGAAACCCTTTTGAAGACCCTCTACATCAGTCCATGAAAGATGGAACGACTCCCCATCATTCCAAGTGGTTTGTAAATGATGGTTGTATAAAGGGGATGTAATGTATGGAACGACTATCTAATCATCGTTCATTTTGAATCAAGTTGCAAGCCCGTGCGGCACCTTTTGTAAGCGAGTTTGTAAACAAGTTATTATCAATGAAATACAAGTTTTCTTCGGTATCAAATGTGTTGTTCAATTTTTGCGTACTCTATTTGTTGTAGTGTTTCGGATAACCTTATGAATGTCCTTGTGCGAGCGCAACCTAGGCTCGTACGGCATCACGTCCGGGGGATGACTATCGATTCTTCGTAATCGGACCGTGAGAAATTCAAATGGGTCTCGGACTTTCTACACCGAATGGCAACGACATATTCTTGGAGAATTTGAAGGACGATTGGTAGTTGAGATGTCGGACTGCAGTGAGAACTACATGTTATACTATGCTAATGTTGGACATCCTATGTTGTTGAACCCTAACATGCCAAGGTCCGATATTATGGGATTACTAGAACCTCTTCCCGCCAAACATGTATTGTACGCTGCACAGATGAAGATGGCGAGGAAGTAATTTATAGTCCTTAAAAAATTTGTAAATGTTTACAAACTAACGTATACTTTTCGTGTCATGAGCAGGCTAAAAAAGTAAAGGGGTTGGAAAAAAGTCTCCTATGATGCAAGGGCAACAACTACATTGAAATCAATGAGGAGTTATAGAACATTGACATCTCTTTAAATTTTTCCTTTCTAGAAAATAGAGATCAGCTTACGAAGAGACGATATGATAACTAGTTTTGTTCATTGATATATGTAATTTTGGATATGAACTTTTGTTGGTATCAATATTTTTTTGATATTGTAATTTTGGTTATGAACGTTTAGACATGATATATGTAATTTTGGTTATGAACTTTATTGGTATGAAACTTATGTGGCATGTTCTACCTCTTGGTTATCAAACTTGTGTGCATGTGATTCTATGACATTTTATAAGATTTGTGAAACATTTATTTATAAAACTTATGTGGCATGTTCATGAAATTTTTGAAGTATCAGTGTATCAGTCATCATACGCCAAAGTATCAGTGTAGGACTGTCAACAAAGTTGACAGTCCAAACATAATATAGGATTGTCACTTTGTTGACAGTCCTAGTCCAAAATCTTTATTATGCAGTATTTTGACCACAATCCTATAGGACTGTCAACAAAGTTAACAGTCCTAGAATATTTTCGAACTGTCAATTGGATGACAGTCCTACATTACTTTTGGAATGTCAACTTTGTTGACAATCCTATATCCATTGTTACAAGAATATATCATGACAGATAGTTTGGATCAGGACTGTCAACAAAGTGACAGTCCAACATTATTTTAGGACTGTCAACTTTGTTGACAATCCTAATCCAAACTCTCTGTCATGATATATTTTCACCCCAATCCTTTAGAACTGTCAAGTTTGTTGGTAGTTCTAACATAATGAAGGACTATCAAAGTTTGATGATAGTCCTGCAATACTTTTGAACTATCAACTTTGTTGACAGGCCTATTCAAATGGTACAAGAATATATCCTGGCATAGAGTTTGGATTAGGGCTGTCAACCAAGTGACAGTCCAACATTATGTTAGGACTGTCAACGTTGTTGACAGTGCTAATCCAAACTCTCTGTCAAGATGTATTTTGATCCCCAATCCTTTAGGACTGTCAATTTGATAGTCCTAACATAATGAAGGACTATAAGTTGGATGATAGTCCTACATTACTTTAGGACTGTCAACTAATCCAATGGGGTCAGAATATCCTAACAAAAGTTCGGATTAGGACGTCAACAAGGTGGCAGTCCTACATTATGTTAGGACTGTCAACTTTGTTGACAGTCCTAATCCAAACTCTTTGTTAGGATGTATTTTGACCCCCAATTCTTTAGGACTGTCAAATTTGTTGACAGTTCTGACGTAATATAGGACTATCAAGAGGATGACGGTCCTACAATACTCCAAGACTGTCAACTTTGTTGACAACCGACAGTCCTAATCCAATGGGGTCATGATATATCTTGACAGAGTGTTCGGATTAGGATTGTCAACTTTGTCGACAGTTCTATCCTCATATTGGGACTGTCAACTTTGTTACGTCCCGACTGATTTCAGACCGATCTTGATAGTACAATGACTATATTGTTTTCTCGTCCAACTTCTCTGCACCGATGTAACGCTTGTTCGCTTAATTCAAAGCAAATATTGGTTGGAAATAAATTGCCTACATCAACGACAATTGGAGGAGGTACCACAATATTGGAAGACGATAACCCTACAATAGAAATTAAAGTTAATAGAACTGTATAAAATTGAAGATAAACATAGCTGCAGAAAATTAGGACTTCATGAACTTTTGAAGTCCCAAAATTAACTAAGTATTGCAGAAAATGTGACAGTCCTATGGTTTGTCAGAACTGTCAAATTTCTTGATAGTCCTAAGTAAAAAAAAAAATGGACTGTCAGTTTTTGACACTCCTACTTATTTGTAGGACTATCATTAAGTTCCACTATCCTACTTATTTATGCCCGAAATAAAGTTGTCAAATTATTTACCAAGGGTACTTCGGAAGAACTCGGGTGTTCTTCGGGCGAAGCGGAATGAGAATTTAGTGTATTAGATTAGCCAATTTATTCGATATGCATTTTTCCTATATTAAACACATATAATTCGATATTTGTATGTGGACCCAAATCTATGAAAAACCTAATCCTCGTAGCCAATAGATGACATACCAAATAACGGTTGAAGGAAGAAAGTCGGATTAGGCTTTTGACCCACAATCTTCACGTACACAATCTAGGGTTTGAGAATAGGAGAAACTAGGTTTTGGAAGAATAAAGATGAAGAATAGAGGAGAGAGAGAGAGAGAGAGAGAGAGAGAGAGAGAGCATAGGAAAGTGAAATTTTGGGTTTTATACCAGACATTTGGGCTCCCTCAAGTAACAAAAGTGAATGGCAAACTTATAAATAAATTGAAAAAAATTGGGTTGCACTCAAGTAAAGGTTGTAGTGGCTTTAGAATTTTCCATAACTTTTAGTGACAAAATAGACTATCTTTCACTAATCGCTTGTACAATTTCTCCTGCTAAACATTTTATTTTATTATACTTGAAATATTATTTAAACAGTTTTTAAACATGATTATAGAATGAAATGTTCAAACCAAGTGGCCCTTCATTTCCCAATGTTTTATCTATCGATCACTTTGAATCACTTGAAGGAGTGGTCTATATATTCATCATAACATTAGTGCCGGCCAAAACTTTAATCTAAATATGCAAATCCGAATCATGCTTTCTTTTGTAAAACATTTATAAAATCTCTTCCTAACTTGCTATCAAATAACTCCACTTGCGTTTAGTTGACTATAAATGTAAATACATTCAAAATTTTTTTTTTTGTATTATTGACATCATTTCCAACGTTTTGGTTTGGCATAGGCGGTATAGATTGAAACAATTAACAAAGTTGTATCCAACTCTCTAAGAGCATCCACACTTGGGGCACTCTATACCATGTTCCAAAATTTGTAGAAACCGTATAAATTACTATTTCTGAAGAGTCCTTTTATATTGGCATACAATGGTACACTCGAAATAACACACCAAATTAACCTCATCTTTTTCTTCCTCTTTTTTTCTTTATTTTTTATTCCATTTTTTTCCTCTTGGTGGATTTAGCTTGATTATTGTTCATGAGTTAAGACATGCTTGAAATTTGAAGAGCCTCTTGGCTTGCTAGTATTTTCAAGTGTGGGACAAGAGCCCACTGCAGCCTCTAAGTGCTACAAATTTTGATGAAAACAAAAATGTAGCACTTCAAACTACTCTACTCCTACTGTGAATGCTCTAAATACTTGGCCAAAATGACTACAACAATATTATGACAACATTTACTGAATCATTTGTTTTCTTATATATCTCTTCATTAATCAAATCTCGTAATGACATTATGTGCAATAAATCATACATTGTATTGCAACACTATGGTATTTTGTTGTTACAAATGAAAATATATTTAACATTTATTGTACAATCCTGACATAATCAATTTATGGTTTGTTGTAAATAAATGATAGAATTTGTAAAAAAAATATTGCATCATTTTTTTCAACTATGGCAACAAAATTTGTGGTTAAAATAGTCTTATGGTAATATTTGTAACACCGTTTACATCTTTTTCTTACAATTTTATTTTTCAATATCATAAAATGACAACCAAATAATATATTTCAATTTATTGATGTAACCATACATGACAATTATATTATTCCAAATAATAAATTTATGAATCCCGCAACAACATTTAATATACAATTGAACAATAAATTTGTAATAATAACAACAACAGCAAATGTTACACGAAAATAATATTTGCATTTACTCAGCAACCAAACAGCTTTATTCATGAACAAGATCCGTTGCATAAAAGAACACTAGAATCAATATGTATATGTGAGTTGTGACCATTAATTTCTTCCAAACCTAAAGAGTAAGATAGCTTTGCATGCATGAACAGTATAGTTCTAGACTCGGAAATTAAAAATATTTTGGAATAATTTGAAGCCGACCTTAAATCAGACGGAGACAATCTTCACGGAGGAATTTAAGTGAGGCACAACACGAAGCTGTTGACAGAAATTACAAAAATGACGGAAAAAAAAAAACTTTGGTAAGAACCAAAATATGTGGCGTCTAGTGAAGTAGTAGAATGTGAAGTGTGAGATTTTGACAAAGGAGTCGGTACAAATCTAGGGCTGTCAATCTATATTCCCTCTCCTATATAGAATACAACATGACCAATGAAAAGCTAGGCATTCATTCTTCCATCTCTTCTTCTTCCTGGCCAAGGCTTGAGATTTTTACTTCTATTGAGCACTCTTTTGAAGAGCACACTTAGAGATTTATACTTTAAAACTTATTGATCTCTTTATATTCTTGCGTTGGCTTGAATGAAGTACTGCAATGAAACCACAACACTAGAATCGCTACTCTTGCAGAGTGACGATCGCCAGAATCAAGCTCGGAAGCATAAACAACCGGCGATGAACTCCGCGAGCAACGGGAGCTTGAAGAGCACGGAGACCTCTTCCTCGAAGCCCCCGCCTCCTCCTCTATCGCCGACCGCTTCGGTCTCAGAATCCAACAATATCGTAGTCTCCACCGAGCTTGAAACCACCATTACTGCCGGCAACAGCAGCCCTAACCGGCTCCAGAGCCTCAAGTTCGACGTGGCCGACCTTGACGAAGTCGAGGTCCAGTCTCCCGATAGCTCCCTTTGGGACTCGCTCTTTGCAGACCAGATTGCGGACGCTTCCGTCGACTTCATGCTCATCTCATCCCCGAGAAGGGACTTCATGGTCGCCGGGTCGCCTAGGAGAGACTACATGATCATCTCTTCTCCCAAGAGAGACTATATGATCTCTTCTCCCAAAAGAGAGTACATGCACGTTTCTTCTCCTAAGAGAGAGTACATGGTCTCTTCTCCTAAAAGAGAGTACATGGTCACTCCAATCTATAACAACTATGGATATGCTACTCATGGAGCCCATGGCTATGGGAGTTGTACTACTGCAAATAACACTTCAAACAAAGGGAAATCCTCGCAGCAAAGCCCACTTCATAAAGTCTACAAGAGCGCAACCTCTTCCGCCGCCTCTCCTTATGACGTTCAAGTGGACAGCCATGCACTGCCTGTGATGGATTCGTTCCTGGACGAGTACAAAGCCGGATACGGAGTCGACGAAGCGTACGATGAAGTAGCCGCCGAGGCCCAGCCGCAGCCAACGGAGGCGGCAGTGGGAGGGATGACCGCGTCGCTGCTGGAGTGCCTGTCGATACCGAGCTTGACCATGAAGTACGGGGAGGCTATGGCGGTTGGACTGGCAGTGAGTGCGGGTCATGACCACGATGGGTATGGGATGAGCCATCAGCAGCTGGAGGAGGTGCATGGAGGAAGGGAGATGGCCGCCATTGCTAAGCAGGAGATGGTAGATGGTAGTTCTTATCATGGGTTGGCTGGGCCAGTTGCATGTGATAATATTCAGCAGGTACTTCTCTCTCCTTTTCCTTTTCTCATGCACACGTAACTAAAATGAGTAGGTGCAACTATATTGTTTACGATTATGGTATTTGGACGATTATGGTATTTGGCTCGCAAAATATTTGGGTGATGTAATCTCCCATTATATGACATCTGATATGGCAGCTGACATAATAAATTTTAACCAAAAATATTAATTATTCTATTTTTTAACGTTAATTTTAATGTTAATATTAATATTAATGTTAATATTAATTTTAATGTTAAAAGTAAAATTAAAATTAATATTAATGTTAATTTTAATGTTAAGGTTAATTTTAATGTTAAGGTTAAGGTTAATATTAATTATCATGTTAATTTTATAATAATTTTAATTTTAATTTTAAAATTAAATTTTGTAATATCAGCTGTCATTCCAGTAACCATGTCATATGTCACATAATGGGAGATGGTATCACCCAAATATTTTGGGAACCAAATAGCATTTTTGTATTGTTTATAGCAAAAGTTTAATTTGTTTTTATAACAATATGGTTATAACAATAATAAAGTCTGATCTAAAAAATTGTCTTGATCTAAAAACATTGGCTCAACAATTTGAATTTTTCTTTTTCCATTTAAGAATCATGTCTATTGTAAATTTCTAGGGAATTTGTAAAAAAAAAAAATTATCTGTTTTCCTCATAATATGCACTAGACCAACAATAGTCTTGATCTAAAAGTTTTAGGGCGGACTATTTGAATCTTTTCTTATAAGAAAAATAAAATTATATATATATATATATATATATATATATATATATATATATATATATATATATATATATATATAATTCACCACATATATAACCCACAATTCATATTCCAGTGTATATTTCTGGATCCGTCTCCGATATGGATTAGAACAACAATATAATGTCTTGATCTAAACTTTTTGTGGTCGATTATTTGTTTTTTTTTTTTTCTCCCTTCCATTGAACGCCCTTGAGGGTCATGCATGTCTATTGTAAATTTGTAACGTAATCACCACAAGATAAGTGTCTGTGAAAAGTAAAATCTGATAATACTTGGTAAAAGAAAATATAAATATGAAGTAAACAAGTAGTAATGAACTAATATTGTAAATTAAATATATAAAAGAAGTAGATACCCATTAAGAAAATAATACCTTAAGAACACTTCTTGTATAAAGGCTAAAATTTGAATGTGGACTGCCAAATAAAATAATATCCATCCGATATTTTCTTAAACATGAAAAACCCTATCTAAACAACTATTCTAGTTTTCAAAAATTACTTATTTAGAACCCAACTAATATTAGAATTTCTAACGTGAGCCAAAATTTCAACCACTATAAATATCCATTTAAAGTCGAAATATGAAGTATAAAAATTTATTCAACAACTATAAATACCTTACGTGTTTTGGTTGCCTACAACGAGTATAGCTACAGTTCATATATTTTACAGTGCTTACGTAGTTGTAAATAAATTTGATTCCCACAGTAGAAGTTACAAGAATCCTCTCGAATGACGTAGCTTTAATTTGTTGCAAGAAAAATATATGACTAGCTATACATCAACTAATATAACATCTATTACAGAAATTTATTTTCCAACTTATATAGCATATGTTACAGGAATTTATATTTCACACACTAGGATGAAATTTAACCGCACATCTTGTATGCAATCATCCAAAGTTATTTGTTATCATCCAAATTATCTAAATGTTATTTAGTAAAAGCAGTGCTCGTAAAATATTCTTTTTTCTTTCTAACCTTATCGAAATATAATTTAAATATTGAAATTTAAATTTGTTATATATATATATATATATATATATATATATATATATATATATATTGAATATATATATATATATATATATATATATATATATATATATATATATTTCTTCTCTATATCTTCTAAAATATATATATATATATATATATATATATATATATATATATTTCTTCTCTATATATCTCTCTCTCTCTCTCTCTCTCTATATATATATATATATATTTTTTTTTTTTAAAATTCTCTCTCTCTCTCTCTCTCTCTCTATATATATATATATATATATATATATATATATATATAGAGAGAGAGAGAGAGAGAGAGAGAGAGAGAGAGAGAGTTTTAATATTTAATTATATTTTGTTATATATATAATTATCTATTTTTTATATATATTTTTATAGATACTATCAAATTTTGCTGCACATGATAATAAATTATATATTTTCTATCTATATAATATTATCTAATAAAAAATACAAGTCGAAATATTTTTCATATAAACCAAAAGAACAATTAAAACAAAACGCAAACAAACCAATTATATTATTAATCCAAACCAATTAAACCAAAATATGTAAAAATTTGATTTCCGTCATACTGTTCCGCCAGATGCTTTGGTGGAAAGTTTCTTATCTTCTATTTTTTTTCAAACTTGTTTCGGTACACCCAATTTAGTTAAACTTTGTATTGCTACAACAAATTTCTGATCAAGTTATGAACACGTGTTATCTATCTGCAATTAACCTCCGGCAACAATATATGAAATAAGCATCCTTGTTGAAGTGAAGACAAAATGTATAGTTAACCACACATCATGATCCAACAACAATTTTCTTTTTCCTTTTTCAGAGGAGAAGGATGAGCAGATACTAGCGTAGTTTCGTTAATATGAATCAGCCAACAACAGTTCTTATTTGCATATATATTACAAAGTAACAACTATATAAAAATGTCTTTAGCTATTCATGCACGTAGAAAATATTGCATGAATGCCATGAATGGCAGTTATTCATTACCATATCTTGATAGACTGGATTTGCAACACAAGTTATTACGCACCACAAGATATGTTACATTACAATAATGCTATTTGGCTCCCAAATTTTTTTGATAATACCATCTTCCATTATGTAGTATTTGACAAGGTAACTACATGGCAACTGATATGCCATATTTTAACAAAAAAAATTAATTACCCAAAAAAATTTATTGTTAATGTTAATGTTAATTATAATGTTAATTTTAATTTAATGTTAATATTAATATTAATGTTAAAATTGATGTTAATGTTAATTAATGTTAATATTAATATTAATATTCATGTTAATTTGATACTAATATTATTTTTAGTATTAATTTTAATGTTAATGTTAATTTTAATTTATTGTTAATATTAATTTTAATGTTAATGTTAAAGTTAATATTAATGTTAATGTTAATTTTAATATTAATGTTCATGTTAATTTGATATTAATGTTAGATTTAATTTTAATTCTAATATTAATTTTAATGTTTAATTTTGCCATGTCATATGCCACATAACGGTAGATAGTATCACCAAAAACATTTGGGAGCCAAATAGCATTTTTGTTACATTAAACATGAGGAATTACTTGCCCAAACATGAACATAAACAAAACATAAATAATATAAGAAAACTTGAAAAAAGTTTTCTTAGATAGGATTGGAATTCTTAATGTCAATATCTACCACACAAACTCTCATGTAAATATAGAAGAATGCATAGATATACAAAATATTATGATAAATATTCCATGCATATGTCAATATATTATACATTTTTCATTTTTGTTTGTAATTAGGAAATAATAGGAGAGATTGATTATATATAAATAAGTGAGTAGCTAGAAGCAAAAGCATGGCAAACATATCCTACATAATTAACTACTAATTAAACAACTGAACTATTGATTAAACCCTGATCATTTCCCCTTACGAAAAAGCAGGAGCAAGACAGTGGCCTCCAACTAGTCCACCACCTTCTCGCCTGTGCTGAATCGGTCGCCAAGGACGACTATCTCACCGCCCGCCGCTTCCTGCACCACCTGAACAGGATCGTCTCTCCTCTCGGCGACTCCATGCAGCGTGTCGCCTCCTGCTTCGTCGACGCACTCTCCTACCGCCTCTCCCCACCGATCCGCTCCTCCCACAAGTCCTCCCCCTCCCTCGACACCCTCAAGATATACCAGATTCTCTACCAGGCCTGCCCCTACATCAAGTTCGCGCACTTCACCGCTAACCAGGCCATCTTCGAGGCATTCGACTCCGAAGACCGTGTCCACGTGATCGACCTCGACATCCTTCAGGGTTACCAATGGCCCGCATTCCTGCAGGCGCTCGCTGCCCGCCCAGGTGGGCCGCCCACCCTCCGCATTACGGGCGTCGGGTATCCTTCTGAGGCCGTCAGGGAGACCGGCCACCACCTTGCAGAGCTCGCACACTCCCTCCGTGTGCCGTTCGAGTTCCACCCTGCTGTTGCCGACCGTCTCCAGGACCTCCGGCCCCACATGCTCCACCGCCGCGTTGGTGAGGCCCTCGCGGTCAACTCCGTCAACCGCCTCCATCGAGTCCCCAGCCCTAACCTAGGTATAATGACCGAAACTCAGTAGTACTTGCGACAATAATTTGTTTTATTGGCTCATATTTATGCAATTACGCTATTTAGCACCCAAAATATTTGGATAATGCCATCTTCCCTTGTGTGGCATCTGACATGGTAGATGACATAATAGCTGACATGGTAAATTTTAACCCAAAAAATTAATTATCCAAATTTTTTTTAATGTTAATGTTAATATTAATATTAATGCTAATGTTAATATTACTATTAATGTTAATATTAATAATAACATTAATATTAATATTAATATTTATTTAAATTTTAATATTAATATTAATGATAATCTTAATCTTAATGTTAATTATCATGTTAATTTATTAATTTACTATTAATTTTAATTTTGATATTAATTTTATTGTTAAATTTTGTCATGTCAGCTGTCATGTCAGCAACTATGTCATCTGCCACATAATTGAAGGTAATATAACCAAAAAAATTTGGAAGCAAATAGCATTTTTGATATTTATGAGGTAGTCTTACTATAGTCTATTATGCAAATAAGTTCAACTTTCACACTTTTGCACATTTGCTATTGCCTAGTTATTGCACTTTTTTTTTGAAGCAGAACTTATTGCACTGACTATCAAGAACCTGAGCCTCTTTTTATGGTTGAGAAAAGAAAAGAATTTTTTTTCCAAATATATATATATATATATATATATATATATATATATATATATATATATATATATATATGCTATTTGTTATCTCCAAATTGTAGTTCCAAATCGTTCCTCCTTACGTGACAGCTGACGTGATATGTTTATGTGACAGCTGACATGGCAAATTTTAAAATTAAAATTAACATTAAAATTAATGTTAACATTATCATTAAAATTTATATTATCGTTAACATTAATAATAATATTAATATTAACATTAACTTTAATATTAACATTAGTTAATATTAATATTACCATTAACATTAACATTAATATTAACATTAATTAATATTAATATTAATATTAAGTTAACATTAATATTAACATTAATTAATATTAACATTAAATCAATATGGACAAAATTGGGTAATTAACTTTTTAGATTAAAATTTATCATGTCATCGGTCATGTCAGATGACACATAATATTATTTAACATGTCACGTTAGCTACCACATAAGAAAAGATGTATTGGAGAGACATTTTGGAGTTACGAATAACATTACTCTCTCTCTCTCTCTCTCTCTCTCTCTCTCTCTATATATATATATATATATATATATATATATATATATATATATATATATATATATAACGCTTTGCAAGTGAATCTGACTGTAGTCAAGACAAAAATGAGGGTTAGGATTACACACAAAGTAAAAATAATTTCATATTAGTTTAGGATAGAATAGTCCAATTTAGTCGTGTGCCATGCATGATTAAGTGTGATGATAGACTTACGAAAGATACTTAAGTTGTAAAACTGATGATAGTTCAACAGATATAGTGTTTATAAAGATAATTTATAGTATTTTAAAAAAGAAGCTATGTATAATTCAGAGTATTTGAATACAAATTAATCTAAATCAAAAACTTAATCTTGTACTGAATATATACAATTAGACTTAACATTAAAGTCTAATTAACTTTAATTCCAATAGGTAATCTCCTCGCCATGATTCGGGACCAGGCACCAAACATCGTGACGCTCGTAGAACAAGAAGCCAGCCACAACGGCCCTCACTTTCTCGGCCGGTTCCTTGAAGCCCTCCACTACTACTCAGCAATCTTCGACTCGCTGGACGCAACGTTCCCTGCAGACTCAGCGGCGCGGGCGAAGGTCGAGCAGTATATATTCGCGCCAGAAATTCGCAATATCGTGGCGTGCGAGGGGCCCGACCGCGTCGAGAGGCACGAGAGGCTGGAGAAGTGGAGGAAGACCATGGAAGGCCGGGGGTTCAAAGGGGTTCCGCTGAGTCAAAACGCAGTGACTCAGTCGAAAATACTCCTGGGCTTGTACCCCTGCGACGGATACAGGCTCACGGAGGAGAAGGGCTCCCTGCTACTAGGCTGGCAAGATCGAGCCATCATTGCCGCGTCGGCATGGCGATGCTGATGCATGCATGCAACCCTACCCTTCCTATAGTAAAATAAACCTACGTACTACGTACTACTTCAAGTACCTATTCTTTCTCCTTCAATTCGCTGGTGCAATTTGAATGTATACGTACTCTCGTACGTGCAGACGAATTGCTTATGGTTAAATTTGGTCGACTTTGATTTGGTCAGTCATGATCGGAATTTTAGGTCCAAATTATAATTTGACTGGCCGAAATTTTGGTCAACCACCCAGCATATTCTTCTACTTGGTTGTTAGTTTTCCTTCAAATAAGTATAGTTATATTTGCAGCTATTTAGAGTGCCTTTGGTGATGTTTGCTAAGTTCTTAGTATGCCCGAGGATGGGGACAATTAATATATTGTTGGACACATTTGTTGTTTCTAGTACTGTTGTGTAGATCAATTAATATATGTGTAACTATAGAAGGCATTAATTTATTTATGTTTAATTGGCGATGTAATAGAGTATTGAGAAGTGTAATGAAAGTATTTGTTTGGACGTGTTCTTGTCACTCGATGGATGCTCGTCTCATTTGGCTCTATCATTGTCCGTTCGTGTGGATCCATGTGTTGGTGAAGGGTTTATTGTCAAGTAATCTGTATTATCGATGGCTGTATGTGTGGACGTGTTGCAACTTGTATGACGATCTTACACAGAAGGTCACTCAAAACACTGGAATTAGTTAGGTGGTGGTCAAGGGTGGATATAGAAAGAAGAGAGGAACGAATAAATAATTAAATATCTCATACAAAATTATATAGTACAAAATGGTGGATAGAGTTGTCTGTTGCTAGCTCATTACGTTTTAACTTGTACACTATTTTAATAAAGTTTAGCTAGGTTCTCCTTTATCCCATCTTTTATCTCAATAATAATAATAATAATAATAATAATAATAATAATAATAATTTACACTACTATATAATGAGAAAGTAGATTTCACTATGAAAAAATTTATTCCAAAAATATCTTCGTCTATGTTTACTAATTAAAATTGTTCATTAAATTTAATATGTGTAGTTACGTAATTATTTATAGAAAAAAAATGGAGGTTACTATTTGCTCATCTTAAGTATTATGAAGTATGTGCAAGGCATGTTCACATATAATAATAATAATAATAATAATAATAATAATAATAATAATAATAATAATATAATGAGAAAATTATATTTTATTATGAAAAATGTTGTTCCAAAATTATCCTCATCTATGTTTACTAATTAAAATTGTTCATTAAATTTAATATGTGTAGTTATGTAACTCACTATAACTCTAAAAAAAAACAAGGAGACCGTTATTTGCTTTTCTTAAGTATTATGAAATATGTGCAAGGCACGTTCATATAATAATAATAATAATAATAATAATAATAATAATAATAATAATAATAATAACAATTAAATGTAAACAATAACAACAAATATAAATTAAATTTCTTGAATAAGTAACATCAAAAATTTGTGCCGAACTCGAGTGACACTTGCGGTTATCGGAAAGAGGCATAAGACCTTGACTTGGTGTCGGAAGATCAATAGATCGAGCTACAGGACGTATATTTCTTCTATTTATAAAAAAATAATGATGGTGGGGACAGTGGACCAAAAAGAAATGCAATACAGTGTACATAAAATCTCGTATGTAACGTTGGGCATTTCAAAAAAAATATCTAACATTGTTGTCTTTAATATTGAAGCAAGCCAAAATATAAAGACGAAGCATGCCACATAATCTGAAATATTATATTACCATAATTATTAGGTCTCCATGGTCTGGTGGTTTGTCCTATTTATTTGTTATTAGTCAGAAATTAGTGATTATTGTGGAAATTTTTCGTTAATAGTTTTGGAACTTGGAGGCAATTGTCTCAATTTTTGATTCTCTGGTATGGAATAAAATTATGCTTCTCCACCAAGGAATCATTTGTGTCTACCCAAAAACTTTCGTCATATGCCAGTATTACCCAGCCAACTAAAAAGAGGCTAATTTCCACTTAAATATTTTAAATTATGAAATTTTTGCTGCTAAATACCTGTACTATTGTTTATAGACACTTAAATATTCCAAAATTTTATTATGTACTCAAATGTCCTAAATTACCATAATTTTGGAAGTGGACCATGTTTGTCATGAACAAAAAGTTAAACAAACCTTTGTATTACAAACGAGAAGAGGTACAAAAGAAATCCTAACCAAGAAATCTAAGTACAAGTTGATTATGGAGAAGTGTGATGATAGAGATCGAACACTGTAGTGGTTCCTTTACTCCGTTGATGATCTGATGACAAGAAGAACTTGCTCTGACTCTCTGAATGCCTGTGAGAGGATAATACGGGGTTGCCAATCAAGAAGCAGTAGAAATCCAAATAAAGGAAGACTTCTTCTATTTATAGGCTGGTGGAATGAACCATCTATGCGCACATATGCGATGTTCACACGAGTTTTTGGCGCAGGAGCGCAGCGCGCACTGAATATGTTGTAACTGCACTGTTGGGTTGCAGATGAGCTGACACGTGGCAGTTGTTGAGATTCGTTTGTTGCTGAGATCTTGGGTGGTTGGCACCCGTTCATAAACATGACTGAGTCAAATAACACGTGTTGTGTGCACATTGTTCAAAGATCTCATTCTTTTGAAACAAACTGGATTCGATCATTGTAACACCCAGTTTTCTGAAATTGGGGTATTTTTAAAAATTTATTATTTTTATTATTTAGTCATGATATGATTTTTGGTGATTTTTAGTTATTTAAAACTATTTTCTAAGTCATGACTTATGACTTTATAATTTTACTAGTATAACCCTAGTGTAAACCCTAGAGATTTCATAACCTAGAGACTACCATGACCATGTAAGCCTAACCAAGTGATTAGGATACCATTTTAGCACTTTTTAGCCTAAAGGGTATTTTGGTAATTTTCTAGGATTTATTTGGAATTATTTGTATTTATGTGTTTTATTATTATTTAATTATTGTTAAGTGTCATGAGAGTCCCTAACCTAGTTTAGCACTAATCTAGAGGTTAGCTACTAATCTAGATGCTTGAGGATAGATATTAGTCTTTGATTAAAGTAGGATAAATATCAAGATATTTATACATGTGATATTTTGCTTGAATCACTCAAAATATCAACCCTTTGGCATGAAAGTCTTTGCCTTCACCTTGAAGGAAAGCCTAGGACACCCCCCCTTGCCATGGCCGGCCATGGGGTACCCCCTAGCCCTACACCTTCCTATATAACCCATTGTATTCATTCATGATCATTTTTACATGAATTTTAATCCTACAAAATTCTATTTTCTTCAAACCTCCACAACTTGATCATTTTTGATCCAAATTACCTCTAGTCTTTTGCATTGGGACCCTACAACATCAAGGGTGCTAAGGGAGGCTAGCAATCCAGAATTTATGAGCTTTGGGCATCACCAAATGGAAGGAAACACACCCCCTCTTTATTAATTTTCCATTGGAATTGCACAAATAGGTAAATGCCCTCAAACCTAGTTAATACTCTGTTTTTTCTTCATAAATGCATGCATATAGGTCTACCCTAACTGTGGGTCAAGTTTGATGAAATTTAGGGTTGGTTTGGTGTCCGTATCGGACACGTATCCTAGACTATTAACCCTTGTTTGATGAAATGCCACAAAGGATTAAACTTTGTTATAATGTAGAACTAATTACATTTTTTTATAGCCCTAGACTAGTATAATTTATACCTACTTGACTGAACACGACACGGTGTCATTTTCGTGTCGAAAATCGACACGAACCCACTGCCAGGACAACGCACTGAGGCATACAGCCTCCCCTGCTACTCGACACCTAGTGCAGACACTGTAGGACATGTGGACACGTGAAAATTGACACAGAGGAGGGGGCAACCTCTGACATGCCCCCCCTCGAGTTTGAGACACGTTTGTGTTGTATCGAGAACGCACGGACACGTGCACTGGTCGTGCACTGTCAGCACACACGCGTGCGGGGGCCAACTTCGCGCATGTCGTGTCGCATGGAAACGACACTTGGGCACCTCGTGGTGACACGAGTGTGTAGCCCATCATGTGGTGAACACATGGACACGAGCACGTGGTGTGTCGTGTCCTGTGTCGTGAACACGAGACACTTGATCGCGTGCACGACGTGGTCTGAACACGCGTATCAGTCGTGTTTTTCACGACTGATACGGACTTCGTATCGTGTCCTGGAGCAACGTGGATACGGTACAGGGTGTTGGACACGTACCCTACCCCTAGGCGCACCTTCGTGCACGAGCACGAGACACGTGTGCGTATGTGTCGTGTCCTAGGGTGAGTTGCACACGTGCACGACACTGTGGTTGTGTGTGTGTATCAGTGTTTACCCGTTTCGGGTTTGTGAGTCGTGGACACGTCAAATTGTGTCGTGGTGTCGTGTCAGCCCCCCTAGACACTAGAGGACACTTGGGGCAACACTTACCAACCGTTGGTTGGACACCTTAGTTAGGTTTTGGACACGAAATTGGGTTTACCCTTTTTCGAGTACACAGTCCATTTTCCAGAGTTTGGGATATTTTCTCAGTTTTCAGAAATGAATTTTGATTTGATTTTTGTTATGTTTTATACATGTATTTATATATTTCAGTGTTGTATACATATGTATATGTATATATGTGTGTGTATGTGAGATATGAGGGTGTATACATGTGTGTATATGTGTATATACATATATGTATATATATAGGTGTGTGTGTGTATTGTGTGTGTGTGGGGGGGACTGATTTCTGTTTCCAGAAATCTGGAACACCCCCCATCCTGTCCAGTTCTCTAATTCTCTCTCTCTCACATCTCTCTCTCTCTTGTTCACTCTCTCACATCTCTCCCTCTATTGATCTCTCTCTCCCTCTCTATATATATGTAGGTTGTATATATATATATATATATATATATATATATATATATATATATATATATATATATATATATATATATATATATATATATATATATTGGTTATGTAGATATATATATATATATATATATATATATATATATATATATATATATATATATTGATATATATAGTTGAGTGTATATATGTATATATATATATATATATATATATATATATATATATATATATATATTTTTGAGTGTATATATATATATATATATATATATATATATATATTGTGTATATATGTGGGTACTATATATATAATTGGGTATTATATATATGTGGTACTATATAGTTGAATATATATATATGTATAGATATGGGTAGGTTCATATTTTATATAGATATGGATACCTATATAAGGTATCCTAGATACATGGGCCTATGGCCTATGGTCTATGGTTAGTAGGTTTAGATTTGACCAATAGGTCTAGTAGACCTAGTTTAACTAGCAAGTTGACCCTTGTTGACCAAAGTTAACTATAGGTCAACCATGACCTAATTGACTTAGAAATGACTTGAATGAACATAGAAGGACTAGTTGACTAAAGTTTGACTAAACCCTAACTAGTTGATTAAGTTTGACCACTTGGGTTATATAGATAGCCCTATGTAGATTAAGATATGTATGGGGTTAAGTGGAATAATTAGGAGTTGTGTCATGGTTTAAGTTAGTCCTATGGAGTATTGACTTAGATAATTGACCACTGACCTAATTACCTTGTTGACTAGTCTTTGTTTGACCAAAACCTTAGTTAGTCTAAATTTGACCTAGACTTGACCTAGATTGATCATGTTGACTAGTATTTGATTAGTTTGATTAGAATGTTGACCAAGAGTTGACTTTGACCTAGATTTAACTAACCTTGACTTGTTTGACTTTGTTTGACTTTATTTAACTTAGTTTGATTCCCTGTGACCTAGTATGACTTCCTGTGACCTAGTTTGACTGTTGAGTTGACCAAGAGTTGACTTTTGACCAGATTGACCTAGAATCATGTAGTATGCATTGTATACTCTATTTTTACTATTGTGGATACATTATGACTTGTATTGCTCTGATTAGGAGCCATACATCTCTCCTCAGGCAGTATATCCTCTTCAGACATTCAGTTATCAGGCGAGTACATTCTCTGACCGTTTTATACTTACCAGGATTTATATTCTTGCTCTAGATTACTTTACTTGATGCTGACACGATTGTTATCACGGATTGGTACTATATGGATCTTTTCATGAGATGTTATCCTCCTCGGGAGCATCAGATACATCATGTTTGTGCATTTCACGAATCATCAAGTATCTCTATGCTTCCATAGATTCACGAATCGCTTGTGACTCATGTACTCTCATGTTCACAGAGCCTCTCATGAATCACCCATTTATGGGCTTATCACGAATCTTAACATAACTTGAACGGATCCTTGTATATTGATTGGGGATGGGAGAGTGGAAATAGTCATGTGGATATTACCCCAGTAGCTGTAGTCATGAATCACTCTTAGCTGTAGTCATGAATCTCCTATGCCATTCACATGTCTATATTTTACTCTGACTCACTAGTCACTGCTAGTTCTCTATTATAGTAGATATTTTATTACAGTTATCTCTTTTACTACATGTATCTTCCTTCAGCGTTTCCTGTATTTTACTCTATTGCATGCTTTATATTTTCTATCATATTATGCACTGCGTGAGATGTATTGTGCTCGTTCCTGTCCTGACTGGACCTGTTGAAAATATTATAGAGGATGAGGAAGAGGCCCTGTTGTCTACCTATTATGGAGCAGGACTAGATGATACTTATGTTGTGGACCCTCAGCAGGATCCACCTGCAGCTGAGGATGTTGCCCCAGTAGTCTAGGCTAGTTTAGCTAGTCAGTCTTTTTCATATTATCATTTTGTCTCACATTCTGAGTTGTATTTTGAGATGTTGAGATGTATAGACTCTTAGACTTATATTGTATTTTGGGTTGACATTCTGGATGTTATGTTATCCTAGACACTTGGACTTATTTTATCTATGCTACTGTTCTCTTTGAGTTACTGTCTATCTATCTATCTTTCATTCTTCTACCCTAGATGTGATTGAGATTGTTTTCTGTTATGTCACCTCCATTCGAAGAGTATATACTGTACATGTACTTTTATATTGTTAGATGTTTGACCTAGGACAATGTTCTACCGCCGACACTGCGGCGTAGGCTGGACGTACCCACTTCTCGTGCCCTTACTCTAGGGTGCGGGTCGTGACACGTTTTTTAGTGGTAGCCCATGCAGGTCGAGTTTATGTAGTGGTATTCGAACTAGAGTACCACTACAGCCTGTGATAGGATTTGAGGAATAGGCTTAGAGAGAGTGGATACTCAATCACAATTAGAAAATTTCTATGGATTTGAATCTACTGACTTTTGTTCAAATCTGTATAATCTATTTCATATTGTCCTTCTTGATACTATCATCCTTGTACCGTTATTGACTTTCTTGTTGATCTGTCTTCAGGATGGTGGAGACACGATCACAGCGACTCGGTCCAGGTGATACCACTGAGAGGTCTGCCACCTCTCGTCCAGTTCACCAGGACCCGGGGACCACAGCTCCCCTTACTCCAGCTCATGTGGGAGCTTCTGCCACATTTGGGGGTGCACCTCTACTTATTCGGGGGACCATCCCAGCTACCCCAGACATGCCTCTCCTGCAGTTTCGTCAGCCACAGTTTCAGCAGCACCAGCAGCAGTTCCAGCCGTCGATGCCATCTGGATTAGTGGATGCTGCACAGATATTTTCAGACTTCCAGCATTTCCTAGAGACGCAGCAGGCCCAGCAGCAGCGTCATACGACGGAGTTTACCAGGGGCATAGATGAGGTCCATCAGCTGGCTAGAGCGACGGTGGAGAGGTTGGCTGTCCAGCCACAGGGAGGATTGGGACAGCCGCGACAGCAGAGGATTCCGGGCATTCAGGACTTCAAGAAAATGAACCCCAGGGACTTCTTGGGGACAGAGGGGATTCTTTATGCTGATGACTGGATTGAGCACATTGAGGAGATTTTCTGACTGGCGGAGATACCAGCCGGACTACAGATAGAGGCAGCAGCCAGCCAGATGCGGGATCTTGTCCGTACCTGGTATCAGACGGACCCGAGAGTAGGCACTCCAGGGCAGACATGGGAAGCTTTCAAAGAGCTCTTCAAGGGGAAGTTTTTTTCGGATCAGGCAGTCGGTGCCTTGGAGACCCAGTTCGAGAACCTGGTTCAGGGGAACCAGACTGTAGAGGAGTATTCCGGTGAGTTTTGCCGGTTGAGAAGATTTGTAGAGGGCCATAGCAAGACAGCGAAGGCGAGGAGGTTTAGGAAGGGCTTGGTCAAGGAGGTTAAGTCCTTGACCAAGAGTGACAGGAATGCCACTTTTGAAGAGATTCTGGCAGGAGCGATGGCAGCTGAGGATGATCTTGAGCTGAAGCTCAAGAGGGGCCGCGATACACAGGGAGCCGGCAGCAGTGGAGGTCAGGCCAAGAGGCCTCACTATCAGCATCAGCAGAGGCAGCCACAGCAGTATCAGCAGCCGAGGCAGCAGCAACAGGCCCCAAGACAGCAGACTACTAGTTGTCCCTATTGTAAGAAGCCGGGACATGGATGGGGAGAGTGCAGAAAGAGGTTGGGCTGGTGCCTACTATGTGGGGCAGCGGACCACCAGCTGAGGGAGTGTTCCCAGTACATAGGTAGAGTAGCACAGGGAGCAGCACCAGGAGCAGGAGCCAAGGCTCTGGTAGGTCAGCAGAGGGGACCGTTACAGCCACAGCAGCAGAGATTTATGCAGTTTCAGCAACAGGCTGGAAGAGGCCAGCAGGGGCGAGCTTACGCCATGACAGTTGAGGATGCCCTGGCAGTTGGCGATGTGCTTGCAGGTTCTGTTCTTCTAAATTCCATTCCCACCTTGTTTCATTATATCTATCTTGAAATCCAATTCCATCTGCTCCTACCTGTTTCTTTATTAGTGATAAGTTTTGACCTGGTAGTTCTTTTGATTTTTGTCGATTGTTTGTTTATTTCTTCATCTCTTACTTAGGAGTAGGAGTAGGAGTAGCTTTAGCTATTAATATAATTCTTGAATAACTTCTTTTGTTAAAATTTTTTTTCCCTTAAATGAATTAATTTATGTGTTATGCCTTTTGACTTAGAATTGATAGAGTAGCTCTGACCATAGAATGGTAACCCTTTTAGCCCTGTGATTTATTGTTTCCTTATCTTCCCAGTCTATACCCATGACCAAGACTGTCCCACTTAACCTGCCCCTTATACTACTATTCATCACAATTTTTGGTTCAATTTAGGCCATAGACCTTTCCCACTCTAAATTATGATCATCGTGGGCACGTTACCGTGACTTTTAAATTAGGAGCACAAGACTAGTTGTTTTCTTAAAACTGACTTCACATACATGACCTAGACATAACACTCTACACCCATGACCTTAGTATCCCACTCAGGCATACCATCGTGTGCTTCATTTGCTTAGTACAATTTTCCTGACCCGAGGCTCCATCCTGATTTACCCCATGGAGTTACTTTTGATTTCGATTTGAATTAAGGACACCTTATGACCTAAAACTGTCAGCCAATTTTTGGATATGACCAGTATAGGTCTACTACCTGTAACTCCACCCTCCTGAATTTAAAATTTTTCCCTTAGCCTTACTTTATTCTGTTTTAACCATTTAAAATTTGTTAAAATCCTTAAAATATTTGTGGGTTAAATCAATTTACTGATTGGGCTAAACAGCTCAAACCCCTTTCATGGAAGCCTATTTTTAAAATCCATATTTTTTAAAATGTTTGTTGGGCATTTTCTTTAAGCCATTCAGCTCTTTAAACCCATTTACTAATTTGGGCCATTACCAGGCCCATGGTTAACTGGCCATTTCTCCCAGCTATTAGTAAACAGCAGGACTGTTATTTCCAAAAGCTATTTTCAAAATTTATCAGATTCTTCTCTTTCCCTAACCATTTCCGCAGAGAGGAAGAATTTCCCGTGCAAGAGAGAGCGTGATTCTCATGCCTAACTTCCTATAAATAGCACCTTGTAGATCTGAGAATTCTCCATCAATTATAAGAATTTTCCAGATCCTTTCCTCTCGTTCTCCTCTTGAACTCAACTTTGAGCGATCATGGCGATGGCAGCAGCTCTACTGGAGGATTGCTCGCAGAAGAAGACTGGTGACTATCGAAGTTTATCTCCTTCTTCTTTCAATCCGTCGATTCCTAAATTTCTTGAGTCATTGGTAAGGAAATTTCATTTGGTTATTTTTCCTAGGTCGGTTGAACGTTTCTTTTGAATGATTGATTTCATCCAGATCTATTCTCCAGAGATTTTGGCTTGGATGGATGAATCAGTCGGTTGTTGGTGATTTCTTCCTAAATCAGTTGAGTATTATTTCATCATCGACTGATTAATTCTTCCAATAATATGTGGAATTGTCAATTTGATCGATCTTCCAGAGAATTCGTTCAGATCTAATAATTTTAGATCTTAAATATTGTAGATCTTATCTGCCAGAAGGATTTCCATAATTAGCAGGATTTGTCATTTACAAGGATTTAGACATCTCCAATAGAGGTAATCCTTTTACTTTGTAATTTCAGTAGATATAATGTTAGTTTTGCCTGAGTATTTTTAGAAGGGAATCCTGAGATTGATTTGGGAAGCTTGAGAGTTCTGTACATAAGTAGCAGATTCAACCATTTTAATTCAATCTTTTGGGACTGGTATTGATAACAAAGGATTAGATTATTTGATTAGGCTAAACTCTTATTACAGTACTCAATTTTAGACTGAGCTCTTGTTTCTTAGATATCTGGACTGAGATTGCATCTCAGTGTCGATATCTGAGACTGAGATCTCTATCTCATGAATTGTCAATTGAAACCTAAGATTCCTGTCCATATCAGTCTGAGGGTTTATACTATGGATTGGCATTTTGGTAAACCTAAGACTGTATGTTCTGGTCTTGGTTTGAATTATTGAACTGGAAATTCCTATGATTTGTCTTGATTAGTGAACTAAATTACTCATGTATTGGTAGGACTTTGGTTAACCTGTCAGTAAATTTTTGGCCTAGTCCTGTATAACATTAGATGGTGTTTTGACACATGTTGGATGTGAAATAATAATTCATACCAGTGATGCAGGAAAGAATTGCAGTGTTGTGTCTATCCTTGATGGTTTGAGGCTGCTGAATTTGAACCTATAGGACTGATATGCATTTGACCTGCCTATGTGAGTGTGTGTATCCTGGAGGTAACATAGAATATAGACTGAGTTAGAATAGAAAGAGAACAAGAATTATGAGATTGCCTGCCATAGTTTGGTTCAAATGAAGAACCTAAGAATTATGTAAAGTGGGTTTTAGGCCAACTTCAGAACATGGATGTTCTGAATGCAACCTTAGATAGGTATTAAGCTCCAGGAATGGTAAGAATTCTTTTGGAATTAGAATGATGTGAACTATAGGAATCAAACCACTTTTCCTTGGAATCTATACATAGGCCATGTTCAACTTTGCATTAGGTGAATTTTCAGAATTGAGATAGGGAATAACTGAACATGATTTGGATAAATGCCCTGTTGTAGGACTGATTTAGAATGATTAAATTTGAGTTTAGGAGGGTGGCCAGGCCTGAACTAGGACTGACATGGGACTGTAATGATGGACTATTTTAGAACTAATGTTGAACTAATAAGTGTGGTATATGGGTTTATGCCTAGTATAGCTAAGACTGATATCTGTGAGTCCCTGAAGGTTGAGCTCATACTCGAAATCCTGGAAATAGGATGTGTTTCCTGACCAAACAGTCTAATAGTTCCACACCACATCCTGGACTGAATTATCAGTACAATTGAAAAACTGAACTACTTTTCAGTGACCAACTGTACTGAGCAGATCAGGAGTTGATGTAGGGATTCAACACTGTGAAGAGATGGAATCTCAGTAAACTGAGACTATTTTCAGGGTATCATATCATGAGAGTATGCTCAGTGAATTGAGGTCTCAGAGAGCTGAGACTTAAGTCTCAGGAAATGGTATTAAGTCTCAAGAATGCTGAGATTTAAGACTCAGGAAATGAGACTGAAATCTTAGGAACTCTGAGATTGAAGTTCAGGCAATCTGAGAATTTTAGCTCAGGAAATCTGAGACATTAAGGTCAGTTTATTCAGGACAATCTGGGGTGATAATTCTCTGGTTTGCACTTCAATGGATTTCAGGATTTGGGATGGCATCTCATTAGGTTAGTTCAGGTTCTTCTTAACTTTGGCAGGAAAGTTTGATCACAGGTAAGTCCTTGATTTATTAGGGTCCTTTATGAGTTATAAGGTCTTGGAACCAATGTAAGTTTAGTTTAGTGAAACTTTAGATTCTAGGAATCATTTCACATATTGTTACCCGAGGAACCAAACCATATATCAAATACCTGTTTTATAACAGGATCCTAATAGGATATTGGATTCCAAATAAGTTCAATTCTAGAGATTTCATTCATGGGGATAAGGTTAATTACTCTACTTTTACTTAAAGTTTAATCTAACTAAATTAGGCAAATAATCAATTATAAGGTAACTTGTTTTAAGAAGAATAGGACCTAGGATATATTTTAAGTGACTTGCTAGATTAAGAATTAGTTATTTTAGATTATTGACCAACTTGTATACATCATTATTTCATACAGGAGGATATCTAGCTCTATTGGTTACTTGTACTTCCTGGAGCCAGGCAAGTACACTCTACGGTTTGGTACTTTTCATTATATATCCTGTGCTTCCTTGATTGACACAATTGCAACACGTAATATACTTCCTGGTGCTCTTGTTCTCTTGTGCTTATTACTTGTATCTGGGAAGGGAAAATATACTATCTATGTGACCAATCCCAAGTAACAACTCAGGTGTGTTTAGCTTAGACCCCGCATCGTGCACGCGGGTCCTAAGTCTCCTATTCATGTGCTTTCATGTGCTTTCCCTAGCCGGTCACATATTTAGTTATATTTCAAATGTAGTACACACATGTTCAGGAGATTACCTTGTACTTATTTCCTGTGATTTCATGATATCATGTTCTTTCAGGTGCTTACATATCATGTTCTTTCATGTTCTTACATTCATGTTCTTTCATGTACTTTATACTGTTCTTCATATACTTATTCACCTGTTCTTCCTGTACTTTCCATGTTCCCTTGTACTTTTATATCATGATGTCTTGTTCATTACCTAAAATTGTACTTGCTCCGCTCCTGAATAGGATATGTTGCAGGTGAGATGGAGGCTTTGTGTGACACCTATTATGGGCAAGATATTGCTTTCTCTGTTGAGCTAGCTGGAGCTGCTTGTGACCTAGAGGCTGCAGAAGCCTAGAGCTTCTTTAGTACTTTCCTATTATCTTTCCATATATTGAGACTAGCAGACTCTTTTATTAGTTAAAATGTAATAATTCAGATATTGTACTTTACTCTGGTTGGGACACACTTATATAGATGCTGTGATTTCATTTCATGTTCATATTATCTGGTTAGTTTCCCTAGATTGGTATAGCTTACTTTGTTGTGTCTAACAACAAAGGCTGGGCGTGTCCGACTCGTATTCGGTTATTCGGGAGCGGGTCGTGACATATTTTTAGTGGTGGCCCATGTAGGTCTATCCTAATGGTACCTAGGTCTTAGCGTACTATTGGGGGACTTGATTACACTAGGGAAACTTGATCACAACATAGGAAAATCGGGAAATAAGGGTATATCAGGTATATCAGGTATATTGATATTCTATAAACACTTGTTGTATGTAGGTCTAGGTTATTTTAACAGTTTTCTGTTTTTACAGATAGTTCAAAAGCATGTGACACCAGAACTGTCAGTTCACCTGCACTTGACGTTTTCGAGCTTCCACTACCCTCTATCACTATACTATCCCCATGAGTAGTACGTAGTTGACAGAGACGTCTGAAGAGTCCCTTGACAACCAGAGGAAGCAGGCTACCCTTTCTAAGTCAGACTTGTGGATACACTCTCCGAGCCAGAAAGGACTTCTGATTTCCAGACTCTCAGACACTTGGATTTTTCTGACACCGAGCGCATATCTTACACCAAGGAGCAGATCGAGAACCTGGAGTTACCACTGAAGATCACCCAAGTTTCTGAGGACCCGACTTCTCTGAAGATTAGAGCCACCTGCCAGGAGATCCAGAATGTAACACAGACAATAGGACACAACGAAAAACTGAAGCTCAGAAGGAACATGAAGATTATGACAAAGACAACAACTACCCTGGACCCACAAAGCGTCACAACACTCAGTCAGCGTTTCTTCGGTCACATTACCAGTCGCATCATCAGGAGCAGATCTCAACAGCCAGCACGCCAGCAGCCATATATTCCTGCCAGAGCCCTGCACTTAAGCCCCAGCGGGAGATTCAGATTCAGATCCAGCCGACGATCATTTACAATTTCTGCCACCTCTCAGGATGCCACTATGAAGAGTGCCGCAAAAGACGAAGGCTATACTATACTACGGATCGCCTGTCCACCAAGTCAAGGACTGCTGGAGAACGTTGATCACACTGCCCGAGAAAAAGCGCGAGGAGCATCAGACTACAACAAAAGGGAACCACCTTTTCAAAATCAACAACCACATGGAGCACTATCGCAAGGACTGGCCTACGATAGGACAGTTGAAGAAGGTTGAAGAAATTCCAGTTCCGGAGAAACACTGAAGATAGACTGAAGACAGAAGATTTCTTTTGCATGGTTGGGAAAACCATGTATCTTGATTAATAATCCAGTCTTTCCTTAAATTCCTCCTAACACATTGATCATTTCTTGAAACTTTTTGTTTCTATTTTGGAACTTTGATTGATGTTCGAAACTTATTTCAAGATATTGTTTCATATTCGACAAACTTGTTTCAGAGCCACAATTCGATATTTGTTTGAAATCCATTATTCGATACCGTTTGTACATTCATTCATGACCTTGTTTCCTAGTGATGGCTCCTATTTGTAAATTTTGTTCTTTTATCAAACTTCGTGTTAATTAAAATTTAATTCCTACTTGAGATTTATTTCGAAACCCTGTTCCTCATTCGAAGCACTATTTGTGCTTCGTCTTATTTAGGATATTGTTGAGGATATCTTTGAGGGTTTTGAAGATTTCGTTTCCTATTCGAGACTTGTTTCCTCATTCATGACTTTGATTTTCTAGTCGAGAGTTGTTGGTCCACTATTTTTGTTTCGATCTTGTCTCCTACCCAAGATTTTGCTTGTCTCATGGATACTTGTACCTACTCGTTTATTGATATTCTGTTCGCAAATCGAACTTGTACTATTCCAGAATTATTCCTACTTGAAATATCTTTCTGAAACCTTGTTTGAACTTTCTCTTCTATCGATGCTTGTTTGGGATTCTATTTCCTATTCCAGATTTTCTATTTATTCGAGATTGTTCTTTATCTGCGGCTTTGTTGAGATTTGCTTGTCGCATATTCACGATCTAATACCTTGTATTCCATTCACTAAATTATACATGCTTTCCATTCACTCTTCGTAACCTAGCTTTCTATTTGAGATTTCTATTCGTGATTTTGTGTCATATCCGTGACTTTTTTTAATACTTGATTTTCTATTGTTCACTGTGTACCTTATTGAATAATTTCTTTTTAATTCAAGTTTTGCTCGAGGTTTCATTGATATTCGAGATTTTATTGAAACTTGTACGGAATTTTATTTATTTTGAAACTTTGTCTCCTATCCGATACTTTGCTTCTGTTCATCCTTCGAGACTGTTATCCTTTCAGGATAATGTCCTATATGTAGAATCTTGTTACCATTCCAGATATCAGTTGGAATTCCGTTATAATTTGAAACTTCACTCCCTGTCTCAAATTTTAAATCTTCCTGGCTGCCCTTTTGTACTCACTGATCAGATCCCTTGTCATTTTTAGTACCTAATAAACTCATGTATTCTAACAGTCAAGTAACTTCACCATTTCCGTGACTTGGACTATTGAAACTCATTTTGAATTCCTTGAAACTCTTTTAAAATTCCTAGGGATAAAGTCGACAGGCTATTCGATGACCTACTATGGCATGACAGTTGTGCGCTGCAGCCATTAGTTGGATTATGGAGACTGAAGGTTCACTGCAGCCAGTAGCGCACTAGCGAGGCAGGAACTTTAAGTTGAAGTGATTTCAGAAATTTTTTAGGTTTCGGGTATTATTGAGACTTTGTCCTAAACTCTTCATATTTAGATCTCTTGAGTTGCTTCGTCGATAATTATTTGAAAATGAATAAAGTTGATATGTTATTCGGTAACATATTGTTATTTAAGTCATGGAACCGAAAGTTCACTGCAGCCAGACATACACTGGCGGGGCAGGGATTCTAAGTAAAATGATTTCAAATATCTATATGTTTTCGGATACCATAGAAACTATATTCCATTTTCACATAATTATTGGTTTTCGAGAATCACAAACCCTTGCACGTTCATCCTGATTTGATATTGTATCTCCTGAGTATTGCGTACGTCTCCTCAATCAACACTTGCAAAAATTTTCTTCTAGCATTTTATCGTTAGGTCATTGAATTCCCCAAAGTTATACATTGCCAGATTTTGATTCCATACTTCATTTGTGTCCTGTCTAAACTTCTATCTTAAGTCATGACTATCTGACCATGATTTTTCTATCTTGTCCTAGTCCACTTGTGTTAAAATATCGATATTTTATCGTACTTAATAGTTGTGTCTTCATGATTTTGCTCCTCTAAGTTGTAATTGAAATTTCATTCTAACTCGTGCTTATTTGATTGTCGTTAGATCGTGTTATTTTAACTTCTTGTGTGTAATTATAACATTTGGTCTCAAGGCTCAAGGCTCAGAGCGTCATGGATCGACAGAAGCACTGGGCGGACAGCAGCAGACGGACACTTGAGTTCGAGGTTGGAGACAGAGTATTCCTGAAGATCTCACCGACTAGGGGCGTCATCAGATTCGGCAGAGGCAGAAAGCTCAGTCCAAGATTCATGGGACCTTTCGACGTGACGGCACGGATTGGCGAGGTGGCGTATCGACTAGCGCTTCTAGCTAGCTTGGAGGGAGTGCACGACGTATTCCACATATCTCAGCTTCGACGATACATTCCAGACCCGAGCCATGTGGTGGACTATTCCGAGCTGGAGGTGGGCCCGAGATTGACTTACGAGGAGCAGCCAGTGGAGATCTTGGACCGAAGGAAGAAGCGTCTGCGGAACCAGATCATTCCTCTCATTTGCGTCATGTGGAGACACCACTCTCCGGAAGAGTCCACATGGGAGCGCGAGGACGAGATGCTAGAGCGCTATTCCACTCTGTTTGATTGATATTGATTGTACCCTATTTTGTGGAGTTCTATTTTCAATAAAATAACTGGTGTTTAGATCTTTTGAGAATTGCGGAGTTGTTGGGTCCTTTGAATTTCGAGGACGAAATTTTTTTTAGGGGGAAGGTATTTGTAACTCCACCCTCCTGAATTAAAAATTTTTCCCTTAGCCTTACTTTATTCTGTTTTAACCATTTAAAATTTGTTAAAATCCTTAAAATATTTGTGGGTTAAATCAAGTTACTGATTGGGCTAACCAGCTCAAACCCCTTTCATGGAAGCATATTTTTAAAATCCATATTTTTTAAAATATTTGTTGGGCATTTTCTTTAAGCCATTCAGCTCTTTAAACCCATTTACTAATTTGGGCCATTACCAGGCCCATGGTTAACTGGCCATTTCAACCTTCTATTAGTAAATAGCAGGACTGTTATTTCCAAAAGCTATTTTCAAAATTTCTCAGATTCTTCTCTTTCCCTAACCATTTCCGCAGAGAGGAAGAATTTCCCGCGCAAGAGAGAGCGTGATTCTCACGCCTAACTTCCTATAAATAGCACCTTGTAGATCTGAGAATTCTCCATCAATTGTAAGAATTTTCCAGATCCTTTCCTCTCGTTCTCCTCTTGAACTCAACTTTGAGCGATCATGGCGATGGCAACAGCTCTACTGGAGGATTGCTCGTAGAAGAAGACTGGTGACTATCGAAGTTCATCTCCTTCTTCTTTCAATCCGTCGATTCCTAAATTTCTTGAGTCATTGGTAAGGAAATTTCATTTGGTTATTTTTCCTGGGTCGGTTGAACATTTCTTTTGAATGATTGATTTCATCCAGATCTATTCTCCAGAGATTTTGGCTTGGATTGATGAATCGGTCGGTTGTTGGCGATTTCTTCCTAAATCAGTTGAGTATTATTTCATCATCGACTGATTAATTCTTCCAATAATATGTAGAATTGTCAATTTGATCGATCTTCCAGAGAATTCGTTCAGATCTAATAATTTTAGATCTTAAATATTATAGATCTTATCTGCCAGAAGGATTTCCATAATTAGCAGGATTTGTCATTTACAAGGATTTAGACATCTCCAATAGAGGTAATCCTTTTACTTTGTAATTTCAGTAGATATAATGTTAGTTTTGCCTGAGTATTTTTAGAAGGGAATCCTGAGATTGATTTGGGAAGCTTGAGAGTTCTGTACATAAGTAGCAGATTCAACCATTTTAATTCAATCTTTTGGGACTGGTATTGATAACAAAGGATTGGATTATTTGATTAGGCTAAACTCTTTTTGCAGTACTCAATTTTAGACTGAGCTCTTGTTTCTTAGATATCTAGACCGAGATTACATCTCAGTGTCGATATCTGAGATTGAGATCTCTATCTCATGAATTGTCAATTGAAACCTAAGACTCTTGTCCATATCAGTCTGAGGGTTTATACTATGGATTGGCATTTTGGTAAACCTAAGACTGTATGTTCAGGTCTTGGTTTGAATTATTGAACTGGAAATTCCTATGATTTGTCTTGATTAGTGAACTAAATTACTCATGTATTGGTAGGACTTTGGTTAACCTGTCAGTAAATTTTTGGCCTAGTCCTGTATAACATTAGATGGTGTTTTGACAAATGTTGGATGTGAAATAATAATTCATACCAGTGATGCAGGAAAGAATTGTAGTGTTGTGTCTATCCTTGATGGTTTGAGGCTGCTGAATTTGAACCTATAGGACTGATATACATTTAACCTGCCTATGTGAGTGTGTGTATCCTGGAGGTAACATAGAATATAGACTGAGTTAGAATAGAAAGAGAACAGGAATTATGAGATTGCCTGCCATAGTTTGGTTCAAATGAAGAACCTGAGAATTATGTAAAGTGGGTTTTAGGCCAACTTCAGAACATGGATGTTCTGAATGCAACTTAGATAGGTATTAAGCTCCAGGAATGGTAAGAATTCTTTTGGAATTAGAATGATGTGAACTATAGGAATCAAACCACTTTTCCTTGGAATCTATACATAGGCCATGTTCAACTTTGCATTAGGTGAATTTTCAGAATTGAGATAGGGAATAACTGAACATGATTTGGATAAATGCCCTATTGTAGGACTGATTTAGAATGATTAAATTTGAGTTTAGGAGGGTGGCCAGGCCTGAACTAGAACTGACATGGGACTGTAATGATGGACTATTTTAGAACTAATGTTGAACTAATAAGTGTGGTATATGGGTTTATGCCTAGTATATCTAAGACTGATATCTGTGAGTCCCTGAAGGTTGAGCTCATACTCGAAATCCTGGAAACATGATGTGTTTCCTGACCAAACAGTCTAATAGTTCCACACCACATCCTGGACTGAATTATCAGTATAATTGGAAAACTGAACTACTTTTCAGTGACCAACTGTACTGAGCAGATCAGGAGTTGATGTAGGGATTCAACACTGTGAAGAGATGGAATCTCAGTAAACTGAGACTATTTTCAGGGTATCATATCATGAGAGTATGCTCAGTGAATTGAGGTCTCAGAGAGCTGAGACTTAAGTCTCAGGAAATGGGATTAAGTCTCAAGAATGCTGAGATTTAAGACTCAGGAAATGAGACTGAAATCTCAGGAACTCTGAGATTGAAGTTCAGGCAATCTGAGAATTTTAGCTCAGGAAATCTGAGACATTAAGGTCAGTTTATTCAGGACAATCTGGGGTGATAATTCTCAGGTTTGCACTTCAATGGATTTCAGGATTTTGGATGGCATCTCATTAGGTTAGTTCAGGTTCTTCTTAACTTTGGCAGGAAAGTTTGATCACTGGTAAGTCCTTGATTCATTAGGGTCCTTTATGAGTTATAAGGTCTTGGAACCAATGCAAGTTTAGTTTAGTGAAACTTTAGATTCTAGGAATCATTTCACATATTGTTACCCGAGGAACCAAACCATATATCAAATTCCTGTTTTATAACAGGATCCTAATAGGATATTGGATTCCAAATAAGTTCAATTCTAGAGATTTCATTCATGGGGATAAGGTTAATTACTCTACTTTTACTTAAAGTTTAATCTAACTAAATTAGGCAAATAATCAATTATAAGGTAACTTGTTTTAAGAAGAATAGGACCTAGGATATATTTTAAGTGACTTGCTAGATTAAGAATTAGTTATTTTAGATTATTGACCAACTTGTATACATCATTATTTCATACAGGAGGATATCTAGCTCTATTGGTTACTTGTACTTCCCGGAGCCAGGCAAGTACACTCTACGGTTTTGTACTTTTTATTATATATCCTGTGCTTCCTTGATTGACACAATTGCAACACGTCATGTACTTTCTGGTACTCTTGTTCTCTTGTGATTATTACTTGTATCTGGAGAGGGGAAATATACTATCTATGTGACCAATCCCAAGTAACAACTCAGGTGTGTTTAGCTTAGACCCTGCATCGTGCACGCGGGTCCTAAGTTGCCCATTCATGTGCTTTCATGTGCTTACCCTAGCCGGTCACATATTTAGTTATATTTTAAATGTAGTACACACATGTTCAGGAGATTACCTTGTACTTATTTCCTGTGATTCCATGATATCATGTTCTTTCAGGTGCTTACATATCATGTTCTTTCATGTTCTTACATTCATGTTCTTTCATGTACTTTACACTGTTCTTCATATACTTTACACTGTTCTTTATGTACTTATTCACCTGTTCTTCCTGTACTTTCCATGTTCCTTTGTACTTTCATATCATGATGTCTTGTTCATTACCTAGAATTGTACTTGCTCCGCTCCTGAATAGGATATGTTGCAGGTGAGATGGAGGCTTTGTGTGACACCTATTATGGGCAGGATATTGCTTTCTCTGTTGAGCTAGCTGGAGCTGCTTGTGACCTAGAGGCTGCAGAAGCCTAGAGCTTCTTTAGTACTTTCCTATTATCTTTCCATGTCTTGAGACTAGCAGACTCTTTTATTAGTTGAAATGTAATAATTCAGATATTGTACTTTACTCTGGTTGGGACACACTTATATAGATGCTGTGATTTCATTTCATGTTCATATTATCTGGTTAGTTTTCCTAGATTGGTACAGCATACTTTGTTGTGTCTAACAACAAAGGCTGGGCGTGTCCGACTCGTATCTGGTTATTCGGAAGTGGGTCGTGACACTACCCATATTTTGCTTGTTGACCTTGTATGTTGCTAGGTACTAGCTTCGACCCTGATTGGTGGAGGTTTGACCTAGGAGGAGTACGACCATCTAAATTTCGAGGACGAAATTATTTTAAGGAGGGTAGACTTGTAACACCCAGTTTTCTGAAATTAGGGTATTTTTGAAAATTTATTATTTTTATTATTTATTAATGGTATTTTAGTCATGATATGATTTTTGGTGATTTTTAGTTATTTAAAACTATTTTCTAAGTCATGACTTATGACTTTGTGATTTTACTAGTATAACCCTAGTGTAAACCCTAGAGATTTCAAAACCTAGAGACTACCATGACCATGTAAGCCTAACCAAGTGATTAGGATACCATTTTAGCACTTTTTAGCCTAAAGGGTATTTTGGTAATTTTCTAGGATTTATTTGGAATTATTTGCATTTATGTGTTTTATTATTATTTAATTATTGTTAAGTGTCATGAGAGTCCCTAACCTAGTTTAGCACTAATCTAGAGGTTAGCTACTAATCTAGAGGCTTGAGGATAGATATTAATCTTTGATTAAAGTAGGATAAATATCTAGATATTTATACATGTGATATTTTGCTTGAATCACTCAAAATATCAACCCTTTGGCATGAAAGTCTTTGCCTTCACCTTGAAGGAAAGCCTAGGACACCCCCCCTTGCCATGGCCGGCCATGGGGTACCCCCTAGCCCTACACCTTCCTATATAACCCATTGTATTCATTCATGATCATTTTTACATGAATTTTAATCCTACAAAATTCTATATTCTTCAAACCTCCACAACTTGATCATTTTTGATCCAAATCACCTCTAGTCTTTTGCATTGGGACCCTACAACATCAAGGGTGCTAAGGGAGGCTAGCAATCTAGAATTTATGAGCTTTGGGCATCACCAAGTGGAAGGAAACACACCCCCTCTTTATTGATTTTCCATTGGAATTGCACAAATAGGTAAATGCCCTCAAACCTAGTTAATACTCTGTTTTTTCTTCATTAGTGCATGCATATCGGTCTACCCTAACTGTGGGTCAAGTTTGGTGAAATTTAGGGTTGGTTTGGTGTCCGTATCGGACACGTATCCTAGACTATTAACCCTTGTTTGATGAAATGCCACAAAGGATTAAACTTTGTTATAATGTAGAACTAATTACATTTTCTTATAGCCCTAGACTAGTATAATTTATACCTACTTGACTGAACACGACACGGTGTCGTTTTCGTGTCAAAAATTGACACGAACCCACTGCCAGGACACCGCACTGAGGCATACAGCCTCTCCTGCTACTCGACACCTAGTACGGACACTGTAGGACACGTGGACACGTGAAAATTGACACAAAGGAGGGGGTAACCTCTGATATGCCCCCCTCGAGTTTGAGACATGTTTGTGTCGTATCGAGAACGCACAGACACGTGCACTGGTCGTGCTCTGTCAGCACACACGCGCGCGGGGGCCAACTTTGTGGGTGTCGTGTCGCATGGACACGACACTTGGGCACCTCGTAGTGATACGAGTGTGTAGCCCATCATGTGGCGAACACATGGACATGAGCACGTGGTGTGTCGTATCCTGTGTCGTAAACACGAGACACTTGACCGCGTGCACGACACGGTCTGAATACGCGTATTAGTCGTGTTTTTCACGACTGATACGGACTTGGTATCGTGTCCTGGAGCAACGTGGACACGGTGTAGGGTGTTGGACACGTACCCTACCCCTAGGCGCACCTTCGTGCACGAGCACGAGACACGTGTGCGTATGTGTCGTGTCCTAGGGTGAGTTGCACACGTGCACGACACTGTGGTTGTGTGTGTGTATCAGTGTTTACCCGTTTCGGGTTTGTGAGTCGTGGATACGTCAAATTGTGTCGTGGTGTCGTGTCAGGCCCCCTAGACACTAGAGGACACTTGGGGCAACACTTACCAACCGTTGGTTGGACACCTTAGTTAGGTTTTGGACACGAAATCAGGTTTACCCTTTTTCGAGTACACAGTCCATTTTCCAGAGTTTGGGATATTTTCCCAGTTTTCATAAATGAATTTCGATTTGATTTTTGTTATATTTTATACATGTATTTATATATTTCAGTGTTGTACACATATGTATATGTATATATGTGTGTGTATGTGAGATTTGAGGGTGTATACATGTGTGTATATGTGTATATACATACATGTATATATATAGGTGTGTGTGTATTGTGTGTGTGTGTGTGGGACTGATTTCTGTTTCCAGAAATCTGGAACACCCCCCCTCCTGTCCAGTTCTTTAATTCTCTCTCTCACATCTCTCTCTCTCTTGTTCACTTTCTCACATCTCTCCCTCTATTGATCTCTCTCTCTCTATATATATATGTAGGTTGTATATATATATAGGTTATGTAGATATATATATATATATATTGATATATAGTTGAGTGTGTATATAGGATATATATATATATATATATATATATATATATATATTTTATATATATATATATATTGTGTATATATGTGGGTACTATATATATAATTGGGTATTATATATATATGTGGTACTATATAGTTGAATATATATATATGTATAGATATGGGTAGGTTCATATTTTATATAGATATGGATACCTATATAAGGTATCCTAGATACATGGGCCTATGGCCTATGGTCTATGGTTAGTAGGTTTAGATTTGACCAATAGGTCTAGTAGACCTAGTTTAACTAGCAAGTTGACCCTTGTTGACCATTATTGACCAAAGTCAACTATAGGTCAACCATGACCTAATTGACTTAGAAATGACTTGGATGAACATAGAAGAACTAGTTGACTAAAGTTTGACTAAACCCTAACTAGTTGATTAAGTTTGACCACTTGGGTTATATAGATAGCCCTATGTAGATTAAGATATGTATGGGGTTAAGTGGAATAATTAGGAGTTGTGTCATGGTTTGAGTTAGTCTTATGGAGTATTGACTTAGATAATTGACCACTGACCTAATTACCTTGTTGACTAGTCTTTGTTTGACCAAAACCTTAGTTAGTCTAAATTTGACCTAGACTTGACCTAGATTGATCATGTTGACTAGTATTTGACTAGTTTGATTAGAATGTTGACCAAGAGTTGACTTTGACCTAGATTTAACAAACCTTGACTTGTTTGACCTTGTTTGACTTTATTTAACTTAGTTTGATTCCCTGTGACCTAGTATGACTTCCTGTGACCTAGTTTGACTGTTGAGTTGACCAAGAGTTGACTTTTGACCTGATTGACCTAGAATCATGTAGTATGCATTGTATACTCTATTTTTACTATTGTGGATACATTGTGACTTGTATTGCTCTGATTAGGAGCCATACATCTCTCCTCAGGCAGTATATCCTCTTCAGACATTCAGTTATCAGGCGAGTACATTCTCTGACCGTTTCATACTTGCCAGGATTTATATTCTTGCTCTAGATTACTTTACTTGATGCTGACATGATTGTTATCACGGATTGGTACTATATGGATCTTTTCATGAGATGTTATCCCCCTCGGGAGCATCAGATACAATATGTTTGTGCATTTCACGAATCATCATGTATCTCTATGCTTCCATAGATTCACGAATCGCTTGTGACTCATGTACTCTCATGTTCACAGAGCCTCTCATGAATCACCCATTTATGGGCTTATCACGAATCTTAACATAACTTGAACGGATCCTTGTGTATTGATTGGGGATGGGGGAGTAAAAATAGTCATATGGATATTACCCCAGTAGCTGTAGTCATGAATCACTCTTAGCTGTAGTCGTGAATCTCCTATGCCATTCACATGTCTATATTTACTCTGACTCACTAGTCACTGCTAGTTCTCTATTATAGTAGATATTTCATTACAGTTATCTCTTTTACTACATGTATCTTCCTTCAGCGTTTCCTGTATTTTACTCTATTGCATGCTTTATATTTCCTATCATACTATGTACTGCGTGAGATGTATTGTGCTCGTTTCTGTCCTGACTGGACCTGTTGAAAATATTATAGAGGAAGAGGAAGAGGCCCTGGTGTCTACCTATTATGGAGCAGGACTAGATGATACTTATGTTGTGGACCCTCAGCAGGATCCACCTGCAGCTGAGGATGTTAGTCCAGTAGTCTAGGCTAGTTTAGCTAGTCAGTCTTTTTCATATTATCATTTTGTCTCACATTCTGAGTTGTATTTTGAGATGTTGAGATGTATAGACTCTTAGACTTATATTGTATTTTGGGTTGACATTCTGGATGTTATGTTATCCTAGACACTTGGACTTATTTCATCTATGCTACCGTTCTCTTTGAGTTACTGTCTATCTATCTATCTTTCATTCTTCTATCCTAGATGTGATTGAGATTGTTTTCTGTTATGTCACCTCCATTCGGAGAGTATATACTATACAGGTACTTTTATATTGTTAGATGTTTGACCTAGGACAGCGTTCTACCGCTGACACTGTAGCGTAGGCTGGACGTACCCACTTCTCGTGCCCTTACTCTAGGGTGCGGGTCGTGACAATCATATCTAAGAGATACTGCACTCTTGCTGGCCATGTGGCATCCTTCAACAAGAGCTGTGCTTTGAGGATGCTATGAGAGCTGCGCTTCTAGGCGTCGTGGAGGCTGCACTTCTAGGTGTCGTGGAGGCTGTGCGCTTCTAGGCGTCGTAGAGGCTGCGATTTTGATCTTTGTTGTGAAGAACTGTGCTTCTAAGCTCTGAAGATATGCGCTTTGGAGCGTCATAGTAGCTGTGCTTTTAAGTGTGTTGAAGGCCGTGCTTTGGACTGAACCGATGATGAGTATTTGACAGTTGACATCTGCTACCTGACTTTTGTGTCAGCGATCCATAAATATTTGAAGTGATGGCCCAGGGTTTGAGAATGTTAGGCTGCGCCTTTGCGTGCTGCACTTCTAAAGTGTTGTGCTTTTGTGAAGTTCCGAGGCACTGCGCTTTTGAGAAGCGTCAAGATGCAGCACTTTTTTACGGCGTTTAGTCAAATATTCCTTAATTTCTGTCGCTACATGGGGTTCGAGAAGTGATGACCTTTGACTAAGGACTTAATCATGAAGTGTCATAAATGAGATTCATTGTGATGAATATGAGGTTCATCCAATTAACTCGGAGCCTTCGACTGGCTGCCATTTGGATGTGGGTTTGACCAAACACAGCCTATAAATAGGGGTATTTTAGGGCAAAAATCCGTTCGTGCACTCCTCTACCCCACTTCATGTCGGACACAACGCTGTACTCCGAGGACTGTGAGTATTCTCCTTGGCAAGCTTGGCAGAAATTATGCCAGTCGCAGGTTCGTATTGTAGAACTCTCTGTTCAAAGAAGTAGCAAGCTTGATGGAGGAGTCTTTGAGAAGAACTCTGCTGACTATAGACGAAGTTGCCCCTGTTTATGCAGTGTGCTAGATGTGCTTTGGTCCAAGACGACGCTGAGTGCCAAGATGTTGAATACATGGCCTTGGATTGATTGTCATTCCTAACCCTGTTCAGTTAGCGTTTAGGAGCTGCACAGAGAAAAGGCACTTTTCTTGGTCTATATTGTAGGGACATCGAGAAAAGGCGCTTATTTTGGCAGACAATATGAAATGCTTGTTAGGCTCCACTTTGTACATTGCACTTTTGTATGTTGTGCTTTTGTATGCTGAATAGGTAGATAGTTTTATTTATGTAATCATGAACATGAAAAATCTGTAATATACTTCCACTGTTTTGTAATCATGATTATTTAATAAAGAATCTTGTTTATGTACTCAGTTGCTGTGCGCTTTCTCAATACTGTCTATCTAAAGTGCGGAGCAGTTTTGCAATTTTTTGTATTCTTTTGTAGACGCTACGCTTCTTGTCTTTTATGCTTCTATAAGACCTCTTTTAAAGTTTTCAAACTTAGATAAGTTTGGTATACTTTAAAAAAGAAGCAAAAAAATGCCACGTGGATGAAGAGTGCGTAGCACTATACTGACATGCTGTCATTTATTTAAATAACTGTCAGCAATTAGTGCTTTGACCATCATTCATTAATGATAATGACTCCTCATTTTTCTGAAGAGTCAAGAATGATTTCATTACACCCCTACACGCATTTTGAAACATCTTCTCAGACCCTAAGCATCTTTCAGTCTCATTTGTTGACACGTGTCCTCTCCCTATAAATAGGTGCTTTTTGGAGAGAGAAAACTTTAATCTATTTATTTTCTCTGAGCTTTTAAAAAAAATACTTCCTTCTTCCCCAACTAGAGACCCTAGTTTTCTCTCAATGGCCCCCAAGGCTCCAAGAGCTCCCAAAGCTCCTAAAGCCCCTAAGGCCACAGCTACAAGCACTAGCAAGGCCAAGGAGAAGAGGTTGGCCACCGAAGCTACTGTTGCCGATGCTGCTCCAGTCATTAATGAGTACACACACTCCGATGTGCGAAAAGTTGTTCCGGGTAGGCTTCATGTCTTCGCTTCGCCTAAGTTGGGTGATTATACAAAAGTGTTTGCTTTCGAAGAACCACTTCACAATATACACCGATACCTTGTTTGTTGATGTGCATGGGCACTACTTTTCGAAGTAGTATCCGAAAGATGCGCTGACACTCCTTTGCTGATGCGCATGGGTGCTACTTTATGAAGTAGTGTAAGGGAGATGCATTGATGCTCCTTTGCTGATGTGCATGGACAATACTTTTTGAAGTAGTGTCTGGGAGATGTGATGATGCTCATTTGTCGATGCTCATGGGCACTACATTTCGAAGTAGTGTTTAGAAGATGCGCTGACACATGCTGATGCACAGGGCTGCTGAACAGTACTTGCGCTGGAGCTTTCTTACTGATGTGCAGGGCCACTAAACAGTGCATGTGCTGAAGCTCACTTGCTGATGTGCATGGCCACTAAACAGTACCTGCATTGAAGCTCACTTGCTGATGCGCATGGCCACTAAACAGTGCCTGTGCTGAAGCTTTCTTTTTGTAAATGTATTTCTAGGAATTTTTTGATTTTTTGCTTGTTTTTATGCAGTTTCTATGGTTATCCCCCAGTTCGACGAGCTCCTCTTCGACTCATCTGTCTTTGCCCTAGGTGTGAACTATGAGGAAGAGGTTGCTAATATGGACACACACAAAAAAGAAAAACAAATGCTATCTTTTCTTATTGGCGCAAGGCACCACAAATCAAGTATACCTGAGAGATCTTGCACTGAAAATCCCCGAGTACAAAATGAATTCTGGAGAATGGGGCGATGGAGATCGAGCGACAGTTGCTCCTTTACTCCGTTGACACTTTGATTACAAAAGTGGAAGAAAACCTAAGAAAATTGCTAACTCTCGGCTCACTGGCAAGAAGGGCAGCAATTTGGCTCTTGAAATGCTTTCCGTTCTGTCTGTTTTTGAACAGGTATGAGACCCCTATTTATAGTCGTTTTGTACTGAAATGACTATATGCGCCCATAAGTAAAAAATACACTGATTTCACTGTGGGCGTATAACACCCCTTTGGGCGCATAGGGTGTAGACGGATGGATGCTGGATGATCGTGGGGTTGACGTGGCCGCATGCTTCGGTGCACGATTGCTCGTGGAGACAGACATGGCCGCATGCTTCGGTGCACGATTAATCATAGATGTTGACTGAGTCGTAGGGATCTGCTGCCTTGGGTGCATAGTGTGGGCGCATAACTTCTCTTCAATCATGTGGGCGTATAGCCCCTCTTCGATCATGTAGGCGCATAGACTCCCTTTAGTTCTGTGGACGCATAGCCCCCTTTTGGTTATGTGGGCACATAACTTCTTTTGTTTTCGTCATGTGGGATATATAGTCTTATATTTTTCATGCTCTTACAAGACCCCCTTCAAATTTTTTGAGACTCGAACGAGTGTCGAAATAGTTTGAAAGAAGCATGGAAAAAACTGTCTCCACCAGCTTTATGGGTGCATGATAGGAATGACCCCTTTGGGCGCATAGGTGTTTGCTAGGCTGTCGAAATGTGGTTGTTGAGATCTTCCTTGGAAATCTGAAGCGATAGACGCGTTTTGGAACATAATTTGAAAAGATCCGCTCTTTATGCGATGTTTTATGCATAGTCTGTGTAATCCCCCAAAACTTTTGGAGGAATTTCTTTTATTAATATTGCTTAAATATTTTGTATTGAATTATTTGTTAACTAATCCTGAATATAGTCCTATCATGCCATTATGCATTGACTAGACGTTAAGGCAGGGCTAGTACTGTTGTGTGCCTTGAACAGTGTATTAGTCATAACCTAAAATTTTATGTGTTATTGTATTAAATTATTTAAATATCTGTTGCACTTGTTTGTATTTTATATTTAATTAATTTAGAAATATTTGTAAGTAAACTTGGTCTAAAAAGGTTTCATTATTAGATAAGTATAAATTTGTATACTGTTACCAAAATATTTTAGGTATTTGAAGAATTTTGAGGAGCATATTATGTGAGTTTAGATTTGGTATATATAAATATATATATGTTTTGTGTGTGCTCAACTTAGATATATTAATATTATATATAGGCATAGTATGTAGCCAATGAAGTTTTGTTGCACATTTATTTAATACATTACTAGGCCTTGTTTTTATTATTTTTTTATCTATTTTATTCCTCTTCCTTCTTTTCCCTTGATATCAAGAGCATATATATATATATATATATATATATATATATATATATATATATATATATATATAGCACCTACTATTCACAACAGTAGATGTTTGAAAATCGAACACCTTTCCAGTTTCCACCATATTTCCCTGTGTGTACGATAGGCATTCGACCACAGTAGTTGATATAACAAAATCTCCAATCAAACCACATCTGCCCGAGCAACCATGCTGTGCTGGTGAGTCCCTAATACAAACTTGAGCAACCCGATCCCATCCCAGTAAAATACAAAATCCCACTCAGCAGCTAGTAAAAACCCAAAGTAATCTCAGGCCAAGCCCGAGACCCGTTCGGTTCTGTAAAACCGAACAAAATATATACAGCCGGTCCATATGTATAGAGAGATCGAGGGAGGAGGAGTTTTCCATAAAACCCTAGCACTATCCGAACCCACGCGCGCCCCTGCATACGCGTCGTAGTACGTCGCCGGCGGCAGGCCGGGCAAAGCCGCGGATGGCCGCGCGCGACGCACGAATACAGAGGAATGGCAGCAGTAGCGGCAGTGATGGCCATCTTTGAGGTAAGATTTCTTCTCCGATACTCTATCATTTTATGACCCGTAAATTGGGTTGGAAAGCCAACATGACCCTATCGAAATCCCAACAAGTGGATTTGAATATAGTCGCACGACCAGTCCATGAGATCGACCCGAAGTCGGTCGAAAACCTGCTCAAAAACAGAACACGAAACAGTCCATGAGCCCACATTGGAAGATCGATTCCGATCGACCCAGTAACAATTTAGAAATTCCATCTGAACACAGTTATAGACGACATATAGGTCTTCACAACCCTTTTTTTGGATTTGGAAATCATCGACTATGCGTCGAGAAATCGAATCCCGAAGTTTACCGAAAACCTGCTTTAAAAACATTAAAAATCTTTGATACGATGTGCGTCCCACCAATCCGAACGATGTAGTCGCGAACCGAAAGCATCGAAAGGTTCGTAATGGCCTCGTGGATGTGTGGGCTTTGACGGAATTCAAATTGGTTACGTGTGCGCGATGAATTTGATGCGTATCCGTCAAAATTTACCGTATCGGCCTCTGTGCAAATTTTCCAATTACTCTGTGCACGCTCGTCAGATCGAGAGAAAACTTGTGCCAATAGGACCGTATTATTTTTCTGGTCATGTATGCCAAGTTTGGTCTAATTCTGAGACAGTTGATTGGATCGCCGTTTTGCGGTCCTCACGGTTCGACTCAACGGGCGATTTTGTGCACGGCCCGTCGGAATCCAACTTTGAACATACGGTTGGGTTCGTATCAAAAAACTGGATTCGTATACATGTAGTTTGACGACTTTAGAGACTATTGACTCTGGCACGCTTTTCGGTACAAAGCGGGTCCAACGGCGGACACCGTTTTGACCTAAAATTACCGTTTTGCCTCTGTGTCCAGAATTGGACTTAAAGACAGGTAATTATAGCTATTTTGACTATTCTGAGAAAATTGGTAATATTTATTTCAGCATTCGGAGATTGTTGTACGAGTTTTGACTATTGTGACACACCGAGTAGTTCAGATTATCGGTTTCACCAGCACATGACCACAGGCGAGTACAGTTTATTGTCTGCATTTCGATATTGATCTTTACTATATTTCATTGATTGGCCATTGGTTATGTGATTTTTATACTCTATTATAAATTGTTGAGTCGGGAATGAGAAGTACCAAAGATGTGTGATTCGACCGTAGACAGTGTTTATTTTCATGCAGTAGACCTCGCAGACAGTGTTTATTTTCATACAGTAGACCTCGTAGACAGTGTTTATTTTCATGCAGTAGACCTCGTAGACAGTTCTTATTTTTATGCAGTAGACCTCGTAGACAGTGCTTATTTTTCTGCAAGTAGACCTCGTAGACACTGCTTATTTTTCATGTAAGTAGACCTGGTAGACAGTGCTTATTTTTCATGCAAGTAGACCTCGTAGACCGTGCGATATAGTATTCCAGACTGATCACATATCAAAGGTACTTCTCACAGTTGGGGAAAGTATTTTCTGTCTATTTATTTGCTATTGATTTTCTGTCTTTCTGTTTATTTTCAAAAGCATGTAATTGATGTCTAACCTCTGTTGTATAGTCATTTTCTTTATTTGAAATTGCATTCAGTAAATTATGCTCGTTTCATTCCTGACTGGAAACCATATTTTTCAGGTTAGCCGTAGATTTACTTAGCATGGGAAATACGGGTGTACTTGCAGCCGAAGCCTAGAGACTAGCTAGATAGTTGAGTTGTAGTCATTATATATTTGTACAAGTTCATATTTTTCTGCAAATGTAAAGCTTATGATCATTGTAAATTAAATTAATTTTGTGAATGAGCAATACTTGTGATTTTGAGCATTGTGGCTATACAACGTTCTACCGTCGACACTGTGGCGTATGCTGGCTTGGACACGTCTCGTATCCATTTAAAATAAAACGGGTGCGGGTCGTGACAAGTTTTTGTGGTGGCCGATGCAGGTCTATTTTCGCAAATAATGCGAACTCGTGATAGTACCTAAGTTAGTCGTACTATTGCGAGCTTGCGACTAGGAAATGCTCATTCACGAATTAGGAATTAATTTAATTTAAGAGAATGACTAGGACTAGGAGTCCCTTATACAAATTTACCAATGGGTAGTCTAGGCTATGCAATTTAGACGAGGAGTTATTAATTTTGATAGATTACCCGATCCCCATAGGTACACTATTACCTCTTGATTGGACGATATGGTCCAGTGTGGATAGATTATTCACTTGGAGAGGCAGAGCTCTCTGGAATTGATGATCTAACCTAGACGAATTATTCAATTACTTCTCTTTTCCTCTTTAGACATCATCCTCATATCTTAGCCCAGATTGCCTGTTTAGTTCCTATTTTTGTCCTAAGAATTATTTTTATATAATTTTTGATTACGTTACCCATATACGAACCTCGAGTTAACAAAGTTTTCCTCCGTGGTTTGAATACACAGGAGATAGATACTAGAGTGTTTGTATTTCTTTTGTCTTCAGTTATTTCCTCCATGTTCAATCTCTATTTTAAGGGTGGTGACTGATAGGACAAATACTTATGCTTTAGTTCATAGTCAGCTTGTTTGAATCTCTAGAAGCACATGAATTTTTACGGATATAGTTAAAGGAATATTAATTAACTCATAATGGTTAGACAACAGCACACTGTCGTCAATTATTTGAGAGTGAAGAATGTGGGTTCATTGCAGCCAGCATCGCACAGGCGAGGTACAACCCATAGAATTAAAATCATTTCGAAGAATTATAGTTTAGATACCCTTGTGTCAATGTAAGGTAGAGTATCTGATAGCATATCACACCTGAATCACGAAACCAAGGGTTTGCCACAGCCAGAGTATACGGGCGAGACATAATTCTCAGTGGAATGATTTAAGAAGTGATCACAAGTTTAGGATGCTATAGAGGATAAGAGAATGTTCTGTATGTCCCATCAGACCCAAAGCCAATACTAGTAAAAGTTATGTAAGTTGAGTAGCATGTCTCCCAACCTAGCATTATGTGGTCCTTGTGATCTATTGATGAGGTAATTGATCGACACTAATAAGTTACCTAGAATATAGAATCCAGAGTTCCATAACCCATTAGTCGACCAAGACCTTATGGACAGGAAGATTATAGGAAGATTGTATAAGCAAGAACACCAGGTAAGGTTTGATTCTCTCAAAACTCGAATTACTTATTTTCTCCTTCCAAAAATCTCGTATACTTGTATTTTGACTATCTTGACCAACGCTGCTATTACAGCCTAGTTTTGCAAGCTTACTCTTTTATCGAGCTTGATTCGAGACATACGTTTATTGGGGACGCCCGCTAATATATTGTCTAATCAGAATCATTGTATTACGGTCTGATCAACCATGATACATTTGGTTCGCTCTTCATCTAATTACCCTACGTCGATTGAGATATAGATGTCTCTAGGATCTCATCCGCGATTGCTTTGATAATTTCTCTTGAATTATGCATTCGCCTTTGAATCACGTAATTGTATTCAGTTACATCTCTCTTGAACTCTTTATTGTTTTTGTCTTTCACTGATTGGAATGACGAAAGCTCATAATTGATAGATAGATACAGAGTATCCCTCATGGCTATGATAATTGTATGCACAAGTATAGCTACCATCGGACAGCAATGCGATTAGTTACTCGTTCTCTTCTCGACCCCCAACTGCTTTTGGGTCCTTCTAGCCATCTGAATTTAAGAATGATTAGGGTTTTACCCTTAGTCAAAATGCCAACCTAGGAGACTGTCTATTCTCAAGAAACCAAATGGCATGAGCCTCTAATTATTTGCTTGAAGCTTGCTTTGACTAGACCCTTGTGACAATAGTCTAGAAGTTTTGACCCCAATAGAAATTCCCGAATCAGCTGTTAGAAATCTTTTTCATAAGATGTGCCTTAGAATTGGTTACCCCGTCGATAACTCTTATATACTGTGGACGAGTAGGTCATTTTATTTTATCGACCATGTGTCATTGTATACACTCATTTTCCATTTATTGAGGAACGATCCTTGACTAGACTTATATCTACGGTATCCCGTTACGCCGTGCCTGATTCTTTGCTAACAAGAGTCGAGGTACAATATCCGGACTTTCGAACTCTTCTAACCTCATTTCTCCTAAGACCAGGTCCTAACTTCTAAGGTGGTTAGACTGTAAGTCTTCAAAATTTTTGGGATGTACGAGGATTACCGATTGATTAGAATAATTTTTATTAGGATGATAATTAGTACCCCATGGACTCCCACTTTCCATCTAGATCATTTTGTGTCCCCAGCCGTGTCATTAATATTCGGAGCATGAGACCAACTATTATCTTTCAACAAATTTTATATGCAAGACCTAGGCGAGTCCACCTTCATCTAGGTATACCATGTTCCACACAAACCTGTCCCCTTGTACTCTATTTTTATGGTAGGACTTTCAGGTAAAAAGGACTAGCTATAACCCTTACCATAAAACTCGTATACTTCCCGACTACAATTAGAGACTCGACCTCGACTCGAACTTTTCGATCCAATATATGGTTGTGATCTACTCGAAGCCCACTACGCACATGTCACTAGTGTGCCACCCAATTGTGTCTTCTCGTGCTACTTAAATACAAAGGTCACATAAGACGTAATTTAGGCTTAAGGAACCTAATAACCCTCCGGCTGACAATTAGCTCAACCACTCGAGTCAAAATTATTTTAGCCTACCCTCACCTAGTAGATATGGTTCAAATTGACTTTGGGTATCATGTCCAGCTAAAACAGACCAAAATCCAAATCAATGATTCGTCCCAACTGGACTAATAAATTATTGGTTTATAGCGTATATTTCTATCCTTATCATTGATACCTCTATTGTGATTTTGATAATTGGAGCACAACATTAATCATTTTCTCCCAGCAAATTTTACCCTCGTGAACTGGACGAGCCACTCCACACACATGACATACATGTCCCTCACAAACAAATCTTCTTATGCCCCATTTAATGCTACCGCATGTAGGATGCATTCTTCCTTTAGAACAAACCACATATGCCATTTTGGTCCAATTGATTTTAACTATGCCAATATCGACCCATCCCCTTAATTAGACTAAATACACACGATTCATGCAAGACTCGTCACACTTATGATATAAACTGTACAACCAAGCAAGTCCATGCCCCTATACAACACCAAACGTTGATCCCGTACACACTAGTCATTATGGTTTAAGGATTCCGAACACTTGCCTAAGCATGTACTATAGTAGGGTCTTCTGCATTTTTTCTTAACTCTTGGCCATAAATTCTTTATTTTCCTAAGTTATTCAAACCCACTTCTTAGTTCCCATATTAGATGAGGAAAGAAATCCTTCTGAACTGACACACCTTAGTATATTCAAACCCGAGGTCCCTACCAGCTTGTCAGGAGCATGATCCCTAGAGTGGCAATGGTTAGTTGTATTTCTTACAGCAGTTGTTGATTGATAAGGTCACATCAATATCTAAACTCGCTGAGAAACTGTGACTGTGATAAACAAGGGACTAATATTCTTGTGCCTCCCATAAGAAATTATTTTTTTCAGAAGTTGGGTAACGAAGATTTTGCACGATTAGCCAACTTCTATAAGTTGGGTAGTGGCTTAAACGGTTATACCCCATCTTGTAGATTATGGTGCCCATTTGAAATTCTTGTATAACTACCTCCTCCATCTTTTCGAAAACCGATCTATGAATTGACGTAATTACTCTCCCTTCGTATTCGGCCTCAACATTTTTAGATTTATTGTTATATTTGTATATTAAACTTTATTTTAATTTTGAGGACAAAATTTTTATAAGTTGGGTAGGATGTAATCCCCCAAAACTTTTGGAGGATTTTCTTTCATTAATATTGCTTAAATATTTTGTATTGAATTATTTGTTAACTAATCCTGAATATAGTCCTATCGTGCTTGAACATTATGCATTGACTAGACGTTAAGGCAGGGCTAGTACTGTTGTGTGCCTTGACCAGTGTATTAGTCATAACCTAAAATTTTATGTGTTGTTATATTAAATTATTTAAATTATTTAAATATATGTTGCACTTGTTTATATTTTTACATTTATTTTTTTAGAAATATTTGTAAATAAATTTGGTCTAAAAAGGTTTCATTATTAGATAAGTATAAATTTGTATACTGTTACCAAAATATTTTAGGTATTTGAAGAATTTTGAGGAGCATATTATGTGAGTTTAGATTTGGTATATATAAATATATATATGTTTTGTGTGTGCTCAACTTAGATGTATTAATATTATATATAGGCATAGTATGTAGCCAATGAAGTTTTGTTGCACATTTATTTAATACATTACTAGGCCTTGTTTTTATTATTTTTTATCTAATTTATTCATCTTCCTTCTTTTCCCTTGATATCAAGAGCATAGATATATATATGTCTATATAGCACCAACTGTTCACAACAGTAGATGTTTGAAAACCGAACACCTTTCCAGTTTCCACCATATTTTCCTGTGTGTGTCACGACCCACACCCTGATTAGGGGCACGAGTACGTGGTTACATCCAGCCTACGCTGCAGCATCGGCGGTAGAACGCTGTCTAGGTCATCTATAAATACTATAACTAAACAGATAAAGGTACATGTACAGTATATACACTCTGAATGGAGGTGACATAGCAATACAGTCTCAATCACAAAGCAAACTAGGATAGATAGCACGAAAGGAAATATGATAGATGAAAGTAGGAAATAAGTTCGAGATCCACACAAGTCCAAAACTAAACATAACATCACAGAATATAATATAATACTATAGTCTGAAAAGTACTAGCTGGCTCGTAGGTCAGGCAAACCTAACTAAACTACACTACTCAGGGTGAGCAAAGTCTAGTGGCTCTACTATCAAGCCACGGTCCAAGTCTACTCCATCTAACCCGTCCCCATAATAGGTCGGGCAATCAGCCTCAGAATCATCTGTAAAATTGTCAATGGTATCCTGTCAGGAAAATGAGCAAGTACAAACACCAACAGCAGTTCCATATGAATTGACAAATACTATAAGAGATAGTATAATAAAATACAAGACCAAGATATGTGAAATATAGGGTAAAATCAGCAGGAAATCTATAATAGATGTGAGTACTGAATAGGACGATAATATATATGTAGGATTGCTCAGGAACTATTCGGAAGCCGAGTTGCAACCCTTAAACCAAACAAGGATAGGGGTTGTAACCCTTCTCCCGAACAGAACATAGCCTTCTAGGATAAATAAATATAAAAATGTGACTTGAATTATTAGAGCGCTATGTGATCGGCTAGGGAATCATGGTAGTGTTATCCACTTGGCCCGACAATCACATAAAAATCTGAAAGGGTCATGCAGGCCAACCTGGATAACATGGACATGGGGTATCTGCTACACCCTACGTGAGGTGAGGGTGGAGCTAGCAAAATAGTGACAGGGAGGCTTTGATCACATAACCCCTAATAATTCCCCCATCCCCGAATAGTATCATGGATCCGGACATGGCACGTCATGACACGGATTCAAAAGTAGGTGATCAGCCCACTCCCAAATCAATGTCTATATAAGTACATGAAACATGGATATCACACACCAATATACCAAGGAAAATCTGGGAATAACATCTCATGACAGGATCCGACGTATACTAGTCCGTGAACTATCGTGTCGAGAATCAAGTAAGACACTACAACTGAATCAGATATAGTAGATATCAAGACAATGAAAACTATCAGTAAATGTACTCGCCTGTGGTCCTGAGCTGATAAGGTGAACAGACGCTCAGAGTAATCACAGACCTAAAATAAGATACTATAAGTCAAACAGGGTTTTATGATGAAAAGAAAACTGGTTTAAGTCATGAATGCAAGTCTAAGTCAAAACTAGGTCAATCTAGGTCAAACTGAGTCACACTGGGTCATACTGGTTCATACTAGGTCATACCAGGTCACTGGAAGTCAATCCAAGTCAAACTAGGTCAAATGGGGTCAAAGGTTGACTTACAGTTGACTTTTGGTCAACTGGTCAACCCTGGTCAACTCTGGTCAACTCTAGGTCAACTCTAGGTTAAACCTAGGTCAAAATAGTCTAATATTAACCAACTGTTGACTTTCAATCAACTGGTCAACTCTGATTTGGTTTCGGTCAAATCTGGTCGCTTAAAGGCTAATTTTGACTCTCGGTTGACTTTTGTTGACTTTTGGTCAAAATGGTCAACCGACGTCAAAACTAGTCTAGGAGCACTACATTTGATCATTACCAACCAAGGGAACCAAGTTCTAACCATATCTTAGACTCCAAGCTCAAATACCCTATTTCTAGGTAAAACCCACATTACCCTTACTAAGGTAAATCTCGATACCTTGCCCAATACAAAGGAAACCCCGCTAATACCCAAGATACTAGCCTAGACTTCCTAGGGTAGTTAGATACTATCCTAAGGGTTACCTACCAAGATACAGAGGTTTCCTAGGTATCTAATCTATTTTGGATCACATGTTCGTCATTTACCCATTACCTTATCTTTACCCTTGTACCATTTTTCCCATTTACCCAAACACTCACACACACCAACTCACTCACTCTCCCATTCATACATGGTCACATATATGCTCTACCTATAGGTTTACATATAGGCTAATACCTATAGGCTACTAGCTATACACAAAGGCTCATACACACACACTAAACTCTCACACACACATGGTATAGAGCTACATATATATATATATATACTCACCTATATTCCCATATCTAGACACACACACATATCCAATAGCTCACTCACATACATGAGTATAGGTTCACACACACAAATAGATATATGGGCACTTACACACACACACATAGCTAAAATAGGACTTATATATATAGGCATATAGGTTCATATATATATACATATAGGATACATATATGTGGGCTGATTTGAGATGGTTTAAGGGACTGATTTTAGGACTATTTTGAAGGGGTTTTGGGAGTGATATATGGCCTCGAAGGGACTATCAAATGCTGTCCATTCATGGACTGTTTTGGAGTGGTTTGGGACAGCTACTAAGGGCTGGATTAAGGCCAAGTTAAGGGCTATTTTTGGGGCTGGTAGAGGCTGGTTTATGTGCTGAATGCACAGCCCTATGGCTGTCCTATAAGACAGGTTTTAGGCTACCATGGGACTGATTTTATGGTGTCCATGTGGAGGCTAAATATAGGCTGGTTTTCAGGCTGGTGTGGGGCTGAATGTGAGTGGTTTTGGACTGGATTTGAGATGTCAAAGGGGGCTGGAATGGACTGCCAATGGGACTGGATTGAAGGGGTGTTTGAGGCTGTTAAGTGACAGTTTTGGGACAGCCATGTAGGCTGGTAAGGGGCAGGTTATAGACTGTCTAGGGGATGGTTTTGGGCTACCATGGTGAGTTAAAGGACTGGGTTAAGGGGCTTCCATTTGGGCTGTTTACTGAATAGGGGCTGCCCTTTATAACAGTTAATCCCCCCTCTCTATCACTCATTCTCTCTAACTCTCTATTCCACAAACACTCAACACTCTCACTACACCACATACATATACATACAACCAACAACACTACACTCTCTAACTTCTTCCCCTTATCACCACTCTCAACTCCCATTTTCTCAAACACCTTCCATGCACCAACACACACATACCAAAACCAACACCAATCAAATCCCTCCCTTGGCCGAACCCCACATACAAACACAAAAGTATATACATGACACACCATTATATCATATATATATATATATATATATATATATATATATATATATATATATATATATAGAATAACATATATATAACCAAATATATATATATATATATAATATGTAGGTAAATAAATATGATACCATATGATACTTTGTAAAACACATTTCTAAAGAAGTAAAAATCTGGGATTTAAACTCTCATAAATCATCCACAATACATACATAATAAATACAAGTGTCCAAATAGATTTTTCCCACTAGGACACAAACCTACACATAGGACACACCAAAAAGTCTCCAAATGGACACGAAATGGACACAAATGGAGACACAACCATGTGGGTCATTTCTACGGGTTCAAAATAATCCTATATGCATGTTGGGGTGGATTAGAGGAGAGATTATATCTTTCGGGAGAGAGATTCAAAGGAAAAAGCCTTCCGACCCGACACCTACACTGACACGTAGAGATTCCAAAAGGACACGAACGAGCTCCGAATCCTCCCAAACTTGGCTAGCTCCTTCCTTTCATGGAGTAGAGAAGAAATGAAGAAGATTTGGTGGAAGGAGGGGTTGATTTGGTGAAGAAATCAATGGGGTTCCTTTTCTAAATTAATTTGGGGAAGAACAAGAGAGAGAATGGAAGAGGGGATAATGATGAATGATGGAGCCTATCCACTCTATGGTGGCTGGCCATAATGGGTTATTTTTCTCTATTATAAAAAGTCTAAAATGCCCTCCCCTAGTCCTATTGTTTAATATTAGGAAATGGCTAAATGGTTGAGGCTAAATTAGTCATTCTAATGTCTCTAATCCCACTAACCCAATCCATAATTAATTAATCTAACGACTAACTAAAATAATTAACATGTGGGCTATGACTAACTAGTGTGTGGGTCCCGCTAGAGTCAAAATACCCCCGGGTCCCAGTTACAAGTCGGATTGAGCTGAAATTCGAACCCGACTCAAATAACCTCAAAATAATATTATAAATAAATAATAAATTTCAAAAATATTCTAAAATAAAAAATGACAAAAATACCCCTGTTGCTGAAAATTGGGGGTGGCAAATCTATCCACCTTAAAAAAATTTCGTCCTCGAAATTAAAACCAAACAATAGTAAAATATCAAAATCACAAGTCATGGCTAAAAATTAAAATAATTAAAATCTCAAAAATCAAAGCATGAATTAAATGACTAAAATTATAAAATTTGAAATTACTCTCAAATAGATGCTATAAGCCTATCCATCTTAAAAGAATCATCCTAAAAAATTAAAACAAGGTAAACATATAAAAATCATGCAAATCGATAATCGTATGCGTTTGCTCAATAATCATGATACTCAGAATCTCCGTCATGCCAGTGAGCAAGGCTACGATAATCACAGAGTCCTCAACTATGGTACATACCTCTAGAATTATGGTATTTAAAATTTTTGCATTGTCGCATGCTTGGCAGCGAAAAGCTAAAATTTCCACATCCGAGAAATACGTCCATAATCCGACTATATGTCCTCACTATGCCTGCTAGTATGATCCTAGAGGATTCTAAAATCTCATAATCAAGGTGACCTAGCCCATACAACTTATCTCAGAAGGAAATCACATCACAAGAACAATTTTCATCCAACGAACAATAACAGATAGGATTGAAGTTCAAGGCAGTTTATAAGAAGGTAAATACAGAAAGGAGATTCGAAATATTAGAACCTGCTATCTGTTCTGCTACTGCCTGAGTGGGCTCAACTGTCATGGCGAATGCACGCCCCTTCTGGCCTCCTCTAGCCCGCTGCACGCCATCCTGGCCTCTTCGGATTCCACTAGCGTGGCAATCCCTCAGCTGGTGGTCAGACGCCCCACAGTAAAGGCAGACGCCCAACCTCTTCCTACAAGCCTCTTGAGTATGTCCTTGCTTCCCGCAGAAAGTGCACTGTGTAGCATGCCTCTGGCCCTATCCCTGGTACTGCTGGGCACGCGCCGGTGCCTGCTGAAACTGCAACTGAGGCTGCTGCTGCTGAATCTGTCTCTGCTGGAAATGAGGGCGCTTTGTCAGCCCCGTACTCGAGCTAGCTCCGAGAACGTCACTGCCCCTCTTTGGCTTGAGGCCAAAGTCCTCCTCTGCAATCTGTGCCTCCATCAGGATCTGCTCGAAGGTCGCGTCACGTCTCCCAGAGGTACGAGCGTGTACTGTATGTATAAGACCCCTCTGGAACTTTCGAGCCTTGTACCCCTCATCCTGGATCAGATTAGGTGCAAACCTGCTATGGCGGAAGAATTCTGCTACATACTCGTCTACCGACGAGTTCCCCTGTACCAAACTGGCCAACTGTCCCTCCAAAGCTGTCAAGGCTACATCCGGGTAGAACTTCTCTTTAAAGAGCTTCCTGAAGTCCTCCCAAGATAAACCCCTCACTGACGCACGCGGATCCGTAGGAAACCAAGTCATCGCTATATCAAAAAACTGGCTCACTGCAGACGTCATCCAAAGTCCTCTCGGGACCTCTGCCAACTCCAAACTTCGCTGGACATCCTCCTACCAGTCATCCGTGTATAGGATACCCTCGGTACCCTTGAACTCCCTTGGGTTCATCTTCCTGAAATCAAGGTGTGTACCGGGCCTCCCCTGACCCTGCTGCTGATCTGGTGCTCCCTGAACTGTACCCGGTGTACCCCTCTCTACTGCTGCCATCGCCAGCTGATAGGAGTTCTCCATGGTCTGCCATAACAACTCTGCCTGTACACTCTGAGTCTGCAATATCTGCTGTAGAAGGGCCATCATCCCCTGAGTATTAGTCGGTAGCGGAGGCAGCGGTGGGAGAATATCAGAAATGACCATAGACGGTCTCGCTGGAGGTGGAAGACCTCCTGAAACCGTTGCTGCTGCTCCCACCTGAAGGGCATGGACTGAGGTGGCAGCTCCCTGAACTGCAGCTCCCTCAGCTGAAGGTGGAAGACCTCCGGGAACTGCCACTGCTACTCCTGTCTGAAGGGCAGGAACTGAGGCTACTGCTCTCTCGACTACTACTTCTGTAGCCAGAGGTGGAAGACCCCCCGGATCTGACCTCTCTGGAACTGTACTAGGCCCTGCTACCTAAGAACGAGTCACCGTCATCCTGAAGACGAATTGAACCCAAGAGATCAATATGGCACAAGATAAGATATTATCAAAGGAGGACAATTGAATTCAAATGCAAGAAGAGTTGTCATGGTAATCAAAAGATCAGAAATTTCCTAAAATTGTGATTGAGAAACTCCTATCATACCCTAGATCCTATGTCGTAATCGCAGGCTCGTAATTAGTACTCTAAGTCGAGCACCTTTACGAGATCGCACTAATTGTGACTCTGACCTGCATGGGCCACCACAAAAATGTGTCACGACCCGCACCCTGATTAGGGGCACTAGTACGTGATTACGTCCAGCCTACGCCGCAGCATCGGCGGTAGAACGCTGTCTACGTCATCTATAAATACTACAACTAAACAAATAAATGTACATGTACAGTATATACACTCCAAATGGAGGTGACATAGCAACACAGTCTCAATCACAAAGCAAACTAGGATAGATAGCAGGAAAGAAACTATGATAGATGAAGGC
>JANAVB010034418.1:7519236-7784236 GCA_029216955.1 Iris pallida | reverse complement strand
AGCCCGAGACCCGTTCGGTTCTGTAAAATCGAACAAAATATATACAGCCGGTCCATATGTATAGAGAGATCGAGGGAGGAGGAGTTTTCCATAAAACCATAGCCCTATTCGAACCCACGTGCGCCCTTACGTACGTGCCGCAGTACGTCACCGGCGACAGGCCGGGCAAAGTCGCGGATGGCCGCGCACGACGCACGAATACGGAAGAATAGAAACAGTAGCGGCAGTGACGGCCGTCTTCGAAGTAAGATTTTTTCTCCGATACTCTATCATTTTACGACCCATAAATTGGGTTGGAAAGCCAACATGACCCTCTCGAAATCCCAACAAGTGGATTTGAATATAGTCGTATGACCAGTCCATGAGATCGACCCGAAGTCGGTTGAAAACCTGCTCAAAAATAGAACACGAAACAGTCCATGAGCCCACATTGGAAGATCGATTCCGATCGACCCAGTAACCATTTAGAAATTTCATCTGAACATAGTTATAGACAACATATAGATCTTCACAACCCTTTTTGTGGATTGGAAATCATCGACTATGCATCGAGAAATTGAATCCTGAAGTTTAACGAAAACCTGTTTTAAAAACATAAAAAATCTTTGATACGACGTGCGTTCCGCCAATCCGGACGACGTGGTCGCGAACCAAAAGCATCGAAAGGTGCGTAACGGCTTCGTGGACGTGTGGGCTTTGACGGAATTCAAATTGGTTGCGTGTGCGCGACGAATTTGATGCGTATCCGTTAAAATTTACCGTATCGGCCTCTGTGCAAGTTTTCTAATTACTTTTTGTACGCTCGTCAGATCGAGATGAAACTTGTGCCAACAGGACCGTATCATTTTTCTGGTCATGTATGCTAAGTTTGGTCCAATTCAGAGACAGTTGATTGGGTCACCGTTTTGTAGGCCCCACGGTCCGACTCAATAGGCAATTTTGTGCACGGCCTGCCGGAATCCAACTTTGGACATACGGTTGGGTTCGTATCGAAAAACTAGATCCGTAGACATGTAGTTTGACGACTTTAGAGACCATTGACTCTGGCACACTTTTCGGTACAAAGCGGGTCCAACGGCGGACACCGTTTTGACCCGAAATTACCGTTTTGCCTCTGTGTCCAGAATTAGACTTAAAGACAGGCAATTCTAGCTATTTTGACTATTCTGAGAATATTGGTAATATTTATTTCAGCATCCGGATACTGTTGTATGAGTTTTGACTATTGTGGCACACCGAGTAGTTCAGATTATCGATTTCACCAGCACAGGACCACAGGCAAGTACAGTTTATTGTCTGCATTTTGATATTGATCTTTACTATATTTCATTGATTGGCCATTGGTACTCTATTATAAATCGTTGAGTCGGGAATGAGAAGTACCAAGGATGTGTGATCCGACCGTAGACAGTGTTTATTTTTATGCAGTAGACCTCGTAGACTATTTATTTTCATGCAGTAGACCTCGTAGACAATATTTATTTTCATGCAGTAGACCTCATAGACAGTGCTTATTTTCATGCAATAGACCTCGTAGACAGTGCTTATTTTTTTGTAAGTAGACCTCGTAGACAGTGCTTATTTTTCATGCAAGTAGACCTCGTAGACAATGCATATTTTTTATGCAAGTAGACCTCATAGACCATGTGGTGTAGTGTCCCAGACTGATCACATATCAAAGGTACTTCTCACAGTTGGAGAAAATATTTTGTGTCTATTTATTTGCTATTGATTTTCTGTCTTTCTGTTTATTTTCAAAAACATGTAATTGATGTCTAACCTCTGTTGTATAGTCATTTTCTTTATTTGAAATTGCATTCAGTGAATTGTGCTCATTCCATTCCTGACTGGAAACCATATTTTTTAGGTTAGCCGAGGATTCACTTAGCATAGGAAAATACAGGTGTACTTACAGCCGAAGCCTAGAGACTAGCTAGATAGTTGAGTTGTAGTCATTATATATTTGTACAAGTTTATATTTTTCTGCAAATGTAAAACTTGTGATCATTTAAATTAAATTAATTTTGTGAATGAGCAATACTTGTGATTTTGAGCATTGTAGCTATACAGCGTTCTACCGCCGACACTGCGACGTAGGCTGGCTTGGACAAGTCTCGTATCCGTTTAAAAAAAAGGGTACGGGTCGTGACAGTCTGCATCAGTAAATAGTAGGAGTATAATCTGCAAAAGACTGTTTCTGTATAGGCACATAGATCGTATGGGCGCATAGACCATGTGGGCGCATAACTCCCCGTTCGTGCCTATAAATAGGCTTTAAAGAGAGAGAAAGTTCATTCTCTCTTATTTTTCCTCAGAACTTTCGAAGAGTTTTTTCTTTTACTCTCTTTCGAGCAATCATGTCTCCCAAGGCTGCTTCGACTCCCAAGAAGTCTGCGAAGGGAAATAAGGCTGCAGCAGCTAGTTCTCCTCCTTTGGAAGCATCTTATCTGGTTCAAGACCCCATCCTGGGTGAGGCTATGTCTAAAAAAATAAAGTCTTGAACGTTAATTTGTGATGCTCGGACTTTTCTCTGTTTGGGCGCATAACCATCGATATACGCCCAAAGCAAACACTTCTTTTGTGAGCAGTCTTATACGCTCACAGATGCATGCGCCCACGCACTTTTTTGTGTTATACGCCTATGCACTTGGTTGTGTTATGCGCCCACACAAAACATGTGCTTATGCGCCCATACAGGACATGTCCTTATACGCCCACAGGCCCTTTAGGCACATAACATCTGGGCGTATAAAATTTCTCAGTACTTAGCTCTTTTTTCTGTAGTTTCTAAGTCTGAATTTTTCTTATGTCTTCGTAGTTGACATAGTTGTCCCGGCTCTTGGTGGGATTCCTCTTGGCTCTGCCCGCCATGCTCTGAATTCAAGCCTCGTCACTACAATGGTAAAAAATGCTCAGGTGAAGATCAGCCATGACCAGCCTTCGGTACGGGTGATCGCTATGCTTGAACATGACAAAATGTTCTTGAAGCGGATGATGAATGATAAGAAGTTTCCACTCGGAGGGGCACAGAGCTTTAAGAGACCGTACTTCTTGTTTGGTGACAGCCTGAGATTTGAGGACGAAGAGATGATATGTCTAGAAGACCCTCTGGTGGTCAGGTTAAATAACCAAAGGATATAGTTACCATCAATGAAGCGCCAATACCCTCTATCAGCGTTTACTGATATAGCTGTACGGAGGCAAATGAAATGGGACCTGACCCATGAACTGTATGGGGTCATTTTTGGCAGGATCCAATTCAACTCTGGTGATTAAAAGAAGGATACTTTCAAGTGTGTCAAGGGCTCCACGTCCTACTCCACGAGGAGGCTGCATCCTGGGGCCATAATAAACGATGTCTCGACTGATCTTCACCCTTACGCTGCTGAGAGTCTCTCCAACCTGATGCTGTCAAAGAAAGAGTCGTATCCGGGAGGGAAGCTGCGGATAGAAGGTTGGAGATACTCTATTCCATTCTGGAGCGACCTTACTGAATGGGTGCTCTCGACTTATGAGGCCACCCTAAAAGCTACCGGCCTTTTTTATGCCCTTAGAGCCACCCAATATGGCATAAAGGTTAATTGGCCTATATTTATCTCGTTGGTGGAGTTGTACAACTATCACACATGTACCTTCTTTACTCCAGGTGGGGAGATGGGTTTGGCTCTTTACGAGATGCAAGCGATATCAAAACTTTCCTAGGGGACTGAGCCATACGAGGAATATGTCCCCTGTTATGAGAAGATCTTGGATTTGGAGAGAGAGAAATCTGAGATGATGGAGGTGTACAAAGAGTTACTCTGTCACCTCTTCATTTGTCACTAGGTCACCAAGAAGAATAAGACTGAGGGGTCCCTTCCCTATACGAGAGCCTGGACCAACTTCATCTTTATTAGAGAAGAAGGAGACGACCCAGTCTCTTTCTCTACTCGTAAGCCCTCGACGAAATCTGAGATAGAGCAATTGATGACAGATCACGGGGCAGTAGATACTGAAGATAGTGATGATCCCGAGGGGAACTTCCCGGTTTATCATTTCTTTAGGTAGGCCGAGTTTAAGCTGTTGGAAAACGCTGCGCTAGCTACCTTTCTGATGACATGGCTCCGCGATTGTGTATTCCCTGGTGGTTCAGGGTCTATTGAAAGGATAAGCCGGGGTATGATACTTTCGACTATAAAGCTGTTGCTTGGATACCAGCTTGTCATGCTTTCTGCGATGGTCTGCGCCATCCAACGAGGCTTGCGACACTTTGTTGTTAACGCGGTGACACCCGATGGTAGAAAGGATTTTGTCAGGACTGAATTTTTCTTTTATTTCCTGATGGGATAGCTGGTGCTGCACTGTCCCATATTAATGAATGTTGGGCTGATGGCAAATTCTTTGGCAGGAGATGCCTTTCTTCGAAGATTCAAAGATGCAGACTGGACCGTCGTAGGGGTGCCTGTTTGCAGGAAGGCTTTGAGTTTCTTGCAGAATTATGAATTCTTCAGAGTGTCGCCTCCGTCTGGTAGTGGTCGTACATGAGACACTTTAGTATATGAAGGAGCACTCACTACTAGCCTTCCTATTAGGGTGTTCCGTTGGCTCCACTCTATCAGACCTTTCTATCTGGTGCTCAGGAATAGGAAGCACACTTTCCTGGAACCTTATCTGCCGAGTCACTTTGTACGACATTTTGGCTACAGCCAACTTCTTTTGGGCAACCCGAGCCCTCATATACAGTCGATAGAAAGCCCGATCGACGGGGCACGTGCATGGGGCTACTACAATATTGGATGTACGGGGGCAATTTTTATATTACCAAAAGATAAGCCTAAAACCTATATGCTCTTTGCTGCTGCCAAGTTCTATATTCAGGTCAATACCCTTCATTCTCGGTATGACCTTGAGCAAAGTTTAATATCGGGGACTAGGCTTGCCCCCACTCTTGCGATATAGGACGAGTACACGCAATGGGAGGCCACAGAAGGGAAGGTGCCGTATCCTCAGCTGAGCCGGCTGCAGCGCCACGGCAGAGAGTTGCTCTTGAGGAGCCGGTTGTTACAGCACCTCAGAGAGAGGATATTGAAGAACCTCTTTCTGATATTCCTCACAAGATGAAAGCTTCCACTGAGCTGGTTCAACGGTCCAAAAAAAAGAAGGTTGTTGTCTCCAGAGAGAGAAAGAAGGTCACGGATGTGAGCGTCGGTGTGCCTCCTTCCAGAAGATCTTTTCGGCAGACCGGGAGAGGTGGAATGGCGTCGCGGACCGTTACCATTCGGGAGGTAGATCCCTTCCTAGACTCTATAGCCATTTTGGTTAAACCGTTAGAAGCTTTCTCACTATTGCGTTTGTCTTTTGCGCATGACATTGAAGTCATGACCGCGACAGGTGCTTCTTTGTCTAAAGAGGTGGACATAACAATAGTGTCCCCTGCTCGTCCTCAACTGATGGATAAAGGTGGGTCTTCATCAGTTGTAAGGCTTGAGTAAAGGGATGATCAGGGCGAAGGCCCAGACCATGATGGCGATCAGAAAGCCAGTCCTTCCTATGACATTTCTTTGGGGGATATGTTTGCGATAGGAGCTATGATGAAAGATTTGGATAAAAATCAAGTCCAATCAGCTCACCCTCCTCTGGGTATATCATTCTTGCACTTTTCTTCGAATGAGATTTTCTGACTTCAATTTTGCGTGCAACTTGTGAGGCTGACTTCCGTCGTAAATTCCTTTATAGACAAGGAGAGAGAACAAAGCACAGAGGTTGCTCCAGATAACTAGTTTGACAGGAAGCTGCCCTTGGTTCTTCCAGTAAATCGGCATCGGTTACTTAAGTAGTTCTTGATCGGCTCATTGAAGCAGCCATTATTAATTCTGCTTCGGGTCCAGCTGGGATTGTGGAAGGCATGCAGCCTGATGCTGCTTTGGCTGATGTTGATAGTGAGCGACCTGGGTCTGCTATCATTTTCCCAGTTCCAATTGATGCTGAGCTGGCAGAAGGTATGAACTTACAACTCCTTCTTTAAGTATTTTTTTATTACTGATATGTATATTGCTTTTTTTGTCAGGTTCAGCTTCCTCCCAAGTGGCTCTCCCTGGGACAGAAGATCCCCATCAAGCTTCATCTCCAACGACCTCTTCTGAAGATGATGAGATGGCTCAGGAAGTCATAAGAGCTTTCTACTCCGTTTTGAAAGTAAAGCTTCTTGGAGTTTTGAACCGAAATGCCGCCTTCGGACCTGTGAAGGCTGTTGCTGAATGCCAGGTGACAGCTCTTGAAAGCATTGCTGGCTATGAAGAGTGAGCTAATACTTTAAGAAAGGTCATGGCTGACCTGGAAAATCAAGTGGCCAAACTCCGAGAGGTCAGTCAGCGAAGTCCAACATCATTGTTTCTTGAGGAGGACGTGGCTCTGATTACGACTACTGAGGAGGAGAAAGCTACTTTCCATACGAGGAAGGAGGCACTGGCTAATGAGATCAGTGAGCTGGCTGATCAATATGAACAGTTTGATGCTGCAGGTAGGGATCGTATTGCCTCAAAGAATAAGCTGGCCATCCAGATCACTGAAAAGTACAATCAGATTGTGCAGCTTCATGAAAAGATTTCTTAGCTTGAGGCTGACTTGCGAACAGTCACGTCTGAGTAGAAAGATTACGTGGTTCCGGCTGCTACAACTGCCATAACTTCAGACTAATTGAAGGCTTAGTTGGTGAAGTTGAAAGAGGAGCATATGAAACTGATTCCTTTCGAGGATGAAGCTGCTCGGCAGGAAGAAGCATGTCGCCGTGCCACTGTCAAATTTCAAGATGAAATTAAGCCTTTGAGGGATAGTATCAATCGATTGTGTATCCCTTAAGTCTTTTGTTTGTAATTGTCTATTTTAGCCGTCAAGACTCTTGTATCTTTTCTTTTCTCCGTCTTTTGATAGACGTATTTAATAAAGAATCTTTTGGCTTTCAAAATTTGTGAATAAAGTTTGTGAAATATCAGAACTAGAGGTAATGTGGACGTAGTAAGGATATTTCCGGTGGGTATTCCGCTGGAGAATTTTATGTGGACTTATTATCCATTTTATATTCAAGGTTCTTGAATATAGATAATAAGTTGAAATAAGTTGCTAATAGAGGTAATATGGACGTAATAGCAGAGAATGTTCTATATCTGACCAGAGGTAATATGGACGTGGATGGATATATAACATTAGGTAGGAGTGGATAATTCAGAGGTAATATGGACATGATTATCTTTGATGAATGCTTTGCTCAAAGGTTATGTGGATGTGGCAAAACGTTTCTTAATTATCCCACTGGAGAAATAATTATCGAAAAATAGTTCAGAGGTAATATGGACGTGACTTATTTTCGTAAGACCAAGTTTGGACAGAGTCCAAAATGGAGATAATTCCACTGGAGAATCTTTTTAAAGGACCTATTATCCATGGCGTATTCAAGACTCTTGAAATATGGATAATAGTTAGATACTTTTTTTGAATCACATAAATATTGTACTGTACATTTACATGACTGAAACAGGGTATATGTGAATGCTGTTCATGAAGGTTATACATAATATTTCTTCAGAAACTTGTCGTTGATCGGTATCATGAGCAAGTCACCATCATGCTTTGTTAGTCGATACGTACCGTTATAATACATTGATTCTATAACTAAATGACCTTCCCATTTAGGCTAGAATTTTCCTTTTGTCTTGTGCGTCATGACCATTGGTCTTCTCACTACTAAGACCAGATCACCAACTTGAAAGATTCTTTCCTTCACCTTTTTATTAAAGGCTCTGGAAAGGCGTGCCTAGTATAGCTCAATAGGTTATTGAGCTAATAAGCATTTTTCGTCTAGCACTTCTAGCTCTTGTAGTCGCAGACATTAATTTTCTTCGATAGTTAACTCACTGGCTAAGGCTACTCGAAGAAAGGGAATCTGGATTTCTAAGGAAAGAATTGCTTTACTCCCATAAACCAGAGAGAATGGTTTACTGCCTGTTGGAGTCCGAACCGTTGTACGATAGGTCCAGAGACATTTGTCGAGCTTCACATTCCAATCACGCTTGTTTGAAGACACGAACTTCTTGAGAAGTTTGATAATAGTCATATTGAAGGCTTCTGCTAACCCATTAGCCGCTGGATTATAAGCAGTAGAGGCTACATTCTGAATTCGATTCTTATCGCAGAACCGATAGAATGCATGGCTCGCGAATTATGGACCATTATCATGGATGATCCTGTGAGGTAGGCCGAAGTGATAGATAACGTAATGTTTGATGAAACTGATCAAGTTTGACGTCTTTACTTCGATGAGCGGTATAGCTTCTGCCCACTTGGAGAAGTAATCGGTTATAGCCAAGATAAACCGATGTCCTCTGGAGGATGGCGGGCTGATTGGGCCGATGATGTCCATACCCTAGGCTTCAAAAGGCCAAGATGCTGCCGTCGGGTGTAGAAACTCCGAAGGTTGATGAATGAAGTTGGTGTGGAATTGACAAGCCCTACACTTCTTTGTATATTTGACAACATCTGCTATCATCGTAGGCCAATAATAACCCATTCGTCTGAGACGATCTTGTAATTTGGGGCCTGGTTGATATGCACCACAAATTTTGTCGTGAGCCTCACGGAGTGCATGTTTGGCTTCTGTGTCTGATAAACATCGTAACAGTAGCCCGTCGTAAGAGCGTCGGTACAGTATTTTGGTAGCTGTACCATAGTAAAATATGAGGAATCGCCTTTGGACAGACACTACTTCATTTGGATCCTCAGGGAAGATTCCGTAGACGGCATAGTCTATGAAAGGAAATCTCTAGTCTTTAGCGTCGATGTTTATTACTGTTGCGTAACTGTAATGAATATGCATGGCATCTTTCACACATAATAGCTCTCGACCAAACACTGTGATCGAATGCTGAGTATTGGTAGGAACGGTCAAGAAAGTAGCAAGATCGGCTAAAGCATCTGCTTCTATATTCTGTAATCGAGGCACATGCTCGATGAAGAATCCAGCAAAAGTAGAAGCTAATTCGATTATCGCTTTGTGATATGGGATGAGATCTTTGTGACAAACTTCATAATCTCCTCGGACCTGACTAACTATTAGCTTAGAATCGTCGTAAGCTTCTAGATAGTCAACTCCCAGTTGTTTTGCCAGTTGAAGGCCGATCAGTAGGACATTATATTTGGCCACGTTGTTAGTACAAGGTTCCATGAGAGAATATACACGGTATATAACCAGATGGTCGAGTGACAGAAGCACGATGCCTACTCCGGCCACGATATTTCCTTTAGGTCCTATTCTTGATGCACCGTCAAAGAACATTCGCCAAATGGGGATTTCCTTAGTTGCGGTGTTAGACTCCACTACTTCATCCAGGATTTCATCGTAGAGTTTGGAAGATTCTGGCACCGGATGAGCTGCTAAGAAATCAGCTAATGCTTGGCCTTTTACTGCCTTCTGAAGGACGAACAACATATCGTATGGAGTCACCAGCATTATCCATATAGCTAAACGAGAATTAAGAGAACCCGGTTTAGTCATGAGTATTCTGAGAGGATTAACTTTAGATATGGTGTGGATAGTCTGTCCAGACACATAGTGATGTGACTTCTGGATAGCAAATACCAGTGTGAGACATTCCTTTTCTACAAGTGTGTATCTGTGTTCGGCATCCACCATCATGCGGTTGAGGTAGTAGATTGCATGTTCATGGCCGCCTTCATTCTTCTGAGCTAATAGGGCACCAAGGGAATGATCCATAGCACGGACATATAACAAGAAGGGCTTTTCCATTATTGGAGCCACCAATATTGGAGGGCTTGTGAGATACTTCTTAATGTCGTCAAATGCACGTTGACATTGTTCAGTCCAGACGAAAGATACTCCTTTCTTCATGACCTGAGTAAACGGTTGACACCTTCTAGAAAGATTTGAAATAAACCGTCTGATGTAGGCTAGCCTTCCTTGATGTCCGCATAGCTCTTTGAGATTTCTTGGGGGACGCTTATTGAGGATAGCTTTCACTTTCTTTGGGTCAAGATGTATACCCTTTGAAGTGATAACAAAACCAAAGAACTTGCCACTGGAGACTCCCAAGAAAGACTTGGTTGGATGCATAGTTGGTGTGCACGCATTAGTTCGAACACCGTTCTCAAATCTTGGAGGTGGTTGCCCTTGAGATAACTTTTAACTGTGATATTATCTACGTAGCATTCCACTATTTTACGTAAATAATCGCAAAAAATTATGTTCATAGCTCGCTGGTACGTCGCCCCTGCATTTTTCAATCTGAAGGGCATCATAGTATAGCAGTATACCCCCAACGGTATTCGAAAAGATGTATATTTCTCATCGTCGGAGAACATCTTGATCTGGTTATAGCCTGAGAACCCATCCACGAAGGACATCCGCTAGAAGCCGCAAGTATTGTCGATCATTATGTCGATGATCGGTAGAGGAAACTCATCTTTCGGGCATGCAGAGTTCAAATTATGGTAATCGATGCAGACTCGAATTTACCATTCTTTTTCATAACTGAAACAATATTAGAGACCCAGTCAGGGTGTTGTTCTTCGCGAATGAACCCACTTGAAATAAGCTTCGTGACTTCACTCTCGATGGCCTCCATGATATCTAGTCAGAACTGTCGTTGCTGCTGCTTTACTGGCTTAGCTTTAGACGAGATATTTAGGAGGTGCATAGCAACTTTAGGGTCCAAGCCTGGCATGTCTTCATAGCTCCATGCAAAGATGTTAATGTATTCTCTTATAAGCTGTATAAGAGATTGTCGTTTTTTGCCAGACAGACTTTTGCTGATGAATTTTAGTTTAAGAGATGATTCATCTCATAAATTAACTTGGACGACTTCGTCTTCAGTAGGTGGTTCACGTTGTTCAAAACATAATTCCTACATAGTATCCATCTTTTGATCCTATTATTCAAGCTCGATTGATTGGACATCATCTGTAATTTGGTCAACTGATGCCATATTGGCGGACAAAGTTGCTTTGAATATGTCTCCAATGCTGGAGTCTGAATCTCAGAGGTAGGAATCAGAAGAATGAGAACAACGATCCACTTCGACGTCTGATCCTTCAGGAGTTGTTGTAGGAGTGACATAACCCAAACCAACACCGTTTTGTTGATAATAGTTATCGGGTTTGCCGGGAGGAGCAAAGTGACGTATTGGCAATCGTTGCCCTTGACCGTAGTTTAGTCCCTGGTCGTTTTTTATATCATATCCCATGTTCTGGATGATATTCTTGGCCTGCCAACTATATCGATAAAGTTGTATTTTTCCATAATCATAGTCAGCTTCAGTGTTGTGATTGGGAGTAGTAAAGTCCAGAACAAACTTTCTTTCGCCAATTATTCGATCGAAGATGATCAATTCTTCACCATTCTTTCTAGCTGGAACGATAAAGTAGTGGATATCTTCTGGCCAGACTTTTTTCCGCAGATGAGGCATCGTGACCGGCATACAGAGATGTGGGCCTATGTCGTCCTCTAGGGCGTATATCGTATCTATGTATTGGTTTACAGATTGGTAGACATCGGAGTAATTCAAAGATAAACCTTTACTTAGAAAATATGCTAGTTCTTCTTCAGAGATAACATCATCCATTGAAGGTACATTATTTTGAGTATTGATATACTCATTGAGGGGATCATTGTCAGGAACAGGCGCCACAGACTTGGCCAAGTTCACCACATAGGATAACTCGTCAGGATTGGGAGGACAAACTTCAGCAGGTTCCACTCGAGTTGTTTTGCGGAGAGTGATGATCAATGGTTTGACCATATCAGGATTCTTCTTTTTGACCCGGATTGTGAGAGGCTTTGGAGTACTTTTTGGAGTAGTACGTCCTTTGACTCGAATAACCAGGAGACCGTCACTGGCGGGTGAACTCACTTCAGCTCCATCGTCAGCTTTGTTGTCGTCATCCTTGGAGGACTGAGATTGCTAAAGTACCGAATCTCCATAGTAGGCTTCAATACCCTTAAAAGGATCGACATCGGCAAACTCCGTCTTCACGATGCCATCGCTGTTGACGTACTTGAAGCACTGGTAAAAGGTAGAAGGAACGATCATGTTCTCGTGTATCTGCGGATATCCTAACAAGATGTTATAGGACACATTGGCGTCGATTACATAGGAAGAAACCTCTGTTCGAAGATCACTAATCTGGCACTTGAGGCAGATCTTGCCCAGCGGATGGCTTCTTCCAGCATTGAAAGCCAAGTTGTATTTGTTGCAGACAGTTTGTGTAGAAGGATCCCTAGAATTTGGAGTAAACTTCTAGGAATGATGCTAAGGAAGGAACCTATATCGATATGCATTTGATCCACCTTAATCGCTCCAGTATACCCTGTATAGTACAGAGGTCTATCATGACTATTATTTTTGAGTAGCATGTCCTCTTGTAAAAAGGTAATGTTGGACACCACTGTCATAGTGCTGTGATAGTGAGGACAGGAGACAAGATCTTCAGCGGGGGCTTTGACTTCAGCGAGATAAGAGTCGACATGTAGTAATGCCTCACTTAAGGCATTTCGCGTCTCTTTGGAGAGTCTCAATAGATCAAACAAAGACAACCTGGCAGGTGTATTGGCTTGCTGTGCCAGTATGTCAAAGTTGTAAGGCCGATCCATGCCTTCGGGAGTTGGTACCTTCAGAGACTTGTCAAATTGTGTCTTCTTCTGCTTAGCTTTGTCGGTAGTTGAGGACGTAGATGGACCAGCTTCTGAACTTATGGGGGCAGCAGAAGCTTGAGAAGGTACTGCATCTTCTTGTGCGGGGTCATAAGTTCGTAGGTAGGTCTTCCCAGATCGCGTCTTGCCAGATAGAACTTTGTAAATGGAAGAAGACACCATATGGCATGATTTGTATTTCTTGCCCCTCTATGCTTTGGAAGACACCACCCCCTGCGTCATTTTTTGTACAAGGTCTGGATGGACCCACATGATCTCACCATGTTCTGTCGTGAGTGTGGCACCAACGTTGATGTTGAATCGCGAGCTGGTGGCAGGTTGACGATTTCTATTACTACCTTGGGGATTAGGACTACGCCGTCTGGGACTTCTGTGGGAGGAAAGTCAACAAATTGAAGAGAGATCATGTTAGAAGATACGATCTTGTCTTCAGCTTCGAGGTTGATCATTTAGCTGTCGATAAGCTATTGTATCTTCTTATTCAGGATAATGCAGTCCTTGGTAGGGTGGTGCGCGTACTGATGATAAAGACAGTAATTGGGATTGTTGAGTTGGTTCACCTCCGCAGGATGTCGTGGTGGAGGAAATGTCAGTTTATTACCCTTCATCAATGTGTGAAAAATGGTAATAACGTCATATTCATCAAAGAAAAAAGTCTCCTTGGGTTTGTTAGGAGCGCCCTGAGAATTGGAAGCTCCCTTGGAAGTATCGACCACCAAGACTTCTTTTTCTTTACCCTACGGACATGGATAGTTTGGGGGTGCTTGCTTTTGTCTTCAAATTTGGGTGTCTTCAACCCCACTAATTCCAGATTAGGGACATCTTTTTCAGCGGCATCAACAGCCCTGATGAAAGCGGGCTATGTATCATACTTATGTATACCAGACAAAATTTCAATGTAGGAAGGAAGTTATGTCGATAAGAATCCATAAGCTCTGAGACTGGTATACCGAAGGACATCTTCAATGCTAGTCGCCTGAAGCGTTTGATGAAAGCGATAACAGACTCAGTCCTCCTTTGCTTGGTCTCGATGAGGGTGGACATACTAACTTGTATGCCACTCTCATAAAACTTGTTGAGGAATAACCTCTCCAAGTCTTTAAAGGAATTAATACAACCGTCAGACAGACTGCAGAACCATTCAAAAGCTACCCCCTGCAAGGTGCTAATAAATACCTTTGACAAGAACAGATCATCCCTTGGTAAGTATAGATTCTGCGTGTTGAAGTATGTCATACGTTGGCGAGGAGAAGTCATCCTAAAAAATGAATTTAGCGTCAGTCGCTTGTAGTTAGGAAGGCAAGTAGCATTCTCTCATTCAGGAGGATAAGGTTGAGATATTCCCATTTTTTGAAGCTCGTCTTTGTGTGAGATGGTATCGAGACGGGCAACAAGAGAATCAATTGCATCCTGCTGATTGAGCAAATGTTGAGAAATGCCTGCTGTACGGTTATCAGGCATCGTTGGCGAAGGACCACCCCCAACATTTATGGGATTTGGAGGAGGCACAACGTAATGATACTCCTTTTATAGTGAAGGAGGGTTATTGCTATGGGCCGGACTAAGGTGTGCTGAGAAGTTCGGTTGAGGTGAAAGAACAGCCCCAGCAGTTTGGACTGCCATGATACTGGTAAGCATATCAGTGATCTTGGCAAATGTCGTTTCAAGACTCTCTAGCCGCTTGTTGGTCTGATCACTGGCTTCTTCAAGTCTTTCTTCATCTGTCATGTACGTAGATAACATGCAAGGATGAATAGAGAAAATAGTATAACTGGTGCTGATACTGTTTGTCTCTGAGTTAAAAAGGCCCTCATCTTCAGGCAGGAGAGGTAGATAGTCACCGTCGGACTCGAAGAGATCATCGTCATCTGGAAGGCTATCCCCGGTGTGAACGTCGTCTGCTTCAGATTCTGGGGGAATACTATCACCAGCTGAAGGATAGCATGGGAGTCCTCGTTATCTATACGGAATCTTGTCCTTGACCGAGTACCCATATAGACTCCTTCAGATGTAACAACTCGCTGGCTATCTGTTGGTAGACTTTTTTTCTTCTGTTCGGAGAACTGAGAGAAAAAGTTGGGTTAGTGGCCCACCTTTTTTGATTGGGGCTCCCGTAAGGAGGACCCCATGAAGCCATATTGGATGAAACATATAGCATCTTTTCATCATCAGAGTGATACAATCGTCGAAACACAGACTGCCTCTGGGGCACCTTCGTTGCTTTAGAGCAGCAACAGTTGATGACAATACTGGTGCATGGATATACGCCATGAATTGCAGTATCCTCCCTCGCTTTACGCTTATAATTTATTATGTCATATAAATCGGCGGAAGGGAGTTTTGCCTTAAAACCCATGTTACATGCATCGACGAGCTTTGCAAATGGGTTTGTAAGGGGAGTTGGCACATCCAGACTTAGTTCATGTGCAAGGGCAACCCCTACACCAAAGTTCCGTAATGACCTTGAACACAGCCCTGTGCTATACGCGACGAGGTCTATCATTTTGCTGTGGGCGCATAGACCATGGAGCATGTCCTTGGGCATATGCTTTTCTAAAGTCCTGGCAGCATGCCTGGCCCTCCTGGATGTGGACGTATAGAATAGGCCATCAGAGCCTAGGCGCATGGCCCTGGGCGTATAGCTTATCGAAGACAGAAGTCCTCTGGCGAAGGTTATGCGCCCACATACTACCTTGGGTGTATGACTCTGGGCACATGCTTTAGAAAACAGCGATATTTTCTTCCAGTTTTGCCTTCTTCGTTTGTGAGCCTCGCTGAGTTTATCCAGAGTGTCGAACACTTCGATTCTTGGCATCATAGTATTTTTCTTTGCCAAGTTTCGAGTGTTGAACACTCTATTATTGGTTGCACAAGAGAAAAGTCGCTGGGCTAGTAGAGCCCGGAACGATATGTACCTTCTTCGTGTCACGAGTCTCTATGGCAGAGCTATGTGCCCACAGGGGAGCTCCATGTGCCCACGTGGAAGGCCTATGCGCCCACGTGACAGAGTTCTTCGGTTGTATATCTTCTACGACACTAGCAGGATATGCACCACGAGCCTTCAGAAGCCAAGTCTTACGAGTCTTGTTTGGCTTCACTAAAATTCTTTGATTACAAATTTCAATAAAAATAGAACAGTGTTATAATATAGGACTTAGATGTAGTCCTAGGAGTACACTTTTGTTTATCTGGGTCCCTTGTGCCGATGGAGTGAGTGGTAATGCATTGACTCCGTTGACGATCTGACGACGATTATCGGTTCTCTGAAGACTTGGATTGCTCTGGGTGCTGGAGCTTGTTGAGAGGAGGAAGACGTTGAGTGTCTATATCTGCCTATCTGGTGGTATGTTCGTTCGTTGTATGTTCTGTTCGTGTGTAGGTAGGTGTGGAAGAAGGAAATGATCCCTCTATTTATAGTTTTGCAGGCTGGCTTCTCATGCGCGCATGTAGGATGCGCCTGTATGCGGGGACGCCACGTGGTGATTGCTGATGGAGGCATATGAATGATGTGCCCTGATAGAGGGGTTGAATTCTTCATGCTGTTGTTGTAGACCGGCACGTAGCAGAGAAGAAGATCTTTCTGTTGCTGAGATCTTAGGTGAGTCGAGTCAAAGGACACGTGTCATCGACCCATGGCTCGAAGATCCCTGATTTGGTAAGGAATGATCTAGTAGGATGCGCCTAGGATTGGACGCATGAGGAGGCTTTGGCACGTATCCTTTAGGAGTCATGAACCATTCGGGACGCATGACTTTTGAGGCGCATGCGAGGCTTCAGTAATGACTTTACTCCTGTCTTTCGGGATCAGAGAGAAGTCTGTGGCGCATGGCTTTTGAGGCGCATGCAGAGCTTTAATGGTGACTTTCCTTCTGTCTTTAGGGATCATTGAAAAGTCTGAGGCGCATGGCTTTTGAGGCGCATGCGAGTGGTTGAGTGGCCATGTGGCATTAGCCGTCGAAGAAAAGTAATGATGATGCTGACGTTGGCGACGCTTCGTCTTCTGAACTATTCAGACTTCGGGAGGCGTGCTGCCAACTCTGTCAGTTCGGCATTTAATGTTTGTGACATTCGATGGACAGCTGAGTGGATGCGTCGGTTGGCGTTCCACTAGGCGTATAGGGACGCATGGGGGGCGTATCCCTGTGATGTGCTTGGTACTGAAGGGCGCGCCTGTGTGATGCGCTTGATGTTGAAGGGCGCGTCTGTGTGATGCGCGGTCTGGCCGGCGCATCTACTTCGTGACACGTCTTTAATGGTGCGACTGTTACGATCTTCGAGTGCTTTAAATAGCTGTTTTGACTTAACTGAATTCGAAGCGTCCGGTTCATCCATTTAATGCAAATTTATTGCATAGAATTCGGAGAGCCATCCACTTGGCGCATGGGTTTGATTTGTCTGGCCTATAAATAGTGGCATGGAGAGAGTTTGTTTCTCGTTCTCTCACGTTCTTCCAATATGAACTTGTTTACTCGGATGCATTCTGTTGTCGAGATGCTCCCGAGGGTGAAGATGCGACGCCATGTCTTCATTGATGTACTTGAAGGTGACTGTTACATCCAAAAGTCGGAGTCGAGGGCTTCCGAGACAGGCGGAAGGTGCCTGTTGTATCCAAAGAAAGGGATGCTCGAGCCTCATCTTCATTGTTCAGGAAGAGCCACAGATCGGAATGACGGTGCTGCGGCTTTGGGGGCTTTTTCTTCCTTCAAAGTGGGCATTACCCACTCTGATTGTGTTGAAAGCTGTTCCTTTAGCCGTAGTTTCGATTACGATCTTCCTTGGCCTTTGGAGGCTCTTTCGAAGCCTTTCCTGGCCACAGGTCGGCTTACGGTGCTCTTCTCTTCCTCGGCTAGAGGGTTGATTGCCACCCTCGTTCTGCTCAATAAATGCATCATTAGTCGAAGCATTTCGACGGCGATGAGCCTGGCTGGAAGAGTGGCACATAACTGGGCTGCTGAAGGGATGCACATAACTGGTGTCACGACCCGCACCCTAGAGTTAGGGCACGAAAAGTGGGTACGTCCAGCCTACGCCGCAGTGTCGGCGGTAGAATGCTGTCCTAGGTCTCATGCATCTAACAGTATAAAGCTAAACAGTTTATACTCTCCGAATGGGGATTACATAGCAGGTACAGACTCAATCACATCTAAGGTAGAGCATGATAAGGATAGATAAAACATGAAATCCAAAAGAGGTATAACAGAGAGAAATCTAAGTGTCTAAGATGCACAAATCCAGAAATACATCTCAAATCTCCAAACTCAGATACAGTAATCCATAAAGTAAATACAACTCTATCTAAAAACCTCTAATGTGTCTCCTCTAGGCTAGCAGGCAATCTCCAAGCTATCTATAAAATTTATCAACGGGTCCAGTCAGGACAGGAGTGAGTACAGTACATCTCAACAATATCATAACAGGTTAGAAAATATAAATATGCTAGAGAGTAAGATACAGGATCTGAAGAAATAACATGATAAAAAAGAGAGACAGTAAGTAAATAGCTACAATATATAGAGAACTATCAGTGACTAGTGATTCAGAGCACAAGATGGTTATGTAATCAATCCAGTAGATTACTCATTTGCATCCAAAGATAGGGATGCTCGAGCCTCGTCTTCGTTCTGCAGGAAGAGCCGCAGATCGGAATGGCGGTACTGCGGCTTTGGGGGCTCTTTCTTCCCTCAAAGTGGGCGTTACCCACTCTGATTGTGTTGAAAGCTGCCCCTTTAGCCGTAGTTTCGATTACGGTCTTCCTTGGCCTTTGGAGGCTCTTTCGAAGCCTCCCCTGGCCACAGGTCGGCTTGCGGTACTCTTCACTTCCTCGGCTAGAGGGTTGATTGCCACCCTCGTTCTGCTCAATAAATGCTTCATTAGTCGAAGCATTTCGACGGCGGTGAGCCTGGCTGGAAGAGCGGCACATAACTGGGCTGCTGAAGGGATGCACATAACTGGGATGCACATAACTGAGCTGCTGAAAAGGATGCACCCTGCTGAGGGCGCGTGGTGATTGCTGCGCCTATTTGAGGGCACATGATAGCTGCTGGATGTAGACTTAGGATCTTTTCTTTGTTAAAATTTTCCTTTATACAATCTTTTCTTAGACATGTAATAGACTTTTATATGTAATAAAAAGTCCATTTTCGATGTCTATATTCGATGTTTTTGCTGTGAAGTACTCTGTCCGAGCTCTGGCACATGTAGTGTCTGGCACATAGGATTTCTGGTCCTGAAATTCCATGCTTCTACAAGACCCCCTTCAAAGTTTTTAAAACTTTTAGACAAGTTTTGGAATACTTTGAATAAGAAGCATGGCGGTCGGAGCGCATGACTGTTGGGGCGCATAGATACTCCGCACATCAGTGACGGGGCGCACGCTCCGCTCAGTTAATGTAAATGATGACTCCTCGATAACCAAGAAAGATTAATGATGATCTTTTTGGTTTTATTTACGGTTATCTCTTCACAGGACTTGAGGCGACGGCTGAGGTCACTCTTCATCGGTTCACGCGTGCGACCAAGCCCTATAAATAGGTGAGAGATAGAGAGAGAGAGAGTTCTTCTTCTCTTTTGCTTTTTAGAGTTTTTTTTCTCAAAAACCCTAGCTTTTTTCTCTCAAGCAATGGCTCCCAAGACTCCTCGTGGCGGTGCTGGCAAGGGACGAGGCAAAGGGAAAGAACCCGTAGAGGCTGTTGTAGAGTTTGCCGAAGAGGATGCTCCCTTGCCCATTGTGACTCCGGCCGACGTTCGACCCGCAGTGACGGGTGGGTGTCGTCTCTTCCACTTGTTCTGACGAGCTTTGGATCATACGGCTGAGTTGGTGTGCCCTAACTCTCCGTTGCCGACGCGCATGGACTTCTGTCCTGATGATGCGTCGAGTTTTTATCCCACCGACGTGCATAGGTTTTGGCCTTTATTATGCACCGAGGTTTAACTGCTGACGCGCATGGGTTTACACCCTGAAGATGTGCCGAAGCCTCCGCTGACGCGTATGGGTTCACACGCTGATGATGCACCGAAGCCTTTCTGCTGAAGCGCATGAGTTCATGCCCTGATGATGCGCCGAAGCTTTTATTGAGGCGTATGGGTTTACACCCTGATGATGCGCCAGGTTGCTTTGACACACTTTGTCTTTTTGCCAGACTTTTTATTTTTGTTGTGCCAGTGTCAATGACAATTCCTTTGCTGAATGAGGTCCTTCTGGATGCTTCCCTTTGTCAAATGGGAGTTGATTTTGACGAGGCAGTTATCAACCCTACGAAGGATGCTATCTTACAGAATCAACCTCCTGAGAGAGTGCTGCAGATCCAGAACCAGTTGCCGATTTTCCTCCAAAGTATGATGGAGAGCGAAAAACTAAAATCTGCTGAATCCGAGGATGTGACCTTCTTAAAACCTGCCTTTTTGTTCGGTGACCGCCTGATCTCCACTGAGGCGAAGATACTGAAGGTCAAAGAAGACTGGTTCTTCTCTGCAAAAGGCAAGGTGCTGTACATGCGACAACTTGACCACCAGTTGCCGCTGACGGCCTTCTATCGTTTAGCTTCCAAGAGAAGGATGCCCTGGGTGCTTACTCCTTCTCAAAGAGGGGCCTTGGGAGGTGCTCTTTCGATTGATGCTACCTCGAATCAGAGGGATACCCTGGCCGCTTCATGGACCGGTCCCTCGTTTAGTTGCCGAACTTTGCGCCCTGGGAGCCTCTACAGTGAAGTCCCTAATGACACTTTTGCCTTCAGTGCCTCAACCTTCGTAAGTCGGATGCTGACATCGAGGGTCATGTATCCGAAAGGTGGCTTTAGGGTTGAAGGTTGGTGTCATCACATGCCGAAGTGGGACGAGTTGACCATTTGGGTGCTTTCGAAGTTCAAGGCTGAGCTTAAGGAGATTGGACTGACAGCCGCTATCCGTGCCACGTAGGCGGGCGTGGACCTCAATAAGCCTATGTTACTTGCACTCTTAGAATTTTTCATTGCTCAGACTGGCACCTTCTTTACTCCGGTAGGGGAGTTGGGGTTGGTACTTTATGAGATATACGAAGTGTCCAAGCTTCCTTGGGGCTCGGAACCGTACGAGGAATATTTTCCCTCAAATAAAGAGATCCAGGTTCTGGAAAATAAGGACCCGGAGATGATGGCTGTTTTCAAAGAGGTAGCGAGCCGTCATTATCTGATGCACCGGAAGGACAAAGGCAAGACCCAACCTCATGTGACTGCTTGGAGGGATTACGTCTTCAAGCAGGATTTGGTAGATTCCTCGAGGATCCGGTTTACGACTCCGCAAGGGCTGAAACCCGCGGAAGTGACTTCTGAAATAAGCCGGCTGGACGAGAGGACCCCTCGTTCCAGTGAGAGTGGCGAGAATGCGTATAGCTGCTTCTGGCACTATGCGCACCGGATGTCATCTAAGGCGGTATTATCGGCATACTTGATGATATGGCTCCGGGATTGTGTGTTTGTGGGCGGATCTGGTGCTGTGGAAAGGGTACACCGGAACCTCATTTTTCTTGCCGTGAAATTGGTCTTTGGTCGTCCTCTAGCTCTCCTCCCCGCGATGGTGTGTAACCTGTTACGGGGTTTGAGGACCTTTGCTGATAATGTGATCCATGGGAGAGGTAGAAACGACAATTTTCCTCGGGCCGAACTACCATTCCATTATCTTATGGGATGGTTGATTCTGCATCATCCGAACGTGATGAGTCCAGGTCCGAAGGAGGATCATGTTGAAGGTAATGCCTTTATCCGCCGCTTCTACAAGAGGAAGTGGTCACACACTGGCGTCCCCGTTTGCAGGAGAGTTTTGTCCTACCTTCAGGGGTGGAAGATTGTCAAGGTTGGCCCCATCTTCAAAGATTTTGAGGCTGACCAAGATTTAGTCGACTCTGGTGAAGATGCGATTACCCTGCCGAAATGGGGTTTTCGTTGGTTGTAAAGTATTCGACATTCTCACTTGGTCTATCGGAACCAGAATAGGTGTTATCTGGAGCCATATCTGCCCAGCCGGTTAGCTCGCCAGTTTGGCTATACCCAGCTAATGCTACGGAATCCCAGTAACAGTCTGGGGTTCGTCGGAAGCTTGCTGGATGGAGCCCGGGGCTGGCATATTACAATACCGGGTGCACTGGTGTTCAGTTTACTGCGCCCGTTCGCAACTCTCGGCCACAGATTCTGTATTCGGCAGCTAAGCTGTATTGCAAAATGAATACTGCATCTCCAGGTTATTATAGAGAGACTAGTTTCATCATTGGAAACCAGCTGGAGGCTACGGCGAATATGTTGATAGCAGCTCGGTCATATCGTCCTCCAGAATTGGCAGGATATTGGGCCGCTGCTGCAGCATCAGTGAGAGATCTCTCTGTTGGAAAGAGACGGGCCGACGCAGAAGCCGGTTCGTCTGTACTAAAAAGGCCGAGAAAAGCCACGACTCCAAAGGCTACGGGAATGCCGTCTGTAACGCTAGTGGAATCAGCTCTTGCTGAGGTAAGTCCTTCGTAATTTTGGCTCATCTTGTCATTTTGGTGACTTGTGCTTTTCTTCTTGTAGGGATCACCGAAGAAGAGGACCCGTATTTCGAAACCGGGTGTCAGTAAACCGAAGGAGGTGGCAAGCTCTTCTGACGAGTATATCCCTCCGATGGTAATGTCTCCAATAGAGAAGAGTCTTGGAGATGTTCTTACGGAGGTTTCAGTATCTCCAGACTTTGTTAAAAGAGATGCGGAGGTTGCAGCAACTTTCGGGATGGGGTCAGCCGCCGTAGAGGCCTTGGACGTTGTGGGTCTAGGCGATACGGGGCTTCGTGATAATGAAGTGGAGTGGAGTTCGTCGTCTTCAGATGACATTGCTCCAGAGTTACAAGAGACTGTTGCGGGGGCAACAAATGTGGTTGGAACAGAGGAGAGGGTTGATTTCTCTCCTTGTTATGATGAGGGGAGGTCGGATGCATCATTGCCGAGCCCTATCCCAGACTCAGCAGCAGAAGCTGAGGTGGCTACTGATCAGGAGGTAGCGACAGATCCAGTCCCTGTAGAGGGATTTGATGAGGAGACTCGTCTGGCGGTCCTGACTCCTGGGGCGGGTCAGAAGACAAGTGTTGATCTTCCCGTTCTGCCAGGGAAGGTACTGGCTGCTGATAGCACATTGGGGGCTGAAGAGGTGGCCACTGACTTCGGTGGTTCTTTCGAGTTTGGAAAGGGTAAGGGTTTGATGGAACCCTCTGTTGCTCCTTCCACTTGGGGTACTATTTCGACGCCTGTTTCGGCTTCTTCTATTTCTGTGGCTCCTCGGGCTAGTAGTCAAGCCCCTGTTAATGAAGAGCCTGTTGATGCCGAGGTTCCTGCCTCGCAGGTTGAGGTCGGCGGATCTTCTTCCGGTTCGCTAACGAGAGCAGCTCCTCCGACTCCTACCATGACACCGCAGGTACTGGCGGATGCAGATGAATATGTGAAGTTTATCGTCGAGGCAGTGTATAAAATGCTGCAGAGGGGGGTATCGGCAGTGATGGACGCCAACGGGAGCTTTGCGACGACAAGAACTCTGGCACTGCCTCATATCAACCTGATCCGTCTTCACCAGGGCCACGATCATATGGTCGTCATTCTGGAAGCCTCGGTGGCTGAGTTGGACCAGCGGCTTTCCAAATTATAGCGCATCCAGCGAAATGACCTCTCCGTCATGATAGATACGGAGAAGGAGAAGCTGATCGCCGAGATTGAGTCTTCTTACCAAGCCACTGTGAGTGTCTGGAAATGTGAAGTGGCTGAGACTGAAGATGCAATGGAGCGGTTGTCTCAGTCTACGCGAGAGACAGTGGAGGCGCGAGCTGCGTTGGACGCTAATATCACGGAGAATGACGCCCAGATCCGTCGCCTTGAGGACCAGCGGGCCCGACTCCTATTAGACGCCGAACGTGTCCAGGCTGAACACGTAGCATTCAAGAAGGAGGAAGCAGCTTTCACTCATCGGGCTCTTACCCTGGCTCAGCAGCGGCAGCAGCTGGATGAGAAGCATGAGAACGACACTTCTCCTGAGGCTATTGAAGCGATGCGTCAAGAAGCTGAACGTCGAGTCCTGGCGACTGTGGAGATTCGAGCGGCAGACTTGAGGCGTCGAATTGAAGACCTTTCAGCCAACCCTGGGGATGTTTAGGGATTGTAGTCTCTTCTTTTTGGTATTTTTGTAACTCTTGCTGGGGATGTAAACTTTTACTCTCTATTTAAAAATAAAGAATATAAAGTTTTTTTGTGGTGTGTTCATTTCTGCTGTCATGAACTTGATGATTTGTGTGGACCTATTATCTTTTGCTGTCACGATCCGTTACCCAAATTGTTGGGCCGGGCCGAGCCATGTCCAGCCTACGCTTAAGATAAAGCGCAGTAAGCTGTTCTAGAGATAACAAGGTAAGACTAAATGTGCTAACAGTTCTATAAGTGAAGAAGAATCATAAATGCTCCAAACACAAAAGTCATCGTATATAGTAAAATATCCAAGTACAAGTAAACTGAAATGTAAAACTGGATACATGTCCAGTTACAAAATGGTATAGTCTAATACATGACTACACTAAGTATCCCAAGCAGCTAAGTAAACTAGACGAGTCTCCCCGCAGGAACATCCTCGTATGGCAAAACCGGGTCCTCGGCAGTAACTCCATAATACGAATCACAGAGCAACTCCTCCTCAGTAAGTATACCTACAACGTTATCCTGTCAAGACGGGAGCAAGTACAACCTCTACAACTAAAGTACTGAACATATAATGAAAGAGATGTACAACAAGGATCATGGTGTGATAAGTCTATAAAACAGGAATACTGGAAACATGTCATCATGGTACAACTGGGATCACAGTATTATAGTAATATAGGGAACATGGCATCTATCTCATGTCGTATCACAATCATGTCATCATAATCTATCATGGCAAGGATACATATGTCATAGAGACAGATGTATATGTAATATTTAAAACTGTAGCAGGTACGTGATCGGTCAATAGGTATACAATGTGCTGTGGCACATAATAAAATGTACTTCCGTACAAGTGATAGGGCGAGAGATGTACATACGCACAAATCTGCCTTGGTAAGTAAGGCCTACGGCGCTGTAACATATAAAATGAAACTTTGCTCGGTACTATATAGGGGGGGCATGATCACGTACTCTACTATCAGTTTTCCCATACCCATATTCTAATCATGTGAGAGATACATCAAGATGGTTCTAAGCATGGTAGTAATAAAAAGTACAATATGTGACGTTTTAACTTGCTACCCCAAGGATCAGCATTTAACATGGTTAATACATGTTCTAGCATTAAAAGACAGTAAATGAGTATGTAGATGTACTTGCCTCTAGCAAAGTAAAACAAGCTGCGATAAATGTGCTATAGATGTCCGGTAACTCGTCACTGTAGCAATAAATACAATAAACTTAGCTTTTACACTAAACTAAAATACTAGGACACTAATTGGTGCGACACGACTTGTGACTGGACACCTAGCCAAAAATGATGACTTGGCATAGGAGACCAATGTGGGGTGACACACTATGTTAACTAACTTTCTAGGGTCTTTATACTAGTGAGGGGTGGGGTTCAATACGACTAAAACTCCAAATAACGCAAAAAGCTACAAGTCGTAATTAATCAATAAATAAATCAAAAGATCATTATTTTCTAACAATTTTTAAAGTAGACAAAAAGCCTAGTTTTGCATAAAACAAAGTACCAAAACGATCCTTGCTAACTATAGAAATTTATTATAATTTTTCTGGAATTTATTAACCAGTACAAATATTTTATAAAAATCAGTTTTTCTAAGTATACAGAAAGTGAGTTTTGGTTTCATATGCCAAACTAGTGGCAAAACAGTAATTTAAATACTACAAAAATTATACTAAATTAGCCAACTTAACAAAGTATCTAAAAACTATTTTTCCATAATTTTAGCAATACTTTAAGTATTTTTAGAAAATCAAAAACAACAATGCACACAATGATTAATTATCTGCGTATTTTGTCCATGTATATAATTTGAACCAAAGTTCAAATACAGGACCCAAGGCCATGAATCAAGTCCAATATGACTTGAACAGGTCTTGAATGTGTGAAAACACATTTGAGCCCAAATACCCATGCTAGGCTTGGACATCAAATGGTTGCAGTAATTTAAATACAATAAAAATATAAGTTGGTAATAGTCAAAATAAATATTATTATTTTAATAAGGTAAATTTATACAAAAGAATATTCACATACCTATGCCAAAAGTACATATATATATACACAAGAAAATACTTAATTTATAAAGTATATATATATATATATATAATAATATATATACATACACAAGAAAATATATATACATATACATATGTGTACATATATATATATATATATATAAATACTAACATATATACATATAATTTACTAACCATAAAATATATACATATATACATACATACTGTTAAAACAGTATATATATACATATATACTAATATATACATATATATATATATATATATATATATATATATATATATATATATATATATATATATATATATATAAACAGTAAAAGAAAAAGAAAAGAAAAGAAAAAGAAAAAAAAAAGGAACTGAAACAGGGGGGCTCGAACCCTGTCCAGAGAAGCGTGCGGGGGGGGGGGGGGGGTTTGATTTGTTCGGGCTGGCCAGTGGGTCAGCCTGCTAAGTCTGTTAGGGTTAGGTTTTAGTTAAATTTATTTAGGTCAGGAATTAAATGGGTTTTTACCCGTTAAACAAAGCCCAACCCGTTAGTCTATTTCACAGTTTGTCTCGTGTCCATACAGTCCAGGACACGAGAAGTCGAAATCTGACACAGAGTCGACGTGTCCGTGCCCAGCACGACACGTACGACTCGGCTAACACGTGTCCAACACCACAGTTGAGTCCCCCGTGTCTAGGCGAGTCTCGTGTCTCAGTTTGAGACACGTACGACACAGAGGAAGGAATGTTACCCACGTGTCCGGCGGAGAGGAAGGGTTTCGAGAGGGCGAACGGCGGCTGGGGGCGTCGGCGTCGTGGCGCTCGGGCGGCGATCGACCTAGCTCGGCGTGGCGAACTCGTTGATGGTGGTGGTGGTCGATGACGTCGAGCGGTGGTGGTCGAACGGGGGTCGCCGGAGTAGAGCTAGGGTTTAGGTGTTCATCGGGGAAGAAAGGGGGTCGTGGTCGGTTGTGGGGGAGTTTTAGGGTTAGGGTTTGGTTCAGGGGGATGAGGGGGAGTTTAAATAGGGGGTCGAGGCGGTCGGGGGCTGTCGCGCTGGCCGGAAATGGCGGGGGCAGCGTAGGTCGGTCGTCGGGGCAGCCGGGGCAGTTGTCGGGGGGTGGATAGGTAGTTTAGCACTTAGGTCCTTAGGTTTTTAGGTTATTACAGATAGGTCCCCAAGGGCTATAAATGCAAATAATAATTTTCATAAACAATTCATTTATTATAAATCAATATAAAAACAATTCTAATAATTGCAAAACCATATTAAAACAATTCTAATATTTGCAAAATGATATTTTTGTATTTAAAACTCATCTAAAAATCATTTAAAAATTCTAGAAAATTTCCTAAAAATCCTAATAAATATTTTAAGGCTATAAATGACATTAAAAATTAATTTGCACTAATTAAAATGAATTTGAAAAATCAGGGGCTTATAAGTCTTCCCTCCTTAAAAAATTTCGTCCTCGAAATTCACAAGGATTGAAGACCCAACAACATTCTAACATAGCAAGCAATGCAACAAATGACTAAGGCTGAAACTAACCTCCCGAAACCTGTTCCGGCTCTGGCTCAAGGACTAGGCTATAAGTCTTCCCCTGGGGTCCCTTGGCTACGGGGCAGTCCCGAATCTGATGGATGGCAGACCCACAAGCTAAACACTGCCCTAACCTCTTCCTGCAGACGACGAATTCATGCCCTGGTCTTCCGCAGAAAGAACATATAGCTCCCTTCTGCTGCTGCTGCTGTCGGGGTCCCGGGGCTCTAACTGGCTGGGTCGGGTGATGTGATGTAGAGGGATGGTAAGTCTGCTGGGGTAGTGTCGGTACTTTCTGCTGGAAAGCCTGACGCTTGGACGGTCCCTCATGATGTACAGGAGCCGGCCTCTTGCAAGACAGAAGACGCTCCTCGATGCTCCGGGCCAACTCTAGGCTCTGGTAGTAGTCAGTCGTACCGTTCGCCACTATAAGGATGCCAATGTCTGGAACCAGACCATGGCAAAACCTATGGGTCATCTCCTCTGGATCAGCAACCAGACTAGGAGCAAAACGGCTCAGGCGACTAAACTCTCCCGCATAGTCATCAACAGAACGGTTCCCCTGCTGGAGGTTCTGGAATCGTAGCCCCATGGCTACTCTCGCAGTGGTCGAGAAGAACTTCTTCTTGAACTGGGTCTTGAACTGGTCCCAGGTGGCTCTACCTCTCGCGAACAACGGCTCATTCCTGAACCAGACTCCGGCTAAGTCTATCAGCAGAAATCCTGCTGCCTCTACCTGAAGGTCATCTGGCATCCTAACTCCCAGAAGCTTCCTCTCTACAGAATCTAGCCAGTCATCAGCTACTACTATGCCCTCAGTCCCTGAGAACTCCTTGGGATTCAGACCCATGAAGTCCTTGACCGTCCCCGCTCTCTGCCGTGGCTCTACATGTGGTGGGGCTACGGGACGTCCCTCAGAATGCTCCATGCTGTGACGGAGTAGGGTGGTCTGCTCCTGATGGGTTGTTAGGAACCCCTGGATCAGTGTGAGCAGCTGGGTCCCGTCGAGTGTGACGGAAGCCTGGGTGGGTATAGTGATAGGGGGTGGTGGAAGTATCGGGTCCTGCCGGGCCTGGGATGTGGAAGATGGTATCTGGGTCTGTGGATCTGTGGAGTAGGAAATAGTGGTAGGTGGAGATGCATCAGTCAACTGGTCAGCTGACTGGATATGGAGGGCCCCATTCTCGGGGGTAAAATGCTGGGACGAACGAGTAAGCACCATCTAAATTACATAAAAAGACTTATAAGGACTTGTTTAAAGTAAGCAATCATATGCAAGAAAATCTAATTATAATAGCAAACATGTGATGTATTTCCTATGTTGCAATCCTAGCATTCCTCTAGGTGTTCTAAGCGTCTTTCCTAATGTTGTCTAATTACCTTAAGTTCCTAATTGCAGGCATGCTTGGTACAATAACGTAACCAAACAGTTTAGTCGGGACCTGCATGGGCCACCACTAAAAACATGTCACGACCCGTTACCCAAATTGTTGGGCCGGGCCGAGCCATGTCCAGCCTACGCTTAAGATAAAGCGCAGTAAGCTGTTCTAGAGATAACAAGGTAAGACTAAATGTGCTAACAGTTCTATAAGTGAAGAAGAATCATAAATGCTCCAAACACAAAAGTCGTCGCATATAGTAAAATATCCAAGTACAAGTAAACTGAAATATAAAACTGGATACATGTCCAGTTACAAAATGGTATAGTCTAATACATGACTACACTAAGTATCCCAAGCAGCTAAGCAAACTAGACGAGTCTCCCCGCAGGAACATCCTCGTATGGCAAAACCGGGTCCTCGGCAGTAACTCCATAATACGAATCACAGAGCAACTCCTCCTCAGTAAGTATACCAACAATGTTATCCTGTCAGGACAGGAGCAAGTACAACCTCTACAACTAAAGTACTGAACATATAATGAAAGAGATGTACAACAAGGATCATGGTGTGATAAGTCTATAAAACAGGAATACTGGAAACATGTCATCATGGTACAACTGGGATCACAGTATCATAGTAATATAGGGAACATGGCATCTATCTCATGTCATATCACAATCATGTCATCATAATCTATCATGACAAGGATACATATGTCATAGAGACAGATGTATATGTAATGTTTAAAACTGTAGCAGGTACGTGATCGGTCAATAGGTATACAATGTGCTGTGGCACATAATAAAATGTACTTCCGTACAAGTGATAGGGCGAGAGATGTACATACGCACAAATCTGCCTTGGTAAGTAAGGCCTACGGCGCTGTAACATATAAAATGAAACTTTGCTCGGTACTATATAGGGGGGGCATGATCACGTACTCTACTATCAGTTTTCCCATACCCATATTCTAATCATGTGAGAGATACATCAAGATGGTTCTAAGCATGGTAGTAATGAAAAGTACAACATGTGACGTTTTAACTTGCTACCCCAAGGATCAGCATTTAACATGGTTAATACATGTTCTAGCATTAAAAGACAGTAAATGAGTATGTAGATGTACTTGCCTCTAGCAAAGTAAAACAAGCTGCAATAAATGTGCTATAGATGTCCGGTAACTCGTCACTGTAGCAATAAATACAATAAACTTAGCTTTTACACTAAACTAAAATACTAGGACACTAATTGGTGCGACACGACTTGTGACTGGACACCTAGCCAAAAATGATGACTTGGGATAGGAGACCAATGTGGGGTGACACACTATGTTAACTAACTTTCTAGGGTCTTTATACTAGTGAGGGGTGGGGTTCAATACGACTAAAACTCCAAATAACGCAAAAAGCTATAAGTCGTAATTAATCAATAAATAAATCAAAAGATCATTGTTTTCTAACAATTTTTAAAGTAGACAAAAAGCCTAGTTTTGCATAAAACAAAGTACCAAAACGATCTTTGCTAACTATAGAAATTTATTATAATTTTTCTGGAATTTATTAACCAGTACAAATATTTTATAAAAATCAGTTTTCCTAAGTATACAGAAAGTGAGTTTTGGTTTCATATGCCAAACTAGTGGCAAAACAGTAATTTAAATACTACAAAAATTATACTAAATTAGCCAACTTAACAAAGTATCTAAAAACTATTTTTCCATAATTTTAGCAATACTTTAAGTATTTTTAGAAAATCAAAAACAGCAATGCACACAATGATTAATTATCTGCGTATTTTGTCCATGTATATAATTTGAACCAAAGTTCAAACACAGGACCCAAGGCCATGAATCAAGTCCAATATGACTTGAACAGGTCTTGAATGTGTGAAAACACATTTGAGCCCAAATACCTATGCTAGGCTTGGACATCAAATGGTTGCAGTAATTTAAATACAATAAAAATATAAGTTGGTAATAGTCAAAATAAATATTATTATTTTAATAAGATAAATTTATACAAAAGAATATTCACATACCTATGCCAAAAGTACATATATATATACACAAGAAAATACTTAATTTATAAAGTATATATATATATATATATATATATATATATATATATAATAATATATATACATACACAAGAAAATATATATACATATACATATGTGTACATATATATATATATATAAATACTAACATATATACATATAATTTACTAACCATAAAATATATACATATATACATACATACTGTTAAAACAGTATATATATACATATATACTAATATATACATATATATATACATATATATATATAAAAACAGTAAAAGAAAAAGAAAAGAAAAAGAAAAAGAAAAAGAAAAAGGAACTGAAACAGGGGGGCTCGAACCCTGTCCAGAGAAGCGCGCGGGGGGGGGGGGGGTTTGATTTGTTCGGGCTGGCCAGTGGGTCAGCCCGCTAAGTCTGTTAGGGTTAGGTTTTAGTTAAATTTATTTAGGTCAGGAATTAAATAGGTTTTTACCCGTTAAACAAAGCCCAACCCGTTAGTCTATTTCACAGTTTGTCTCGTGTCCATACAGTCCAGGACACGAGAAGTCGAAATCTGACACAGAGTCGACGTGTCCGTGCCCAGCACGACACGTACGACTCGGCTAACACGTGTCCAGCACCACAGTTGAGTCCCCCGTGTCTAGGCGAGTCTCGTGTCTCAGTTTGAGACACGTACGACACAGAGGAAGGAATGTTACCCACGTGTCCGGCGGAGAGGAAGGGTTTCGAGAGGGCGAACGGCGGCTGGGGGCGTCGGCGTCGTGGCGCTCGGGCGGCGATCGACCTAGCTCGGCGTGGCGAACTCGTTGATGGTGGTGGTGGTCGATGACGTCGAGCGGTGGTGGTCGAACGGGGGTCGCCGGAGTAGAGCTAGGGTTTAGGTGTTCATCGGGGAAGAAAGGGGGTCGTGGTCGGTTGTGGGGGAGTTTTAGGGTTAGGGTTTGGTTCAGGGGGATGAGGGGGAGTTTAAATAGGGGGTCGAGGCGGTCGGGGGCTGTCGCGCTGGCCGGAAATGGCGGGGGCAGCGTAGGTCGGTCGTCGGGGCAGCCGGGGCAGTCGTCGGGGGGTGGGTAGGTAGTTTAGCACTTAGGTCCTTAGGTTTTTAGGTTATTACAGATAGGTCCCCAAGGGCTATAAATGCAAATAATAATTTGCATAAACAATTCATTTATTACAAATCAATATAAAAATAATTCTAATAATTGCAAAACCATATTAAAACAATTCTAATATTTGCAAAATGATATTTTTGTATTTAAAACTCATCTAAAAATCATTTAAAAATTCTAGAAAATTTCCTAAAAATTATAATAAATATTTTAAGGCTATAAATGACATTAAAAATTAATTTGCACTAATTAAAATGAATTTGAAAAATCTGGGGCTTACATTTGTGCACCTCGGTTTTTAGGTACAGATAATAAGTTTGAGAGAACCCTCATGTTTGCTCAGAGGTGATGTGGACATGGCAAATGTAGGATTTAAGTGGTGGAATCTCCCTACTCAGAGGTGTTATGGACGTGGTAGGAATGATCCTGGGGGATACGCAGAACTACTCAGAGGTAATATAGACGTGGAAGTTCTGCGATTAATGTACGACAACGCAAGGGTTGTTTGTACGGGATGTTTACTCAGAGGTAATGTGGACGTGGTAAACATGGTGGATAGCGTAGTCTTATGGGATGTAAGATTCTGCTTTGTAGGGTGTAGGGGGACAACTCAGAGGTGATGTGGACGTGGTTGTCCTTCTATTAGAGGATGCTACGGAACAGCTGGGTTCCGAAAGCGTATGATTTTGTGAAAGAGAATTGTCTGTGAGTCCTGATGATTGGGTCCACAGATCCCCGGGTGGAAGCACAAGTCTGAAAGATGTCAAGAGTAGTACTTCTTCAGGAACTTGCCGTTGATGGGCATCATGAACAAGTCTCCATTGGATTTGGCGAGGCGGTAAGCACCGTTTGAGTATACCGTCTCTATGATAAAAGGTCCTTCCCATTTGGGCTCGAACTTTCCTGGTGTCTTGTGAGTCAACACCATCGGCCGCCTGACTGCCAGAACCAGGTCGCCAACTTGGAAAGTCCTCTGCTTGACCTTCTTGTTGAAAGCCTGTGATATACGGGCTTGGTAGTGTTCGATGCGTTGTTGAGCTAGGAGACACTTTTCGTCAAGTGCCTCCAGTCCCCGCAGATGACGACGTTGATTGTCCTATTCTGTGAGTTGGTTTGTGATTGCTACGCGGAGTGAGGGTATCTGGATCTCGAGAGGCACTACCACTTCGCTCCCGTAGACCAAGGAGAATGGTATATTGCCTGTCGGGGTCCGTACCGTTGTACAGTAGGTCCAAAGGCATTCGTCGAGCTTTTCGTCCCAGTCACGTTTGTTAGATGATACGACCTTTTTGAGTAGCCTGACGATAGTTTTGTTGAACGCCTCGGCCAATCTATTTGCTGTCGGATTGTAGGCGGTTGATGCCACGTTTTGAATGCGATTCTTTTCACAGAATCTGCTGAAAACATGGATAATAAACTGAGGACCATTGTCGTGGATGATCCTCCGGGATACTACGAAATGGTAGATGACGTGGTGCTTGATGAAGCTGATCACCCTAAAGCTTTTCACTTCTGCCAGCGGAACTGCTTCTGCCCATTTGGAGAAGTAGTCGGTGATTGCTCGGATGAAGCGGTGTCCTCTTGATAAAGGAGGGGTGATCGGTCCCACAATGTCAATGCCCCAAGCTTCGAAGGGCCAGGAGGCGACTGTAGGATGTAGTTGTTCTGATGGTGTATGAATAAAGTCTGCGTGAAGCTGGCACACATGGCACTTCTTAGCATATTTGACAGCGTCAGCGGCCATAGTTGGCCAGTAGTAGCCCATGCGTCGCAATCGGTCTTGCAACTTAGGGCCAGGTTGATGGGCCCCGCAGGTTCCATCGTGAGCCTCTCGAAGGGCTTCGGCTGCTTCTTCGTTGGACAAACATCGAAGGAGAAGTCCATCGTAGGAGCATCGATACAGCATTTTAGTAGCCGTATCATAGTAGAATCGAAGAGAGTGTCTCCTGACTGAGACGGCTTCTTTCGGATCTTCTGGAAGAATTTCGTAGACAACGAAGTCGATGAACGGGAATCTCCAATCTCGGACATTAACACCAGCACTCGTTGACATGGCATGGGCCACCTGTGAGCACAGGTTATTATTAGGGCAGACCAGGTCTCGACCCACTACCGTGACGTAGTGTTGAGTTCCGAGGGGTGCCGCTAATGAGGCTGCGAGGCCGGCCAGAGCATCAGCCTCCAGATTTTGTACACGAGGTACGTGTTCGATGAAGAACCCAGTGAAGGTTGAAATGACGTTCAATGCAGCTTCATAGTAAGGGATCAGATCTTCGTGGCGAACCTCGTATTGCCCTCTGATCTGGTTTACGACGAGTTTTGAGTCACCGTAGGCTTCCAGATGATTCACCCCCAGCTGTTGTGCCAGCTGGAGTCCCATAATGAGCGCGTTATACTCGGCAACATTGTTGAAGCACGGCTTCGAAAGGGAGTAGGCGTGCTGGATGACCAGCTGATCGGGGGAGACTAAGACTACCCCCACTCCTGCGATGATTTGGCCTTTGGGGCCTGTTCTTGATGCGCCATCGAAAAACATCCGCCAGACGGAGCTTTCTTCGGTGACGTTAGATTCTTGGACCTCATCCGGGATGTCTTCATAGAGTTTGGAGGACTCCGGGATGGGGTGTGCAGCTAAAAATTCGGCCATAGCCTGACTCTTGATGGCTTTTTGTGGAAAGAACACCATGTTGTATGGTGTTAGTAAGATCGCCTATGTGGCAAGCTGAGAGTTTAATGATCCTGGCTTTGTCATGGGAACTCTGAGTGGATTGACTCGGGAGATGACATAAATCGTCTGGCCCGAGACATAATGGCGAGTCTTCTGAATGGCAAATACCAACGCCAAGCACTCCTTTTCAACGGGGTTGTACCGGTGTTCGGCCCCGATGAGTGTTCGACTGAGGTAGTAGATGGCTTGTTCATAGCCTGTATCGCTGTTCTGAGCCAGCAAAGCACCGAGGGAATGATCCATGGCACGGACGTAGAGAAGGAATGGTTTGCCGGCGACGGGCGCCACTAGGACCGGCAGGCTTGTCAGATAAGCTTTAATGTCGTCGAAAGCCTTTTGGCACTCCTCTGTCCAGACGTAAGAGACTCCCTTCTTCATGAGCTGGGTGAAGGGTTGACATTTGCCGAAAAGGTTTGCTATGAACCTCCGGATGTATGCCAGACGTCCCTGTAGGCCTCAAAGTTCTTGAAGGTTCTTCGGAGGGTCCATATCAATGATGGCTTTGGTCTTCTCGGGATCGACATGAATGCCTTTCGTCGTGATGATGAAGCCCAAGAACTTTCTGCTAGAAACCTCTAGGAAGGATTTAGCGGGGTTCATCTTGAGTTGATGCGCCCGCAAGAGATCGAAGACTGTCTTGAGGTCTTGCAGGTGATCTCCTTTGAGACGGCTCTTGACTGCGATATCGTCAACATAGCATTCGACTGTCTTGCAAAGGTGTTGACAGAAAATGGTGCTCATAGCTCATTGGTATGTCGTACCAGCGTTTTTCAAGCCGAAGGGCATCACTGTGTAGCAGAAAATACCCTTTAGAGTCCTGAATGACGTGTGTTTTGTGTCATCAGGGAACATCTTGATCTGGTTGTAGCCGGAATACCCGTCCATGAAAGACATGCGCTCGAAGCCACATGTGTTGTCGATCATTACGTCGGTGATTGGAAGCAAGAATTCGTCCTTCGGGCAGGCAGAGTTGAGGTCCCTGAAGTCGATACAGACTCGTATCTTCCCATTCTTCTTGGTGACGGGGACGACGTTGGCTACCCAATCTGGGTGTTGTTCTTCACGGATGAAGCCGCTAGTCAAGAGTTTGTCTACCTCCTGATCGATGGCATTCATGATGTCCGGACGGAAGCGCCGCTGTTGTTGTTTGATAGGCTTGGCATCAAGTAAGATGTTCAGCCTATGCATCATGATCTGGAGATCAAGTCGCGGCATATCTTTGTAGCTCCAGGCGAAGACGTCGATATACTCTTTAGCCAGCTGGATTAAAGATTCTCGGTCTTGTCCTTTTAGGCTTTTGCTGATGAAGATGGGTTTGGAAGAAGATCCATCCCCAAGGTCGATCTGCTCGACTTCGTCTTCGGTGGGAGGTTCACGTAATTCAAAACGAGACTCCTATTGTTGTCCTAGGCGTTGAGCCCAGGGTTCTTCTTCGAAGAACTCCGGCGCTTGGTCTTCGCCTTCTTCTTCTTGAGATTGTGCAGACGTTATATTGGCTGACAGCACTCTCTTGAAGACTGAGCCGATACTGGTATCAGAGTCCTAGGTTGATGCTTCAGACGAGTGAGAATGTTCTACTTCTTCTGCATCTGAACTCTCTGGAGTTGACGCGGGGTGACATAGCCTACCCCCCGTCGAGTTCGATTGTAATAGTCCTACGGCTTTCCTTTAGGTGTTGGAAGCTGGAGAGGGAGACGTTGACCTTTGCCGTAGTTCAGGCCTTTGTCGCTTTTTAGGTCGTAACCCATCTTTTGGATGAGGTACTTTGCCTTGTCCGTGTACCGATAGAGTTACATTCTGCCGGCATCTGGTTCTGGCTCGAGTGGCGGGAGATTTTGATGACGCTCAACCTTGCCGAAGATGATGGATTCTTCGTCTCGACTCCGTGGTGGGACTATGTAACAGACCCCTTTGGACGGAACTACTCGATTTACATGATGGATGATCGTTATTTGTGTTTGCAACGACCGGAGAGCGTTATCTAATGTATACATGGCATTCCAATGTGGAAGACAGAATAATTAAAAGACACTCTGTTATTGATGAAATATGAGATTTTATCCCACGGGATTACATTATCCAGAGAAGGGGAATCTACATCAGCCGAGATATATTCCCCCAACTCTTCATCTGTAAGCACTGGAGTAGGATCGGGAGAGTCCACCACAGTATTGGCTTTGGAGTCCGAGAGGACAACGTGGGCTTTCTCTGGCGGCTGGAATGGCGGCGACTTGCCCTTAAGATGCACCTTTAGAGGTGCCTCCGCTGTGTCTCCGATGATTGACGCCTTCCCCTGTAGTTTTGCCACGAGGGGGATCGATGTTTGAGGCGGCTTTCCCTTGAGCCGTATCTTCAAGGGAGCTTCAGGAGCAGTTGTGCTTTCCCGTGTAGCTTAATGCTCATGGAAGGCAACTTCTGAGGCGGTTTGCCTTTGAGTCGGATCTTCAAAGGAGCGTCGGGGGTGACCTCAGGCTCCATGTCCGGCTCTACTACCGTTTCTGCTTCGTCGTCAGCATCATTGGCTTCCTCTTCGTCAAGTGATTTGTATAAGTCAGCATCGGTGAAGTAGGCTTCAATCCCTTTGAAAGGGTCGATGTCCGCGAACTCCGTATGGATGACGTTGTTGGTGGACACGTACTTCATACATTGGTGGAGCGTGGATAGCACCCCCATGTACTCATGCATCCATGAGCGACCTAACAAAAGGTTGTAGTTGACTTCAGTGTCTATGACATAACAAGTGACCTCGGTTCTGAGGTTACCGATGTGGCACTTTAGTCGTATTTTGCCCAGTGGTTCGCTTTTTCTAGCGTTGAAGCCACTGATTGTTGTGTTGGAGGGCGCCAGTCGGTACATTGGGATCCCCAGTGTTGAGAGCAGCGTCTTCAGGATGATGCTGAGGAAAGACCCTGGATCGATCTGAATTCGCTTCACCTTGACTGAACCGATATACCCTATATAGTACAGCGGCCTGTTGTGTCGATTGTGTTTAAGCAACATATCTTGTTGGGTGAAGGTTATATTGGGGATAATCTCATCCGCACAATGACAGTGCGTACATACAGTCGGAAGACCTTTAGGCTGCTTGACCTGACTGAGAAAGGATTCAGCATCCTTCATAGCTTTACAGAGAGCTTCTCGGGAGTCTTTGGAAAGACGAAGGAGCTCGAACAGAGATAGGCGGGCAGGAGTACTGGCCAGTTGTGCCAGTATGTCGAAGTTGTGGGGCTTGGCTAGCCCCGAAGCATTCTCCTTTCGTAGAGGCCTATAGAAGCGGGCCTCTATTTGCTTTTGCTAATTGGCTGCTGGAGGCTTAGATGGGCCCTCGTCCTAGACAGCAGGGACGGTGCAAGGAGGCACCACCTCGACGGCAGCTTCGTCGGGTTGGCCGTTCTGTTGTGAACGCGTCTGCATAGGAAGTACCTCTTCCGCTGAAGAAGAGACCGTACGGCAAGACTTGATCTTCCTACCTTTGGATTTGGAGGTAGGGCGTACCTCCGGTTGAGTCACCTCAGAGACGAGATCGGGGTGAACCCATAGGATCTCTTCCCGAGATGTGGTGAGTGGGATGAGTCCACTCATGTTGTCACAGGTAGGTGGTAAGTTAACCACCTCCATTGTCTCCTTAGCGATGGGGACGATGCCATCCTGTGTTGTAGTTGGCGGCAATGTGTCAAACTGGAGTGACACCACGTTGGCTGACACCGTCTTCTCTTCGTAGTCGACGGAGATTACATCCGTATTGATCATGCGCTGGATGTAATTCTTGAGGACATAGCAGTCCTTGGTTGGGTGTCCGACAAACCGATGGTAGTGACAGTACCTCGGGTTGTCCACTTTCCCAACCTCATCGGGACGCTTCGGGTCCGGAAGCTTGATCTTGTCACCCTGCTTCAGTATCTCAAAGAGTTGCAGGGTGTCTTCGTCGTTGAACGAATAAACCTCCTTCGACTTTGGTGCAAGTGGAGGTTTCTGAGCAGGTACTGACGCACCTTTTGAGGTATTGACAGTCAATACCTGTTTCCCTTTTGTCTCTCGTCCGGGGTTGTTGGCTGTAGGCCGTTTCCCTTTGTCCTCAAAGGCAGGAAAATTGACTCACAGAAGACGAGCATTGGTCGCCTTCTTCTCTGCGGCTTCTGCTTCAATGATCAAGGAACTCCAGTCGGGAGGAGGAGTAGAGTTAAGCCAGAGTTTGACTGCAGGCAGCATGTTCATGCTGCAGGAGGAAAGAAGCGCATGTTCTGGCATGCCCGGGGGCAGTCTGAAGCAGGCCTATCGGAAGCGTTCGATGAACACTCGAACTTTTTCCTTCTCCTTCTGGCGTATCTTCATAAGGGATGCCATTGTCATGTCCTTTCCGCCTTCGTAGAAACGGTCGAGAAAAAGATGTGTCAGGTCATCGAAGGAAGATATTGAATTGTCGGGGAGGCTGCAGTACCAGTCGTACGCCACACCTTTCAGTGCCCCAACAAATATGCTGGTAAGTAGTGCGTCCTCCTTCGAAAGATGTCCCGTCTGAGACTGGAAATACGTCAGATAGCGACGCGGAGAGTCCTTCCCGTCGTATGGCATCAGTGTTTATGGTTTATACTTAGGAGGATAAACCACCTTATTCCATTCGAGGGGATAAGGTTAGGGGATGCCCATCTTTTGGCGCTTCTCTTGTCTTATCTTGGACTCAAAGCGCTCGCGTAAGTCCCTGATCATCTCGACCACGTCTTCTGTGGAGCTGGGAGTCGGGGAAGGTGGTACCACCGGGAGTTGAGCATTTGAGGGCTCCGACGTCCGAGGTGCTTCGCGGCGATCTATGTCCGAGAATACCCGTTGAGGGGGTACACTCGATTCTTCATTGGCCCCTGGGTCGGGACCGGCAGAAGGTATCCTGGCCAAAGCTGATCGTATCTCAAACACTGCTTGAGTCAGTGTTTGCATGGAGGCAGCGAGGGTTTTGAGTCCTCCCTCCAGAGTATCCAAGCGCTGGACGAGGTCTGTTGGCGGCGCATCAGACTCGGTATTAGCCTCAGTCACGTTTACTGTCATGACACGGCCGGGAGTGGATGGATGGGTTGAGGCTTCAGTTTCGGCCTCACTCTCTTGTAGGGGAGTTGCCTCTCCTGGAGCCTCGTCTTGGCTACCCCCGGCTATGTTTGGGAGAACATTTACCACGGGCGCATCTACAAGGGCCTGATTACCCTCAGCTCCGTCTTGAAGGGCCTCTGCGTCTCCAGAACTCGGGTACGCAGATGCTAGACTACCCCCAGCTATGTTCTGGGGGATATCCTCATCTTCTGGGAGGCCGACAGGATCCGCCCCAGATGTGCTTTGGACACCCTCGTCTTTGGGCTCGACAGGGGTCTGACTACCCCCAGCTTCTTCCAAGATCTTCTTCCTCTCCCGAGTGCCTTCGAACACTCCGGAGGACGCGACAGCTGTCTTGGTTTTTTTCGGTTGGCTTTTGGATGAGGAAGAGGAACTGCGAGTCGCCTTTCGGACTGACGAGGAGTTGGAGATCACGTTGCATGAAGCAACCCTTGGCTCTTCTTCTGTTGACACCTTCTTTCCGAGGCAACGTCGGAGGGGTGTCGATGATTGCAGCCGCTGGAACACCGACTGCCTTGGTAGGACTACAGCTTTGCAACAGCAGTTGATGGTGACCACAGCACAAGTATGCCCCGTGAGAGACGCATCGTGCTTGTCAGTCGACTCTCCTGATCGGCACTTATGAGTGATCACGTTACACAGATCGTTGGAGGAGAGTGCCACCTTCACACCCCCTTCAGGCGCATGGCAAGGCCAAGCGCCGGGGTGATCAAGTGAGTGCTACGCCCCCTGATGTAATACCAAACAGGCATCCCGATCAGTAGTGGGGGAACCACATCATTTGAAGTGACTTGAACGGACCTCAAACGCACAACTAGAGAAGGCGCGGAGTTCAAGACCACTAGATTTTCCTTACCCGACTTGGTTGTGCACGCAACAGATGCGCCCAAGTGAGACAAGAACTTTGAAGGTCGGCTCGTTTCTGGCGCCGCAGTACTCGAGTCGACCTTGTACAGCTTACCATCAGCAGTGCGCATGATTGTGAGCACATGCTTCTGGCTTGCTGCTGGCATAGCACGTTTGGGGCGCATGGCCTGTGCTGCCTTGGATTTCTTCGTACCAGTCCGCTGGGGCGCATATTACTCAGAATCCAAATTCTCTTTGCCACTACAGTGAGTGAGTCTGTCAAAGACAGAGACCTTCTGTGGCACATTAGAGGTGATGCGCGGGGCATTGGCTGTGCCCTTGCTCCGTCGACGCATCTTTCTCGCCTGAGAGGGAGATGATTGGGGAACGTGGTTAGCCGCATGTTTCCCTGAGAGATGCACTGTACCAGCGGGCACATCTTGGTTGCTGAGGACGTCAACAGGAAGGGAAGGCTGGATCGGCACATCCCCTTCGGTGGTGGTGCCCGAGGTATAGACCTTGCGCACCCAGACTCGGCGGGTCTTCTTCGGCTTTGGCAGCCACTTCGAAGGACTCGCACTGCCTTCAGAGATAAACTCCTCATACGCCTGTTGATTGAGGCCTACGACCAGCGTCTTGTGGGAGAAGCCCACCTTTACGTCGTCGGATTGCGATACAGCTTTCTCGGTGGAGGAGAAAGAGGTCCCAGCAGAGTCGCCAGCTTGTTTGCCATTAAAATTCTTTGATTATAAATTTTAATACAAACACAACAGTGTTACAATATAGGACTTAGATGTAGTCCTAGGAGTACACTTTCGTTTATCTGGGTCCCTTGTGCCGATGGAGTGAGTGGTAATGCATTGACTCCGTTGACGATCTGACGACGGTTATCGATTCTCTGAAGACTTGGATTGCTCTGGGTGCTGGAGCTTGCTGAGAGGAGGAAGACGTTGAGTGTCTGTATCTACCTCTCTGGTGGTATGTTCGTTCGTTGTATGTTCTGTCCGTGTGTAGGTAGGTGTAGAAGAAGGAAATGATCCCTCTATTTATAGTTTTGTAGGCTGGCTGCTCATGCGCGCATGTAGGATGCGCCTGTATGCGGGGACGCCACGTGGTGATTGCTGATGGAGGCGTATGAACGATGTACCCTGATAGAGGGGTTGAATTCTTCATGCTGCTGTTGTGGACCGTCACATAGCAGAGAAGAAGATCTTTCTGTTGCTGAGATCTTGGGTGAGTCGAGTCAAAGGACACGTGTCATCGACCCATGGCTCGAAGATCTCTGATTTGGTGGGGAATGATCTGGTAGGATGCGCCTAGGATTGGGCGCATGAGGAGGCTTTGGCACGTAACCTTTAGGAGTCACGAACCATTCGGGATGTATGGCTTTTAAGGCACATGCGAGGCTTCAGTAATGACTTTACTCCTGTCTTTCAGGATCAGAGAGAAGTCTGTGGCGCATGGCTTTTGAGGCGCATGTAGAGCTTTAATGGTGACTTTCCTTCTGTCTTTAGGGATCAGTAAAAAGTCGGAGGCGCATGGCTTTTGAGGCGCATGCAAGTGGTTGAGTGGCCACGTGGCAGTAGCCGTCGGAGAAAAGTAATGATGATGCTGACGTTGGCGACGCTTCGTCTTCTGAACTGTTCAAACTTCGGAAGGCATGCTGCCAACTCTGTCAGTTCGGCATTTAATGTTTGTGACATTCGATGAACAGCTGAGTGGGCACGTCGATTGGTGTTCCACTAGGCGTATGGGGATACAGGAGGGCGCATCCCTGTGATATGCTTGGTACTGAAGGGCGCGTCTGTGTGATGCGCTTGATATTGAAGGGCACATCTGTGTGATGCACGGTCTGGCCGGCGCATCTACTTCGTGACACGTCTTTAATGGTACGACTGTTACGATCTTTTAGTGCTTTAAATAGCTGTTTTGACTTAACTAAATTCGAAGCATCCGGTTCATCCATTTAATGCAAATTCATTACACGGAATTCGGAGAGCCATCCACTTGGCGCATGGGTTTGATTTGCCCGGCCTATAAATAGTGGCATGGAGAGAGTTTGCTTCTCGTTCTCTCATGTTCTTCTAACATGAACTTGTTTACTCTGATGCATTCTGTTGTCGAGATGCTCCCGAGGGTGAAGATGCGACACCATGTCTTCATTGATGCACTTGAAGGTGACTCTTACATCCAAAAGTCGGAGTCGAGGGCTTCTGAGGCAGGCGGAAGGTGCCTGTTGCATCCAAAGATAGGGATGCTTGAGCCTCGTCTTCGTTGTGCAGGAAGAGCCGCAGATCGGAATGACGGTGTTGCAGCTTTGGGGGCTCTTTCTTCCTTCAAAGTGGGCGTTACCCACGCTGATTGTGTTGAAAGCTGCTCCTTTAGCCGTAGTTTCGATTACGGTCTTCCTTGGCCTTTGGAGGCTCTTTCGAAGCCTCCCCTGGCCACAGGTCGGCTTGCGGTGCTCTTCTCTTCCTCGGCTATAGGGTTGATTGCCACCCTCGTTCTGCTCAATAAATGCTTCATTAGTCGAAGCATTTCGACGACGGTGAGCCTGGCTGGAAGAGCGGCACATAACTGGGCTGCTGAAGGGATGCACATAACTGGGATGCACATAACTGAGCTGCTGAAAAGGATGCGCCCTGCTGAGGCCGCGTGGTGATTGCTGCGCCTATTTGAGGGCGCATGATGGCTGCTGGCTGTAGACTTAGGATCTTTTCTTTGTAGAAATTCTCCTTTGTACAATCTTTTCTTAGATATGTAATAGACTTTTATATGTAATAAAAAGTCCATTTTCGATGCCTATATTCGATGTTTTTGCTGTGAAGTACTCTGTCCGAGCTCTGGCGCATGTAGTGTCTGGCGCATAGGATTTCTGGTCCTGAAATTCTATGCTTCTACATTCTACGACACTGGCAGGATATGCACCACGAGCCTTCAGAAGCCAAGTCTTACGAGATTTGTTTGGCTTCACAGATTTTGAGGGAGTAGAGCCGTCCCTCGAGAGCATCTCTTAAAACACCTGCTGATCGAACTTTACGATCAACATCTTCTGAGTGCTCCCCACTTTATCGGTATCGAATTGCGTCACCACCTTCTCGTCAGAGGAAAAGACATTCCCCAGCAGAGTCGCCATTTTTGTGGACATACACAAAAAAGAAGAAAAAATACTGTCTTTTATTATTGGTGCAAGGCACCATAAATCGAGTATGCCTGAGAGATCTTGCACTGAAGGTCCCCGAGTACAAAATAAATTCTGGAGAATAGGACGATGGAGATCGAGCGACAGTTGCTCCTTTACTTCGTTGACACTCCGATTACAAAAGTAGAAGAAAACCTAAGAAAATTGCTAACTCTCGGTTCACTAGCAAGAAGGGCAGCAATTTGGCTCTTGAAATGCTCTCCGTTCAGTCTATTTTTGAAGAGGTATAAGACCCCTATTTATAGTCATTTTGTACTGAAACGACTGTTATGCGCCCATAAGTAGAAAATACACTGATTTCAATATGGGCACATAACACCCTTTTGGGCGCATAGGGTGTAGGTGCATGGACACTGGATGATCGTGGGTAGATTATGGGGTTGATATGGCTGCATGCTTCGGTGCACAATTGCTCGTGGAGACTGACGTGGCCGTATGCTTCGGTGCACGATTAATCGTGGATGTTGACTGAGTCATAGGGATCTGCTGCCTTGGGCACATAGTGTGGGAGTAAGTTTATGCGCCCACACTTGGGTGCATGTTTGATCTGCATGAAAATAATATGGGCGCATAGCTCCTCTTCGATCATATGGGCGCATAGCTCCCCTTCGATCGTATGGGCACATAGACGCCCTTTGGTTCTGTGGACGTATAGCCCCCTTTTGGTTATGTAGGTAAATAGCTTCTTTCGTCTTCGTCATGTGGGATACATAGTCTTGTATTTTTTATGCTTCTACAATTAACCCTACAAAAAAGTTAGTTGCTCGAGATCAGCCTCCTCATCGAATGGCTATGATAGACCTCCAACAGTTTGCCTATTTCCAGTATTTGATGGGTCGAGGTAAACTTTCAATCGGTAATGCCACTGGTGGTGAGATGTATAAGCCACAATTATATTACGACTATAAACTAGTCTCTAAAGAGACGAAGATCCTGAAGATCATGAAGGAGTGGTACTTTGGCAACTACAATCTTAGTTTGTACGTGCCACCGACTGTAAGACAACTTCTGCTTTCGGTCTTCTCGTGTTTGGTTGAGAGACAACTTATGGAGTGAGATTTGACCCATACTCAGGGAGGGTTGCTTGCATGCCATTTCAAACTGGATTCCTGCTCTAGGAAGAAAGATGCTTTTAAGTATGTCCGTGATGACCCATCTTACTCTTTGAGGGTATTGCGTCTGGGGCACCTTCTAAATGATTTGAGCCCGTCTATTTATCCTTTTGAGGCTTCCCTTTTTGCCAACCAGCTTCTTGTGGAGGAGGTCTCGTACCCGAAGGGACCTTTTCAGGTTGAAGGTTGGGTCCACCCTGGAGCCAAGTGGCGTAACTTGACTTTGTAGATATTGGCCAAGTACGAGACAAAACTGAAACAGATTGGCCTGTACTATGCTGTTAGAGCTACTGAATATGGGATAGAGATCAACCAGCACATGTTATTAGCTCTGCTGGAATTATAAAACCACCATACCAGAAAGTTCTATACTCCGGGGGGAGAGTTGGGGCTAGCTCTCCACAAGATGTTTATAATATCAAGACTGCCCTAGGGTAACGAGCCATAGAAGAAATATACTCCCTGTTACGAGGAGTTCATAGGACTAGAAGCACAACAGCTCGAGATGATAGACATATACAAAGAGTTGCTATGTCATCACTAAGTGTGCACACGTCAGCATGCTCAGAAGACTCATCCTTATGTTTTTGCCTGGAGGGATTACGTCTTTATGGAACATCTCGCAGGACCAAGGCAGGTTCATATCACCACTCGTAGGAAATATACCCCTACTGAAGTCGATACGTTATTGGCAGAAGCGGGGGGAGAAAAACCCCTTGATGGATGCTGAGAGAAAACTGACCTCTTTGGGCCACAGTTATTTTTGTCAGAATCTGTGTGCTATGACTCCAAAGGTGGTGCTGGCTGCCTTTCTGATGATATGGCTAATCACTTGCGTAACACCCGATGGTTCTGGGTTAGTAGGGCGAGTGAGTATGAACCTTATCATGTTGGCCATAAAGCTAGTATTTGGACAACGTCTTGCCCTCCTGCCCACCATGGTTTGTAGTATCCTGCGAGGCTTGTAGGAATTCTCGAAGAGGATAATTAAACATGACGGGGAGGACAATGAATTTCCACGGGTGGAGCTTTCCTACCATTATCTGACGGCTTGGTTGGTACTACATCACCAGGGCCTAATGGACCCCGATCAGGAAGAAGGTTGTAAACCCCCTAACTTTTCGCTATAATTTTTTTAATTAATTTGGTATTGATTTTATTTTTATTTTTTTTGTATTTGCTCGTCGAGTGCGAATATATGTGAGGTACATATTTTTATAAAATGTTTTTATTATAGATTTTATTTATATAGGAGAAGTATAGGTACAAAATAAAGTGTGATAAATATTTTAGTTTTCATTCACTTAAGTTGTAAAAAGATGTCTCGTCAAGATTGGCCACAACATTATTTTATTTGTTATGATAAAAATGTTATTTCTTATTTCTTGTTTGACTATAGTAGTAAGTTAGAAAATCTATGATTATGTAAGAATTTTATTTACATACGAGATACATAAAATTTAATTCATATATATATATATATATATATATATATATATATATATATATATATATATATATATATATATATACACACACTTTTTCTGCTCATGGTCCCATCCCCTTACCCTTTTGCTGTTTCCTTGCAGGGAGGCCTCCCCCGCGCCTAGCTCGTCGATCGGAGCCCCCTCCGGTAGCCGGTCTTCCCCCCTCCCCCTCTCCTCCCCTCCTTCCTCCTTTCCCTCGTTGTCCTCGCCTTCTCCGGTGCCTGCACCATGTCCTTCCCCTCCGATCTCCTCGCCGTCCTTGGTTCGCCGTAGTTTCTGCCTCCCTGCGGCCTCCTCCCCCCTCGTCCTCCTACGGCCACTCCCCCCTCCTCCTCCCCTCCTTGCCGCCCTCTTCCCCTCCTTGCTCGGTGAAGCCCGACTGCCTCTCTGGTCGTAGACAGGCAACGATTTCGCTGCTCCGCCGTGGCGAGAGCGGGCTCCCTTCGGCTCCCTTGCCTGCAACTTTGGCAGGTTCCCACCTTCCCCCGCCCTCTGAGTTGTTTCGAATTTGGAACGCGTGGGTTGGGTCCTCGGGACGAGCGCCTTTCCGTTCGTTTCCTCTGACCTTTCCTGTCGAGCGTCTTCGGGTGGGGTCCTCTGTCTCAGAGGTGTCGCACCTAGTGGGTACATACCTCCCCCATGCGCCCCCTCCGCCGTGGGCGCAAGCGCTTACGTGCTCACACTTCCCATGCGCCTCCACCGGTGATAGGCCTCTCCCGCTCCCCTGCGTCTCCTGCCGTGGGCACATAACTCTCCGCTGCTCCCCTGTCCCCCTCTTCGGGCACATTCCTATCCGCTGCTCCGCTCCTCCCTCTCCTCGGGCGCATACCTCTCCGCAGCCCCCCTTTTCCCCTCCTTGGGCACATATGCCGCCGAGCGACCCCCGTTTCTCTTCCCTGTGGGCGCATACATCCCCTCGGTGCTCCCCCCTCGGTCGTTGGCGCAAGCTCGTCTGCGCATCCTCCTTCCCCTGATCTTTCGTCCAATGCGAGCGCTTGTTCATCCGAGACCCTTCGTCGTCTGCCCGCCCGACCGCTGGGGGTGCATGCCGTCTCCTTGCCCTGCCGGCGCTTCTCATTTGCCTCTTGCTATACCCCCTCCGAGGCGGCATCACTCTCCGATCATATCCCACCTTCCCCCCTGGCCGCTCTTTCCCTGCCGACCTCCTGGCGTTGGTGCCACGTCTTTCTTCGGAGCCCCCTTTAGTTGTTCTCCCTGCAGCTCCACCCTCCCCTCCGACTTCCCACACTGAGCATGCACAGGGGAGCCCCTGCTACCCCCTCTCCGCCCATTGCCCCGATGACGTCGTTTGCGGACAAGCTCCATCTGGATCGTGTCGCCAGGCAGGGCTTACTGTTCCCTGATGTCGACCTCCCTAATGTAGATTACTCGAGGGACTCTTCTGTGCCTACAGTGCCCTTCTCTGCTCTGGAATTGACTTCAATGACTGCCTCATTTCCGCACACCTTCGTCCTAAAATTTTCATCCGGATGCTCGAAGCTTGAGAGAGTCCAGGAAGTTATCGCCAGCTGGAGATTAACTACAACCTATCTGGTGGCTCTGCTAGACCCCAAAAATATTCTTCTCCATTTTTCATCTGCGATTGATCACAAGACCGTATGGTCCAAGGGCACGAGTGAGGTAGACTCCCACCAGATAAAAATCATCAGATGGTCTGTGGACTTCAACACCAAAGAAGACTCAGCTATGGTTGCTGCCTGGGTCACTCTCCCCAACCTCCCTCTCATTTGCTTCGTCCTAGCAGCTCTTAAACGTATCGCCAATTCCTTCGGCACGTACGTGGCGATTGCTGAAGAAATAAGCAACCTCTCCAAAGTGCATTATACAAGAATTTGTGTGGAGCTCGACCTTTCCAATGACCCCCAACCACATCCTCCTCGAACATGGGAACGGAAGTCACTCCTAACAAATCGTTTACGACAACAACATCATCTTCTGCAAACACTATCATTTACGCGGCCACCTCACTGAGCACTATTTTCGATTACATCCAGAGCTCAAGAAGAAATCTGTACATAATGCCCCCCCAGTTAATACTGGAAGAAAACAACAAGCTTACCCAAAATCACCCCTTCTCCCTCTTCCAAATTCTCACATCAGATTCGATCCTGGGGAGGACGAGCCATGCATTGCACAATCCCTCGATAATGTCTTGGTCCCCTACAATCTCCTACCTCTCCACCTGGCCAACCAATTCAGCACCCATGACACAGAAAATCCTGACCCCACTCTGGAGATTGCCGTCCTCAACGATCTACCAGAGCACCTCAGTTTCGCTACGGAGTTCGATAGCTCTGGCACTCTTGCTCCGAGCTTGTCTGAACCGCCTCTGTAGGACCCCTAATCTGGCGAACACACCTCTGCGGGTGTCCTCTCCTCTGACAACAAAGTCATTACCGCAGACATCCTAGCAATCCTGGGCCCTGAGCAGGTCCTCCGCGGCCAGCAGGTAATCGCTGCTGGATTCCCCCTACTGGCCGCTGGAGAACTAATTAAGAGCACTGACGAAGCACACTCTCTGTCACCAGAGGAGCCTACCCCCGACAGTACCATCTCCCAGCATTCAGAGCCAACCACCTCTACCAAAAAATGAAAAAAGCCAGGAGCGAAGGAGACGACGACCATGCGCACAAGGTCTGCCTCCAAGCACTCCAAACAACCCCTCCCTACCAATCCAAATGCTTAACATCCTTACTTGGAACGTTTGCGGTCTGGCGAACAAATCGACTTCGAGGAGAGTTATCAGCCTCAAGAAAATCCACAAGATTGACATCTTAATCATTTTAGAACCAAAAATTCCCTTCAAGAGACCGAAATCCATTCAAATGCAGCTTGGCTTCCCCTCCGTCGCTGCTAGACGCCACGACATCTAGATCCTTTATTCGTCGGATATGAAAATCGGAGTACTGTAAGACTCCACGTAGGCCCTTATGTGTTGGGTGGAACATCCCATGCTCCCGACGTGTTCTCTTTTGTCCGCGGTTCATGGCAGTTGCTATATCGCTGAGTGTCAACAATTATGGACCGACCTCCTGGACATACACCTTAACTTCATCAACCTCTCTTGGCTTTGTATCGGGGACTTCAATGCTATAACCTGCAGCGATGAGAAGATTGGCGGCTGTCCACCTCTCCAGACGGCCATGTAGGACTTCAACAACTTCATTTTTAGTGCCCACCTTTCTCAACTCCAGTTCACAGGAAACGCTTTCATATGGTGCAACATGCAGGATGGCGACCGTCGACAATACTCCCGCCTCGATAGAGCTCTTATTAATGCCAACTGGTCGGACAATGGAATCATCTCCACCCTTACCCATTTGAATGCTACTGAGTCAGATCACACCCCCCTTCTGGTTGAAGTCAAGAGCAACTCCAACCAGATCAAAAAAAGCTTTCGATTCTTCGACTTCTGGAGCGAACACCCCCAGTTCAAGAGCATTGTTGCGGATACATAGCTCTGTACGGACTCCCCGACCCTCTCACCCGGGTAGCCAACAAACTCAAAGCTACGAAGAAAGCTCTCACGGCTTGGAGTAAACAGGCGTATGGGGACATTTTCCAGGCTTTCCGCATTATCGAAGACGACGTCACCCGTGCGGAAGCCCTCTTCGCTACTGACAGATCGCCGGACACAGGACCGCCCTACACTTCACCAAAGCTATTCTCAAATTCTGTCTCAAAGTCGAAACCGAATTTTGGAAGCAGAAAGCCAGACTGAAATGGGACAACGACGGCAACAAGAACACTTCCTACTTCTATGCCTGTGTCAAGAGGCGCATACAGAAGCTCAACCTCCATCAGATTGCTGACAAGACAGGGAACATCATTAAAGACCATTGTGGCATCCAATTGGCAGCCGTGAACTTCTACTCACAGCTGTTCACCAAAGAAACTGTGTATAAAGACCCCAGCTTTCTGGCCGAAATCCCTCACCTCATTAACAACATCGACAACAACAAGATGGAGCTCCTCCCTTCCGAGCAAGAGGTGAGAGACGCTATCTGGGCCCTTGACGCCCACAGTGCGCCCGGATCCGACGGATTTACGGGCGTATTTTTTCGCTATTGTTAGGAGATAATCAAGTCGGACATCAAGGAAGCAGTCGTTGCCTTCTTCAAAGGAGCCAGGTACCCAAGAGCTATTTCCAGTGCTAATCTTATCCTTATCCCCAAGAAGGATAATCCGGAGACTTTTAGGGATTTTTGTCCTATCAACATATGCACCTTTATAAACAAGATCATCTCTAAAGTCATTGCCACTCGCATGACAGAGATCCTCCCTAAAATTATCTCAAAAGAACAGAGTGGATTCGTCCGGGGCAGAAACATCCAAGATAATGTAATATTGGCTCACGAATTGATCGCCAACCTGAAGTACCCATCCAGGGACAAAAATATTGTAATCAAATTGGATATGGAGAAAGCCTATGACAGGCTGGATTGCCAATTCATGATCTGGGTCTTCCGAGCTTTCGGCTTTTCGGAAACCTGGACCAATATAGTGTGGAGATCGATCAGTAACACTTGGTTCTCTACAGTTATCAACGGGCAAGCCGATATCCTCTTCAAATCCAGCCGCGGGGTCAGGCAGGAAGACCCCTTATCCTCTACCATTTCATCATCGCGGCTGAAGCTTTGAGCAGGAATCTGAACAAACTGCACGCCCAACACACTAAACTTTCATCATTTTCACACGGCCAGCTGCTGTTCTATCATCACTCATCTGGCGTATGCCGACGACTCATTTTCTCAGTTGGAAATGTCGGGTCAGTGGAGGTGGTCCACAACACGCTACAAAAATACTCCAAGTGTTCCGGCCAGAAGGTTAATCCGGCCAAGAGTGTTATTTTGCCCATCACAAAATCAACAGAGAACATGCGGCCACACTCTCCAATATTACGTCCTTCTCCATCACATTTCCTCCAATCCACTACCTCGGGTGTCCCCTTGTATATGACAGATCTAATGCTAGAATCGTCGACGAGTTGGTGAATAGAATCAGAAACAACTTAGCGGGGTGGCATAATGCCACTTTATCCCCGAGAGGGAAAATGATCCTGATTAATCATGTGTTGTCATCCTTTCCTATCTACACCCTTGCCGCATGCTCCCCTCTTAAGAAGGTTCTCTCTTTGATTGAAAGCTTATTCAATGACTTCTTCTGGGACACAGCGGCGGTATCGAAAAACATCATTGGGCTATTTGGGGATACCATGGCCACCCCCATGGCCATTGGGGGCCTATGATTTTTGAAACTGTCGCACATCGTGGACGCCTTCTCGATGAAGCTGTGGTGGAAGCTCTGCACCAGTTAAAACTTATGGAATAGATTCATGAAGGCCAACTATTACAAACACCTCCACCCGTCGTGCGCCATCTCCAACTGCAGATCCTCCGTGGCTTGGCGTCGTATCCTCTGTAATGCCTGTTGTCCGTATTACGTATTTTTGGAATACGTGTACGTATTTTATTCTATATTGCATGATTTCTTGTTTAGCTTGCATCTTGGCTTGGTTATTTCTTGGCTTGGTTCGGTTTTTTTGGTCTATCATGAACCATGGATGAACCCCCTACCTACCACCACCAACCACTTTATTAATCCATTCCTTTATTCTCTCTCTTCATAACTCATCTTTTTCTTCCCCATTACTTCCTTCACCTACCAAAGAGAGGGAGAGAGAGGTCTAGGCAAGTGCAACTTGCTTCCACAAGAGAGCTTATTTCTATTGTTCCATTAGCTTCTTCTCATATTTCTAAGACATATTAGAACTTGTCATTTTCTATTTCGAGGCTTTAATTTTTGTAGATCTAGAAATTAGTTACTTTCGAATATTGGTGGTTTTGATCTATCAAACTTCCTTGTTTTCAAGTTTTAATGGTTCCATGTTGTAGAGAATCTCGTTCTACCCCATTTTGACCTATGGAAGTTCGGATTTAGGCTCCGGATGATAGAGTTATACAGCTTGGAAGCCATGGCTTATGGTGTACTTCTTCTCAGAATTTTGGAGAAGAAGCACAGTTCCGAGCCGCATGATAGCACTTGACCGCATAAATATTCTTGCGGCAAGTCAGCTTCGAAACCGCATGCACTATCAACTGGACTTGACCGCATGACAAGTTCATGCGGCAAGTATTTAGTTCGGCCGCATGGGGCCCTTCTTCCCGAACCGCATATGCACCCTTGCTCCCAGCCGCATAGGCATTGCTCCCCGCTGCCGCATGGGACTTCTCCAATCCCGAGCCGCATGAACTCGCGAGCCGCATAGACCGCAGTCTCCCGCTGCCGCATGAGGACCCGAGTCCTCTCAGCCGCATGACTGACTGATCCCGAGCCGCATAGATCCTGATTCCCTTCAGCCGTATGAGACCCCTCCATTTCTGACCGCATAAGCTCCTGCAGCCGCATGCGCCGCACGCCCGTACTGCCTTGAGATCGACCTTTTCGAGCCGCATGAACTCGGATTTCGGGCCGCATGAACCCATATCTATTCAGCCGCATGGGCTGTTCTCTTCCAGCTGCATGTGATTACTCCTGCAGCCGCATGCGCCGCACGCCCGCACTGCCTTGATAATCATAGATTTGTTTAATAAGTTTGGAAATGATACCTGAGCATGACACGATAGTGACCCGTAGTGGTGCACTCTTGACAAGAAAACCTGACATGACCTGATAGTAGCCCGTCGTGGCGCACTCCTGACAAGAACACTTGACATGATTAACCTGACATGATATATCTGATAAGCTGTTGCGACGGCTACCTGACATGACATGACCTGTATAATTAATCCTGGACACCGTAGGCGATTGTGCTCGTACAAATAATCCAGTCCTGTCTTGTATCATGTCTAGGATGGGACTCCTGAGTACCACGGTCAGGAGTACCTACTGAAATGGACTAAGGCTAATAACTAGATTAATACAGTAGTCATGAAAAGATCTCCCAGCTACAGGCAATCCCGTTACCTGGGCGCGCTTGGGATCTGTAGCCTGCCGTCGAGTAGGGCACATTTCCAGCACACTGTTATGTGTTCCACCCTTCAAGCTACCTAAGGGTACATTTGTTTCCTGGACGATGTACCCACCTGAATTCAACTCTAATCTTTTAACCCGGGTAACCTGGATGGTCTGCAGGGCTTATGGCTGTAGAATAATCTTACTGCATCTTGTTAGTAATTAGGCTTGTGACAACCCTAGTTAGTTAATGTATCAAGCCATAATTCTTGCTTGGCCGTGAAGTGATTGGACGGAGTCTAACCAGTCTAGTCTTGCCCTGAATCCTGTTCCAGATTATTGAATGACCAGAATGCTTGTATTTATTTTTTCGATAAATGGTGAGAATTCCAAGTTCTGTTCAGACGAAGGGTTACAACCCCGGTCCTTGTTTGGTTTACGGGTTGTAACCTGGTTATCTGAATAGTTCCATGGTTATCTCGTCGTATATCATCCTGGTGTATTTTCTTTATTTCCAGTTCTTACTTTTATTTATATCTTGTGCTGATTGCTGGTTTTAGTTCTTAAGTGAAGCTTCCTTTGTGGCACTTGCTCTTTCTGGGGTCTGACCCAGCTGGTTTTGTGTGGCCAGATTTCGGAGTAGCTCCACAGGATCTACCGACCTTCCTGCCAGATGGTGGCCACTAGACGGAACCCTGGCAACGAGTGGGTTATTTTTGGCTCTTCCACTCTATTGTAAAAATATTCTTTTGAGGCGTTTAGCCGATGAGCACCTGTTTAGCTCGGTTGCACTTACTTACTGTCTGCCTACGGGCTGTAACATGATTAACAAATCCTAGGGTTGATCATGTATGACTGAACTCTTGCTAGTCCTGACATTTTGTAACGACTAGCTTCATGATCAACTGAATATGTAATGTTTGGGACGCCTTACTATTGTATATTTAATGATCATACATCTTGTGACTTTTACTTACTTGCTTGTGATTGAGACACTAGGCTTGTTCATGACCTTAAGAGACTGTTGGCTTGTAGATAAACCCTCATGTATCCTAGACAGCCGTGACCGTATAGCGAGATGGAATCCATTTCAATATACGTAGCTGGCTATGTCTGCCCCCGCTCTCCAGTATTCTGGTTCTGGGGTGTGACATGGTTTAAGTGGTGGCCCATACAGGTCTTGTAAATCAAGATATGTAAGGGTTTACCGAATAGATGTCTCAATCAGTATTCGTCCTTGATCTCTGCTCGTATCTTCTGAATCCCTGGATTCTTGTCCTGATCATATGCTTGTATCGTTGATCTGTCCTGGTCCTTTCTTATTGTTCCTTATGTCGTCTTCTTCAGCGGCATTGTTCGTGGTCCTACCGACCAGCAAGGTGGAGCACCTCCCGCGGACCAGCAGCAACCTGGGGATCAAGCCCAGCATTCCGGAGTAGCCTCCAGAGTCGTGCCTTCAGATAGAGAGCCACCAGTCCAGCCAGTCCAGCCTGTCGAGCCTGATGACGGCACTTTGGTAGGACTCGTCAGGACCTTGATAGCTTCCCAAGACCGGCGTGGAGATACCTTGCACCAGGCAGTGACGGATGCTTTGACCCGGGGTGGTCATCAGGGTAACAGTGCTGCCAACAGCTTCAAGCGCTTGAACCCTCCATTCTTCGATGGTAGTGAAGATGCTATCGCAGCAGATGCATGGCTTCAGGATACTGAAGTGATTCTTGACGCAGCCAAGACTCCAGAGAACGAGAAGGTGGCCGTTCTACGCCTGCAGTTGTTAGATCTTGCTCGCAGCTGGTGGGCAGCGCAGGCCGTTGGATTAGCAACACCTATTGCTTGGGCAGTATTCAGAGAGAGATTCCAGACCAAGTATTTCGATGCCGTGGCTCGGTATGATCTGCAGACCAGGTTCACCAATCTGAAGCAAGGAGGCAGGACGGTCGATGGATATACGGCCGAGTTTTCGAGACTCAGTCGGTTTGCTCCTACCATGGTGGCAACCGAATATGATAGAGCCCAGCGATTCCAGCAGGGGCTTCACCTGGAGATTTTGTTAGCAGTTGAACAGTTTGAGCATCAGACTTTTGATACAGTCTTGAGAGCAGCCCGGAGGCATGAGTATACCTCCCAGAGGATTGTGGATAGGACCGGAGGTCGGAAGAGATCTCACGGCCAGATGAATCAGTCTTCAGTACCAGCCCCGGCAGCCAGGGCCTTGACTATTGGAGCTCCGAGGCGAGCGACCTCAGTAACGTCGGTTCAGCATTCCACCCCGACGTACCCTCAGCAGCAGCAGAAGCAGAAGTAGTCTTCCGCAGTGGAATGTTCTCATTGTGGGAAGCCAGGCCATGTAGTGGCAGAGTGTCGTAGGGCATAGGGATTGTGTCTGGTTTGTGGAGCACCAGACCATAGGGTTGGATCCTGCCCGAACAGGGGTGGTCCATCATCATCCAACCTTTCTAGCTCTTCGGTGAGAGGACCAGCATCGGTCCAGCAGCAGCAGTATCCATTGCCGAGGCCCTTGCCGCCTCAGTCCTATGTATTCCAGCAGCAACAACCCCAGCAGTATGCTCAAGCCCAAGCCTTGAGTCAGAGCAGGCAGCGAGGATTCCAGCAGAGGGGACCAGCACCCCGAGGGCACGGTCAGGCTATGGTGATGACCGCAGAGGAAGGATTGGCACCAGGTGAGGTAGTGGCAGGTACTATTCTCGTCAACTCATTTCCAGCTTCAGCTTTATTTGATTCTGGTGCATCGTATTCTTTTATGTCTGCACGATTTGCGACACGGATAGGATTGGAGCCCGAGTCATTATCAGTAAGGCTCAATATACTTACTGGTAATGGACTTGTGGGAGTAGATAGAGTGTTTTCCTCGTGTTGGATCGTAGTTAGCGATAGAGAATTCCCCGCTAGATTGATAGAGTTCTCGATGGCCGATTATGATGTAGTCTTAGGGATGGATTGGTTGAGGAACCAGTATGCTAGAATAGACTGCCATATTGGTAGGGTTATTTTTAGCATTCCAGGCGAGCCGGACTTTTCCTTTTCCAGAGGAGCAGTTGAACCTTCTCCTCCAGTATTGCGGATGGCAGTAGTAGCAGTGCAGTTGCCCAGGATAGTCGAGGAGTTTCCAGATGTTCTCCCAGAAGAGCTACCAGGTATGCCTCCAGAGCGGGAGATCGAGTTCACCATAGACTTGATTCCCGGGACAACCCCAGTGTCAGAGAGAGTCTACAGGACGGCGCCGTCAGAATTGGAGATCTTGTACAAGATGATTGAAGAACTTCGAGCCAAGGGATTTATTCGTGCTAGTGGATCGCCTTGGGGAGCCCCGATGCTTCTTGTGAAAAAGAAGAATGGTACGTCCAGGTTATGTGTTGATTATCGTACCTTGAATTCAGTGACAATCAAGAACAGATATCCTCTCCCAAGGATAGATGACTTGTTTGATCAACTCAAGGGGCTTCAGTATTTTCGAAGATTGATTTGCGCTCAGGTTATCATCAGATCAGAGTCAGAGAGCAGGACATCCCGAAGACAACTTTTAGATCGAGATATGGGCATTGGGAGTTCCTTGTTATGCCCTTTGGAGCAACCAATGTGCCGGCAGTATTCATGGACCTCATAAATCGCATCTTCATGCCATACTTGGATCAGTTTGTGATTGTGTTCTTGGATGACATCCTGGTCTACAGCAAGAGTGATGCGGAGCATGAACAGCATCTCCGTGTGGTTCTTCAGATTCTCAGGGAGCACCAGTTATATGCCAAGTTCAGTAAATACGAGTTCTGGCTTGATCGCATTTCGTACTTGGGTCATATCATCACCAGAGGAGGAGTAGAAGTCGATCCCCAGAAGATTGTGGCTATTGAGTCATGGCCAGTGCCCAGCACAGTTGCAGAAGTTCGCAGTTTTCTTGGATTGGCCGACTATTACCGGCGGTTTGTTTCAGACTTTGCTCGAAAATCAGCACCATTGACGCAGTTGACCCGCAAGGATGCACAATTTGCTTGGACAGCAGAGTGTCAGAGTTCTTTTGAGCAGTTAAAGCGAGGCCTGATAACAGCTCCTATTCTCACGCTTCCAGATGGGACCGGAGGATTCTCAGTGTATTGTGATGCTTCAGGCAGAGGTTTAGGATGTGTTCTGATGCAGCATGGAAAGGTAATAGCTTATGCGTCACGACAACTTCGTGATCATGAGAGGAATTACCCAACCCATGACTTGGAGCTGGCAGTAGTGGTGTTTGTACTTAAGTTGTGAAGACACTACTTGTAAGGAGACAAGGTGGAGATTTTTACCGACCACAAGAGCCTGAAGTATGTTTTCACCCAGAAGGATCTTAATATGCGTCAGAGGAGGTGGCTGGAGCTTCTTGTGGATTATGATGTCAACCTGCAGTATCATCCTGGGAAGGCCAATGTTGTTGCGGACGCATTGAGCAGGAGAGCGGGAGTTTATTTTCTAACAGCGCAACCAGAGCTGTTAGCAGATCTTCAGAAGATAGGTATTGAAGTTGTTCTCCCTTCCAGTGTGGCATTGATGGCCAGCATACAAGTTCAGTCCACTATAGTCGAGAGGATCCGGATGGCGCAGTCGGCAGATTCCAAGCTTCAGCGACTCAGAACAGAGTGTGAAGCAGGACGAAGACCAGAGTTATGTATTCATGAGGATGGTACACTTAGGCATGGTAAGCGTCTTTGTGTACCCAGTGGAGATATTAGACAGGAGATCATGTCAGAGGCGCACAGTTCTCAGTATTCCATCCATGCTGGCAGTACGAAGATGTACCGTGATATCCGTCAGCACTTCTGGTGGAATGGCATGAAGCGGGAGATAGCTCGGTTTGTCTCTCGGTGTTCGGTTTGCCAACAGGTTAAGGCCGAACATCAGAGACCGGCTGGACTTCTTCAGCCTTTACCGATTCCAGAATGGAAGTGGGAGCATATGACCATGGATTTCATGACTGGATTACCTAGATCCCCAGCTAGCAGAGATGTTATCTGGGTTATAGTTGATCGGCTCACGAAGGTAGCTCACTTCCTCCCGTTCGGAGTTGGTAAGTCGACGGCTCAGTTAGCAGAGATATATCTCCGGCAGATTGTCAGATTGCACGGAGTGCCAGTCAGTATCACCTCGGACCGAGATTCAAGATTTACGTCGCACTTTTGGCGTAGCCTACAGGAGAGTTTGGGAACTCATCTCCAGTTCAATTCAGCGTATCATCCGCAGACAGATGGTCAGTCGGAGCGTACGATCCAGACTCTTGAAGATATGTTGCGGTCTTGCACACTTGACTTCGGTGGTTTATTGGAAGATCACTTACACCTGGTGGAATTCTTGTACAACAACAGTTTCCAGGCCAGTATCCAGATGGTACCGTTCGAGGCACTATATGGTAGGAAGTGCAGATCCCCGCTAGCCTGGAATGATGTTAGAGAGAGACAGATGCTTGGTCCAGAAATGATCGCTCAGACAGTTGAAGTGGTCAGAAGGGTCAGAGATCATCTTCGAGTTGCCCAAGATCTCCAGCGCCATTGGGCCGATTCTCATCGGCGCCCTCTCGAGTTTTCGGTCGGTGACCATGTATTCCTGAGGATTTCGCCTAACCGTGGCGTCATTCGTTTCGGCGTGCGGGGAAAGCTTAGTCCTAGGTATATAGGGCCATTTGACATTCTGGAGCGGGTAGGAGATGTGTCCTATCGTCTCGCTCTTCCGCCGTCGCTAAGCGAGGTGCATGACGTGTTCCATGTATCCCAATTACGACAGTATATCCCGGACCCGAGCCACATCCTAGATCATTCAGAATTGGTTGTTGCTACCAAACTTTTGTATGAGGAGAGGCCCGTGTCTATATTGGACCGGAGAGAGAAGATCCTCAAGAACAAGACTATCAAGTTAGTCCGGTTGCTTGGGGTCATCACTCTTTGGGGGAGTCAACATGGGACCGTGAGGATGATATCCGATCGCGATATCCCGACTTGTTTGACTCGTGAGGTATAATGTCTTTCTTATGCCTCATGCCTTCGATTCCTTGCTTGCATGATTGATTGATTGTCTAGTATAGCTTGCTTGTTATTAGTATAGCTTGTCATTGCTCCTCTAGCCTCTTGATTAAATTCCGAGGACGGAATTCTTTTAAGGTGGGTAGAGTTGTAATGCCTGTTGTCCGTATTACGTATTTTTGGAATACGTGTACGTATTTTATTCTGTATTGCATGATTTCTTGTTTAGCTTGCATCTTGGCTTGGTTATTTCTTGGCTTGGTTCGGTTTTCTTTGGTCTATCATGAACCATGGATGAACCCCCTACCTACCACCACCTTTGATATTTATTGCCATTTCTTCTTTCTCTCTCTTTATTTATCATCTTCTTCTTCCTTATTTACTTCTTACCTACCAGAGAGAGAAGAGAGAGGTCTAGGCAAGTGCAACTTGCTTCATGGAGGAACTCCAATTTTATAGCTTCATTCTCTTCCTTACAGTATTTTGACAAGCTTTAGAACTTGGTATTTGCACTTTCCATGGCTAGATTCTTGTAGATCTATATTTACTTTATTTTCGGATTTTTGGGTTTTTATCTACTTAATCTTGTTATTTCCTAGTTTTGATAGTTCCATGTTGTAGAGAATCTTGTTCTACCCCATTTTGACCTATGGAAGTTCGGATTTGGGCTCAGGATGATAGAGTTATGCAGCTTGGAAGCCATGGCTTATGGTGTACTTCTTCTCGGAATTTTGGAGAAGAAGCACAGTTCCGAGCCGCATGATAGCACTTGACCGCATGAATATTCATGCGGCAAGTCAGCTTCGAAACCGCATGCACTATCAATTGGACTTGACCGCATGACAAGTTCATGCGGCAAGTATTTAGTTCGGCCGCATGGGGCCCTTCTTCCCGAACCGCATATGCACCCTTGCTCCCAGCCGCATAGGCATTGCTCCCCGCTGTCGCATGGGACTTCGCCCATCCCGAGCCGCATGAACTCGCGAGCCGCATAGACCGCAGTCTTCCGCTGCCGCATGAGGACCCGAGTCCTCTCAGCCGCATGACTGACTGATCCCGAGCCGCATAGATCCTGATTCCCTTCAGCCGCATGAGACCCCTCCATTCCTGACCGCATAAGCTCCTGCAGCCGCATGCGCCGCACGCCCGTTCTGCCTTGAGATCGACCTTTCCGAGCACAATAAACTCGGATTTTGGGCCGCATGAACCCATATCCATTCAGCCGCATGGGCTGTTCTCTTCCAGCCATATATGATTATTCCTGGCCGCATAGGCCTTAGCCGCATGGCTCTTCTATAGCCCTGAATATTGATATTTTATTAGATATTTTACGTCCATTTTATATCCTTACGCCTTTTGTCATGAACTTGATAATCATGGATTTGTTTAATAAGTTTGGAAATGATACCTGAGCATGACACGATAGTGACCCGTAGTGGTGCACTCTTGACAAGAAAACCTGACATGACCTGATAGTGGCCCGTCGTGGCGCACTCCTGACAAGAACACTTGACATGATTAACCTGACATGATATCTGATAAGCTGTTGCGACGGCTACCTGACATGACATGACCTGTATAATTAATCCTGGACACCGTGGACGATTGTGCTCGTACAAATAATCCAGTCCTGTCTTGTATCATGTCTAGGATGGGACTCCTGAGTACCACGGTCAGGAGTACCTACTGAAATGGACTTAGGCTAATAACTAGATTAATACAGTAGTCATGAAGAGATCTTCCAGCTACAGGCAATCCCGTTACCTGGACGCGCTTGGGATCTGTAGCCTGCCGTCGAGTAGGGCACATTTCCAGCACACTGTCATGTGTTGCACCCTTCAAGCTACCTAAGGGTACATTCGTTTCCTGGACGATGTACCCACCTGAATTCAACTCTAATCTTTTAACCCGGGTAACCTGGATGGTCTGCAGGGCTTGTGGCTGTGGAATAATCTTACTGCATCTTGTTAGTAATTAGGCATGTGACAACCCTAGTTAGTTAATGTATCAAGCCGTAATTCTTGCTTGGCCGTGAAGTGATTAGACGGAGTCTAACCAATCTAGTCTTGTCCTGAATCCTGTTCCAGATTATTGAATGACCAGAATGCTTGTATTTATTTTTTTGATAAATGGTGAGAATTCCAAGTTCTGTTCAGACGAAGGGTTACAACCCCAGTCCTTGTTTGGTTTACGGGTTGTAACCTGGTTATCCGAATAGTTCCATGGTTATCTCGTCGTATATCATCCTGGTGTATTTTCTTTATTTCCAGTTCTTACTTTTATTTATATCTTGTGCTGATTGCTGGTTTTAGTTCTTAAGTGAAGCTTCCTTTGTGGCACTTGCTCTTTCTGGGGTCTGACCCAGCTGGTTCTGTGTGGCCAGATTTTGGAGCAGCTCCAGAGGATCTACCGACCTTCCTGCCAGATGGTGGCCACTAGACGGAACCCTGGCAACGAGTGGGTTATTTTTGGCTCTTCCGCTCTATTGTAAAAATATTCTTTTGAGGCGTTTAGCCGACGAGCACCTGTTTAGCTCGGTTGCATTTACTTACTGTCTGCCTACGGGCTGTAACATGATTAACAAATCCTAGGGTTGATCATGTATGACTGAACTCTTGCTAGTCCTGACATTTTGTAACGACTAGCTTCATGATCAACTGAATATGTAATGTTTGGGACGCCTTACTATTGTATATTTAATGATCATACATCTTGTGACTTCTACTTACTTGCTTGTGATTGAGATACTAGGCTTGTTCATGACCTTAAGAGACTGTTGGCTTGTAGATAAACCCTCATGTATCCTAGACAGCCGTGACCGTATAGCGAGATGGAATCCATTTCAATATACGTAGCTGGCTATGTCTGCCCCCGCTCTCCAGTATTCTGGTTCTGGGGCGTGACATCCTCCATGGACGCTTCCTGGCTGATCCCGATATCTGGCTACTGCTGGGTTCTAGAAATTCCTTGATATTCTACGAGCGTTGGGCCGGTGACGACTTGCTCCCCAGTCTCCTGGCGACGCCGGTAAACAGCAACATTTGCGACTTATGGGACCACGCTAATGAGGATTGGAACTAGCGCAGAATCCACGATTAGGTCGGCGTCGCGGCTACATACCGGATTTGCAGCAGCGGGCTAAAGATTAGCATTGAGCCAGACGTGCTGCGGTGGTCGGCGGTGGCAATCGGCTCCTTCTCGGTGGCCTCCGCCAGAAGAATCATCCAAGGAAACAGCCCCCTAACCTCCTCATTGGCCCGTTCTGGCAGTCCTGCATACTAAAAAAAATGGTCTTTCCTATTGTGGAGAGCTCTCCGTAAGAAACTGCCCACTGACGACATCCTTATCACCATCGGAATCAGTTTAGCATCTGCGTGCACTTACGGCTCGAAGCGACAGTCCAAAACGGTAGATCACATTTTTCTTCATGGGGACCTTTCCACCAACGTCTGGAATGTTCTGTCCCAATGTTGCAGACAGGCACAGGTTGGCGGAAGCTTCAACGATCTTCTTACATCCTAGGCCAATGCCTCGTATGGCCACCAGATCATCACAGCAGCCGCCACGTGGGTTCTCTAGAAAAACTGGAACAAAGTAAGATATGATGGCCATCAGTTCTCTTCCGATCAGCTCCTTTGGGAGACTCTTCGGCAGTGCCTCAAGATACGAAACCACTGTTCCCACGACCAGTCGGACTTTTGGCAGGCTTTTCTCCCATTACCGAGTCTTGGGCCCCCCTATTTCAGCTCTGTATCTATCTTTTTGGTTTTGGTTGGTATACTTGTACATGCTTCTTTGTGCTTTTCGGGTATACTTGTAAATGCTTCGTCATTTTGCACCTTTATGAATAAAATGGGGGTATTTGTTATATATATATATATATATATATATATATATATATATATATATATATATTTTGTTATATATATATATATATATATATATATATATATATATATATATATATATATATATATAATTTTTGAAATTATTTATTATTATTTTTATATTATTTATGAAAAGTTATTTGAATTTCTTTTATTTAATTAATACTTAGTATGGTTTTAAATTAAAATTTTCTTATTGCTTTTAAGAAGCTTAATTTAAATATGGTAGTAATCTATATTAAATTTAGAGTTGAAAATATCTAGACTTAAATCGAATTTGGATTTGAATGAGATTTGGATCGAATCGGTTTTAAATTGATTTAAACTAAAAGTGAGTTATCTGTAAGGGGTTTAAAATTTTCCTAAGCCATATCACATTAGGAGTCCCACCCCCATATATAAGGGAGCCTCCATATGTCATCCTTCATAAATTATTTCCACAAATTCTCTCCACCAAAGTGTCGCCCGTGTCGGTGTCAAATTCCTTCCATGTCAGCCGTGACGGCCTCGGGTCCGACCCCGGTGTCCTTCCAATATACTACCAAAATACAAGGTTTTAGCGATGGTAGTATCCGTCGGAAATCCGTCGGTAATTCTCTTTACCGACGGATTTTCGGCGAATACGGGCTGAAAAAATCCGTCGGGAATAACCTCGTCGCTAAAACTAGCTCATCGCTAGTCCGCCGCTCTGCGACTAATTAGCGACGGATTTCCGTTGGCAAAACAAAAACTTTTAGCGACGGCCTACCGACGGCTTCCCGTCAAATACGACAGTTTAAATTTTAAATACATTTATAAAATTAGCGACGAAAAAGTTATCTCTAAATCGTCGCTAACCATGTATCCGAGGGTTTCTGATACACAATATTCGTCGCTCAAAGCATCGCCATCCTCGACGGATTAGTGTCGGAATAGCGACGGATAATACGTCGCCACCCTTACAGAAATCGTCCATATATTCCAGAATCTGAGCGATGGAACATCCGTCGCTCTTCCGTCGCAAAATTTTTCCAGAAATAGGCCGATGGACAATCCCTCAGAAATCGTTGCTAACTACAAATGTCAGTCGGTAACCCGTCGGTAATCCGTCGCTACCTACAAAAGTCCGTCGGCAAGCCGTCGATAATCCGTCGCTAACTGAAATATTTTTGAAAAAAATTACAGGAAAGAGACAATTCCCTGTAATATAACATATTAAACATCCACCATACACAAATATAACATATCCGACATCCAATATATCCAACAAATATCCATATTGCCAACACAATATGTCCAAACATCCAATATATCACAACATACACAATTGCAGGAAATAGACTATTCCTTGTAATATAACATATTCAGCATCTACCATACACAAAATACAGAATCTAATCCCTGGGTTCACCGAAAATACAAAACCAAAGATTGACACACAGTTCTAATTCATATGTGTTTTAAGTGTGAGAACGGATGGCTCAGAACACAACCCAAAATTTATTCTAGCATACATTAGTGTGAATCATCTATGTTCTGTACATATGGTGTAATATATGTTCTTATCGAATCTAGTATCTAGTATCTGAAGAATGTAACAGAATCAAGATGAACTCACATAATGTAATACTAAAATATCATCTACTACTATATAAGATATAGTGATAGGTTGTCGTATCATCATTGCCGAGGGATGAGGGTCGGAGGATAGTCAACTTTATCTACGGCTACATAGTTTCTGCCTCGCCAGTCAAATGGCTGCAGGAACTATGTCCTGATCACCATGTCGTACCATAGTTTCTGCCTCGCCAGTCGAATGGCTGCAGGGACTATATGTCCCGATCACCATGTTACCAATTAACCAACCAACAAAACTACTTGTTACAAATATCGGCATTATATGTCGCAAAACGTCGCTATGACGTCGCTAATAGCGACTAATTTAGCGATGTTAGTATGAATGTCGCTAAATTCTAATTATATTCCTCCACTAATTCATTTTCCCCAATTTTACTCTCTCACTCTCTCTCCTCCCCCCCTCCGGCGCTCTCACTCTTTCCGGCGCTCTCACAGTACTTAAGTGTGAGAACGGATGGCTCAGAACACAACCCAAAACTCATTCTAGCATACATTAGTGTGGATCATTATATTCTGTACATATGGTGTAGTATATGTTCTTATCATATCTAGTATCTGAAGAATGTAACAGAATCAAGATGAACTCACATAATGTAATACTAAGACATCATCTACTACTATATAAGATATAGTGATAGGTTGTCGTATCATCATTGCCGAGGGATAAGGGTCGTAGGACAGCCAACTTTATCTACGGCTACATAGTTTCTGCCTCGCCAGTCGAATGGCTACAGGGACTATGTCCTGATCATAATGTCGTACCATAGTTTCTGCCTCGCCAGTCGAATGGCTGCAGAGACTATATGTCTCGATCACCATGTTACCAATTAACCAACCAACACAACTACTTGTTACGAATATCGGCATTATATATCGCAAAACGTTGCTATGACGTCACTAATAGCGACTAATTTAGCGACGTTAGTATAAACGTCGCTAAATTCTAATTATATTCCCCCACCAATTTATTTCCCCCCATTTTACTCTCTCACTCTCTCTTCTTCCCCCCTCCGGTGCTCTCACTCTCTCTGGTGCTCTAACAGTACTTAAGTGTGAGAACGGATGGCTCATAACACAACCCAAAATTCATTCTGGCATACATTAATGTGGATCATTATATTCTGTACATTTGGTATCGTATATGTTCTTATCGTATCTAGTATCTGAAGAATGTAACAAAATCAAGATGAACTCACATAATGTAATACTAAGACATCATCTACTACTATATAAGATATAGTGATAGGTTGTCGTATCATCATTTTCGAAGGATGAGGGTCGGAGGACAGCCAACTTTATCTACGGCTACATAGTTTCTGCCTCGCCAGTCGAATGGCTGCAGGGACTATGTCCTGATCACCATATCGTACCATAGATTATTGCAAATGGAGCTGGAGCCTGAGCCAAAATACATAATACAAAATATAAAATACAAAATCCAATCCCTGGGTTCGCCGACCCCCTCGGTGGAACACTCAACACCGGCACGCACAATACATTCCAGAATATACAAAAATTATAAAGAAAAAAATACTATCCGCAACGAACAATGTCAATATATAATATCTGCAAATACGTACAAACTCAGTATCCTCATCGAAAAAACTAAATATCCCCAAATACGTACAAAGTTAAAAATATAATACAGTCAAAAAATGCAAAAACGAAACTACTGATCGCCTGGAGCTGGAGCTGGACACGGTGTTGGAGCCGAAGGAGCGCCACCAGATGACGCACAAATACTGCTCGAGTGAGCCAAAGGCATATAACCACTTCTCTCTCTCCATTCCCCCTCTTCCTCTCTCATGCTATCAACGTCACAACTTTTCCAGTGTTGCTCCCTCTAATGATGATGAACGCAAAAATCAAAGACCCCCCTCTCCTTTCTCACTCTTCACAGTTATCACAACAGGAAGGATCAGTGTTTTCTAGTTCTCTTCCATTCATCCATTCCTCCGTTCTGATCAAGCCTCCACATATGATATCCAGCTCAAGTGTAGAGGCATGGGAGAAGAAGTGGACAGAAAGAGGAGAGGAAAGCAGCATAGCCGGCGACATGACCTGGAGGAAGTACAAAGGCTTTCTTCAACATCCGTAGGAGAACTATAAGGATGTATATATTCACAACATGTCACCTTGTCAAAGACCCTTAATGTGACAACCATGTTACTACGGTGTCGGAAGACTAACATGTCATAATTTTCTAAGCCGTGTGTTTTAACATAATCCTCCCAACTCTTTCCTCTTATTTAGTAATCTTGTATTTCTTTATGAAGTGCAATATTACTACATAGGAGGAAAGAGTTGGGAGGATTATGTCAAAGCATACGGCTTAGAAATTATGACATGTTAGTCTTCCGACACCGCGGTAACAAGATATTCACATTAAGGGACTTTGACAAGGGGACATGTTGTGAAAAGATATATCCTTATAGTTTTCCTACGGATGTTGAAAAAACCTACTGAAATTCCTCCAGGTCTTGTCGCCGGCTGTGCTGCTTCCCCCTCCTCTTCCTGCCCACTTCTTCTCCCCCGCCTCTACACTTGAGTTGGATATCATATGTGGAGGCTTGATCAGAATGGAGGAATGGATAGATGGAAGAGAACTAGAAAACACTGATCCTTCCTGTTGTGATAACTGTGAAGAGTGAGAAAGGAGAGGGGGGTCTTTGATTTTTGCGTTCATCATCATTAGAGGGAGCAACACTGGAAAAGTTGTGACGTTGATAGCATGAGAGAGGGAGAGGGGGAATGAAGGAGAGAAGTGGCTGCATGCCTTTGGCTCACTCGTGCGGTATTTGTGCATCAGATAAAATACAGAAAATTCAATTTTTCTCCAAATGTGAGAACGGATGGCTCAGAACGCAACCCAAAATTCATTCTAGCATACATTAGTGTGAATCATCTATGTTCTGTACATATGGTGTAGTATATGTTCTTATCGTATCTAATATCTGAAGAATGTAACAGAATCAAGATGAACTCACATAATGTAATACTAAAACATCTTCTACTACTATATAAGATATATTGATAGGTTGTCGTATCATCATTGCCGAGGGAAGAGGGTCGAAGGATAGTCTGTAGGACCGTTGAGCACCTCTATAGGGGGGGTGAATAGAGTGTGTGTGTGTGCAGCAGAAAATAATCACCAATTTAAAACTTAAGATTAACTATGGCAGTAAATAAGAGACAATAAATAAATACAGCAAGAGATAGAGAGATCAAACTCAGTGACACAGCGATGTATACTGGTATCCCTCTGAGAGGACTAATCCAGTCTCGAGTACTCTTGCTCGATGTTAATCTACTATGGCACAAGCTAAATGAGAGCTTGCAGTCTCTTACAACACCGTGTTTGGTGACAAGTGCACGACCAACTTTACAACACCGTGCTTGGTGACGAGCGCACGACCGGCTCCACAACAGGATAGTTGCTGAACTTGGAACGACCTCTTTACAACTCTTGGACACCAAAAACTCTAAATCAACATAGATATTACTGGCTTTTGGCTAAGAGATGTACAAGTATAATTTGAAAGCTTTAGAACGTTTTGAAAACACTTGAAGAGTAGAGAAGAGAAGATAAAGAGTGAATGAGTGATTTAAAATACAAAATTCTCTTCTATTTATAGGTGTTTTCTGGGACCGAACTCGGACAGAGTTCGGGCAGAGTTCTGATGCAAATATTTCGCATAGAGACGTTGCTCGCATATTTGGTGGCAACTGAACTTTTGAATTTAAACTGACCAAACTCGGGCAGAGTTCAGACCGAACTCGGTTTTGAGTTCTGTCAAGGAATTTTCGAAATATTTGTCAAAGTGCTGTTTTGTTTAAAAAATAAAACGAGATATTTTGTAAAGATGAAAATGTAAATAGGTAGCCTCTTTAGAAAATTAGACTGGGATAAACCTAAGCCAGTATTACCTATTTGATTTTACAATATTAATCCTAGACTCAATAAAAAATAAAATACAGAATAAATTATAAAATAACTCGATCGAAAATCTATTGAATCTTTTGCTTGTTGATGCAGTACATCGTTCGTTGATATTGATTTCACATAAAGCCTGAAATGATTAGCAGCAGTTTGTATATTTTTATGTATTAACTAAAGTGCTTGTTGATTATCAAAATCGGGTGTGACCATGGAATGGGCCAACAATCTCCCCCATTTTGATAATTGACAAACTTTGAGTCTATACCAAAAATATATCTTAAAAATAGAATAAACAAAATACCTGAGACGATTGGTTTTGTTTTGTTTTGCTTGGTTATGTATAGCTTTTCCCTCCCTTTGTCAATATAAAAATGACGTTGGCTCCCCCGTAAAGTGTGAAGCCAACAATAAAAAAAAAGTGAAGCTAACAATAAAGAGATACATGCGCACAGCATAAACAACTAATATGATAAGAAACAGCTGATAATACTGAAAGAAAATCACACTAATAATCCAAAGTACAATCAGAAATACTAAAATGTCTAACTATGAAGTTTAGATATAAAAAAAACTACATCAACTCAAAAAATCATCATCTAACTACTATCCACTAGCCAATAGCTGAGTCACCATCACATAGTCGGATCATCACCGCCAGGAGCCTCTGGAGGAAAGTAGGCTGCAGTAGGGTCGAAGTACTAAAAGGAAGCCTCGTCTCCGAATCGAGGACCAGGGAAGTCTGGGTGAGGCAGAATGGTGACCGGACGAACTGGATTATGAGAAAGGCTGTAGTGGAGATCCGCAAGCCCGTTCTGCAACACCTGGGCCTGATAAATATGGCGAAACTTCGAATCAAGGTAGCTCTGATGACGTTGCGAAGAAACAGCAACAAAGTCATCAAAGCGCTGGTAAAATCCTGGATCAAATCCTGGAGCAAGGGCTGGAACAGGAGCAGCATCATGATGAGGAGCCTCAGCATCTGGAGCTGTAGCACCCAGTTTCCCAAATGAGGATAATTTTGAAATTTTGTGTTTATAATTACTTTAATAATGATATTTAATTTATGATATAATTTTTGGTAATTTTAAATTATTTTAAAATTATTTAAATCAATGACTTGTGGTTTTGACGTTTTGCTAGTGAAACCCAAGAGACTGTTTGACCTAGAGCCTAACCATGTGATTATGATATTTTAATATCATTTTTGGCCTAAGGATATTTTTGCATTTGACCTCTTTGGATTGTTTTGATATTATTTTATTATTTATGATATTTTTTTGGGGTTATTTGAGTCGGGTTCGAATTTCAACTCAATCCGACTTGAAACGGAGACCCGGGGGTAGTTTGACTCTAGTGGGACCCACACACTAGTTAGGCATGGCCCACATGATATTAATTTTAGTCCACATGATAGAAATATTTTAGTTAGAGGTTAGTCTAATTATTATGGATAAGGTTAGTGTGATTAGAGACTTTAGAATGACTAATTTAGCCCCAACCAATTAGCCATTTCCTAATACTCATAGCATAGGTTAGTGGGGGCATTTTGGACCTTACCATAATAGGACAAATAGCCCCATATGGCCAGCCACTTTGGGAGAGGATAGGCTTAAGTTCATTTCATTATTCTCATCCACACTCTCTCTCTTGTTCTTCCCCAAATTCCTAGAGAGCAATCTCTAGCAATTTCTCCACCAAATTATTCCATTTCACCACCAAATCTTCTTCTTTCCTTCTCCATTCTAGCCAAGGAGGAAGCTACCCAAGTTTGGGAGGATTCGGAGCTCGTTCGTGTCCTTTTGGAATCTCTACGTGTCGGTGTCGCTCCGGGAAGGCTTTTCTTCGATTCGATCTACCGGGAGGTATAAATCCCTTCTCCTTTTCATTTCCTCATGCATTTAGGTCTATTTTGAACCCATAGGAATGACCCCATAGTTGTATCTTCATTTGTGTCCATTTCGTGTCCATTTGGAGGTCATAGGAGTGTTCTTTGTGTTGTGGTTGTGTCCATGTGGGAAAATCCCAAATTTGGACACACTATGTGTTGTTGTTATATATGAATGAATTATTACATGTTTAATCTCATATTTTTGTATTGGAGATGTGTTCTATAGTGTCTCATATATATATATATTAGTGTAGAGAGTGAGTTCTTGATATATTATGTTATATACTTGTGTTCTTTTGTCTCAAACTACCTAAATCCGTCATGATTTTTATCTACGTTTTTAATTTCAGCCCTAACTTAGAAATGTCATAACTTCTAGCTCAAAGCTCGGTTTAATCTTCCATTTTTTTTAAAAGAAGCGTATTGAAGTTAGCTTTCCAAAAACATGTATTAATAGGTCTAATTCTTTCTATAACTTTCTGGAGAATTATTTGAGTGTCAGCTTACGAAAGACAAACGCGTTCTCGGTGTTTTCGCGATTCCGGGAGTTTCCGAAAATGAAAATGCGATCCGTTTAAAGTTTCGGAAAGCTAACACATAGATCTATAACATACTTTAATCCTAAATTTTAATTCATGCTTAGATGGTACAGTATTAATTATTAGTAGGAGTTACTATTCGGCATATGCATTTTGTGCACCCTTGTGTGTAATATAATGTTCTATTTGATTTTAACCCATGTTAATGTATATACATTATGTAATTAAATAGAGAATAGAAGCATAAGTAAATGGTTAAATAAATGTTGTATGAGGTGTAAGTATCCTATCTAATGTAAGTATGTATAAGTATGGCTTGTAATGAATATGTAGGTTCCATAGTATGTAATGTATGGTGCATATAGTGGTGTAAGAGAATAATGAATGATGAATGAATGCAAGCATGAATGTAATGTAATAATAGATGTAATGTATGCAATATACAAGTTAATGAGATATAATATTCTATGTTAACACAAATCCTATATTACCTCATGTACCCCCTTATACTATGTTGACACTATCACACTTGACACATTGTTCACTTACACTTTGACACTCTTTGATATGTATACACTATGTATGCCCATTTAACCCTCACTTGCCCCTTTGCCATGTTCACATACACACACATAGCCTCTTAAATAAGCATTTATGAATATAGTTAACTTAGCTATGTATGTATATTATATATATGTTAGCATATTGTGTTGTAATATATAAGTTTATATAACCATTTGAAATGCCATGATTATAGACCTAATGTTGAATACCAATATATGTATGTGTATATATGTGTATACATATACAGCTTAAAGTAATAGATTACCTAGTGTATATCCAATGTGAATTCTTGCCTATTTGAGTATTGAATAATTGCATGCTATATAGAGTTGGGTGTATGTTGGCTTGTATAGCCTTGTATTGATGTGTGCTTGCTAGGATAGTCTTGGTTAGGCCTAGTAAGACTTACTAGGTTAGGACATGACCTAGTTTGACCTAGTTTGACTAGTACAGTTGACCAGAGTTGACCAAGGGTTGACTTTGGCCTAGTTTGACCTAGATTCATGTAGAATGCATTGTAGTTCTTTATATTACCCTTCTGGATATGTTATGACTTGTGCTGTTCTAATTAGGAGCCAGACACCTATCCTCGTACAGTATCCTTACCTTGGACATTCAGATATCAGGCGAGTACATTCTCTGATCATTTCATACTTGTCACGAATTATATTCTCGCTCTAGATTACTTTTACTTGATGCTGTCACGTTATCATCACAGATTGGTACTATACGGATCTCTTCTTGGGATGTTACCCCCTTAGCGGGCGCATCGGATACTTTATGACATGTGTTTCATGTACATCATGTATTCCTTGCTTCTGCGTTATTCATGTACACTCATGTTCTCTCATGTTCTTACATGTACGTTCATGTACTCTCATGTTCTTTTATGTACGCTCATGTTTCCTCATGTGTTTCTTGTATAACCAAAACATCATGTCCGTAACGTAACTTGAATAGATCCTTGTGTATTGATTGTGGGTAGGGGTGAGTATAAATGGTCATGTGATTTACCCATCATGTACACTCTGTTACTTTTCATGTTCATCATATACAACCTAAGCCAATTACATGTCATCTCGTACTCTAAATCACTAGTCACTTACAGTTCTTACTTATCATGTATATATATTTCTAGTTATCAAATATCTCTCCTGTTTTCATGTACATCTTCTTACAGCGTTTTATGTATCTTATTCTATTGCCTGCTTTATATTTTCTGACATTATATGAACTGCATGAGATGTATTGTGCTCGCTCCTGTCCTGACTGGACCTGTTGATAAATTTTACAGATAGCCTGTAGGTTGCCTGCTAGCCTAGAGGAGACAGTAGAGGTTGCATAGATAGCTAGAGTTTTTGCTTATAGTTTATTTTCAGTCATCTTGAGTTGTATTTATGGATTACTGTATTTGGGTTTTGAGATGTATTCTGAGTTTTTATCTTAGACATATAGAAGTCTATCTGTTGTATCTCTTTTCGATTTCATGTTTTATCTATCTTCCTTTATGCTCTACCTTAGATGTGATTGAGTTTACATTCTGCTATGTCACCCCCATTCGGGGAGTATAAACTGTTTAGTCTTATACGATACATTGAGACCTAGGACAGCGTTCTACCGTCGATACTGCGGTGTAGGCTGGGCGTTGTTACGTTCTCGTGCCCTAACTCTAGGGTGCGGGTCGTGACACGTTTTTAGTGGTGGCCCATGCTGGTCGAGTTTATGTAGTGGTATTCGAACTTGAGTACCACTACAGCCTGCAGTAGGAATAGGATATATCTTGAAGGTACTCAATCACAGTTAGGAACCCTTGAGAGATTCCCGGAACGACCCTTGAGAATCTTATTTTAACTTCGATCTGAGAACTCTTTTTTCCCTTGATTTGATTTATTTTTACTTACTGTTGTTAAATTTGATTTTGATGGATTATGGTTGAATTTGAGTTGTATTCATTGATTTTGATGAATGATTATCGAATTTTGAATCTTGATGATAGTTGTTGCATCCGAGTTGTATTTTGATGGATTTTTGTTCATTTTGAATTTTGAAATTCGTTGATAAATTTGATTTAATTTATGGGTATTCATTGTTGATTTAATTTAATTTTTTTGACAAGATGAAATTATATGGGCTAGGTCATCTATGTTATGGAATCTAGTCTTCTATAGTCACATTAGCCAGCATGGTGAGGACATATAGTCTGACTCTGGATATATTTCTCGGGTGTGGGAATTTAAGGTTTTCGCAGCCAAGCTAGCGGCACCGCGAAAATGTTAAATACCATGATTCTAGAGGTATGTGCATAAGTCAAGGACTCTGTGATTATCGTAGCCTTGCTTACTAGTATGACGGGGATTTAGAGTACCATGATTTTAGATAGATGCATATGATTATCAGATTGTACTTTAAATATTTTCAAGCATGTTTTCTCTACTTTGATGCAGTCCTTCAAAAAGAATTATTATTTGTTTTGCTTTGTTTTGCTTCTAATTATTTAACTTAGGAGTAGCTTGTGTAACTTCTTGCTATGAGTTTCTTCTTAATACAATGAATCGATGATTTTGCTAGACTTTATCTTGGATTTGATATTTAGCTCTGGTTTCAAAATGGTTCCTTCTTTTAGGCAAATAAGCAAACAGCTTTTATCGTTATTTCCTTCTTGCTATTATTCTAGTATTGAATAATAATAATAAAACTGTCTTGATTTCGTCAATCACCTATTTTGCGATCTTGGTAGGAATATAAATGTTGGTCTTAACGTAGAATTATTTTTTTGGGATATGAGAATATATGAGTATATTTACATAGTGGACACTTGCCTGATACGTATGCATGCTACACTTGATTTTCCACCTATCTAAATACATATTAATATGTTGTTAATGTTAAAATTTTCAAAACCCCAATATTTCTGGTTTTATGCTTTTTCAGTTTAAATTCGTAATTTAAATATAAATTTTATGTTATTAGTTTTGTCTACATAACTGCACATGTATGATATCTGCAGAGTTTCAATTTTTAGAGAAATTGGTTAAGTTATGTTAAATTTGTAAAATCTGAGACTGCTTTATGTTAATATTACACTGGTTTAAATGTTAGCTTATTTTCAGATTTTGTATGTAAATGTTGAACTAAAACTGGGTTTAACCTTTCAATACTAAGCTATAATCCTGTACAAGGACACACACACACCCTAACTTAGTATACGCTGTCATGTAACCTAACCTTTCCTCTCTATGTTATGATCACATACTTGTATAAATATATATAGAGCTTAGGCATACATGTTATAATATATGTATATACATAACTAAATCTCTACCTCTTATAGATGTTTATGGTTAGCCATTCATGTTAAGATTAAATAGGTTGTGTATTGTAGGTTGTTAACCCATATGCCATGGGTAGTGTAACATGATAGCTCATATACAATTTCATGTATATTTTACATACACCCATACACACACAAACCACATAACATTACATAATGCTAGTTTTTCCTCTCTAACGCTCTTTCTGTATATATATATATTGTGATTTGGATTTCAATGCAAGTGATTTTCAATTCCTTAATTTTTGAATTTGATTTTCTGTACCCTTTTTCAGATAATTGGTAGTTGCCTTTATTTTGTTTTGATAAGTACCAGTTTCATATAGGATGGTAGACCGCCTTACAGTTTTGATGGTTTGTTGTTTCTGTAACTTCTCTAGTTTAGCACCCTAGATTGCTTGTATGTTTTGATACCCTATGACCGTTTAGGTTAGCATGACTAGTATACCTAGATGAGACTTTCACTACTACCGAATGCCATGACCCTGTATGTCGTCCTTTTGATCACATGATTTGTTTTAATCTGGGACTTTGATTGTGGGGGTTTGACCTAGAGGGAGTATGGACATTTTAATTTCGAGGACGAAATTTTTCTAAGGTGGGTAGAGTTGTAGCACCCAGTTTCCCAAATGAGGGTAATTTTGAAATTTTGTGTTTATAATTATTTTAATAATGATATTTAATTCATGATATAATTTTTGGTAATTTTAAATCATTTTAAAATTATTTAAATCAATGACTTGTGGTTTTGACGTTTTGCTAGTAAAACCCTAGAGACTGTTTGACCTAGAGCCTAACCATGTGATTATGATATTTTAATATCATTTTTGGCCTAAGAATATTTTTGCATTTGACCTCTTTGAATTGTTTTGATATTATTTTATTATTTATGATATTATTTTGGGGTTATTTGAGTCGGGTTCGAATTTCAACTCAATCCGACTTGAAACGGGGACCCGGGGGTAGTTTGACTCTAGTGGGACCCACACACTAGTTAGGCATGGCCCACATGATATTAATTGTAGTCCACATGATAGAAATATTTTAGTTAGAGGTTAGACTAATTATTATGGATAAGGTTAGTGTGATTAGAGACTCTAGAATGACTAATTTAGCCCCAACCAATTAGCCCTTTCCTAATACTCATAGAATAGGTTAGTGGGGGCATTTTGGACCTTACCATAATAGGACAAATAGCCCCATATGGCCAGCCACTTTGGGAGAGGATAGGCTCAAGTTCATTTCATTATTCTTATCCACACTCTCTCTCTTGTTCTTCCCCAAATTCCTAGAGAGCAATCCCTAGCAATTTCTCCACCAAATTATTCTATTTCACCACCAAATCTTCTTCTTTCCTTCTCCATTCTAGCCAAGGAGGAAGCTACCCAAGTTTGGGAGGATTCGGAGCTCGTTCGTGTCCTTTTGGAATCTTTACGTGTCGGTGTCGCTCCGGGAAGGCTTTTCTTCGATTCGATCTACCGGGAGGTATAAATCCCTTCTCCTTTTCATTTCCTCATGCATATAGGTCTATTTTGAACCCATAGGAATGACCCCATAGTTGTATTTCCATTTGTGTCTATTTCGTGTCCATTTGGAGGTCATAGGAGTGTCCTTTGTGTTGTGGTTGTGTCCATGTGGGAAAATCCCAAATTTGGACACACTAAGTGTTGTTGTTATGTATGAATGAATTATTACATGTTTAATCTCATATTTTTGTATTGGAGATGTGTTCTATAGTGTCTCATATATATATATATTAGTGTAGAGAGTGAGTTCTTGATATATTATGTTATATACTTGTGTTCTTTTGTCTCAAACTACCTAAATCCGTCATGATTTTTATCTACGTTTTTAATTTCAGCCCTAACTTAGAAATGTCATAACTTCTAGTTCAAAGCTCGGTTTAATCTCCCGTTTTTTTTAAAAGAAGTGTATTGAAGTTAGCTTTCCAAAAACATGTATTGTTAGGCCTAATTCTTTCTGTAACTTTCTAGAGAATTATTTGAGTGTCAGCTTACGAAAGACAAACGCGTTCTCGGTGTTTTTGCGATTCCGAGAGTTTTCGAAAACGAAAACGCGATCCGTTTAAAGTTTCGGAAAGCTAACACATAGATCTATAACATACGTTAATCCTAAATTTTAATTCATGCTTAGATGGTACAGTATTGATTATTAGTAGGTGTTACTATTCGGCATATGCATTTTGTGCACCCTTGTGTGTAATATAGTGTTCTATTTGATTTTAACCCATGTTAATGTATATACATTATGTAATTAAATAGAGAATACAAGCATGAGTAAATGGTTAAATAAATGTTGTATGAGGTATAAGTATCCTATCTAATGTAAGTATGTATAAGTATGGCTTGTAATGAATATGTAGGTTCCATAGTATGTAATGTATGGTGCATATAGTGGTGCAAGAGAATAATGAATGATAAATGAATGCAAGCATGAATATAATGTAATAATAGATGTAATGTATGCAATATACAAGTTAATGAGATATAATGTTCTATGTTAACACAAATCCTATATTACCTCATGTACCCCCTTACACTATGTTGACACTATCACACTTGACACATTGTTCACTTACACTTTGACACTCTTTGATATGTATACACTATGTATGCCCATTTAACTCTCACTTGCCCCTTTGCCATGTTCACATACACACACATAGCCTCTTAAATAAGCATTTATGAATATAGTTAACTTAGCTATATATGTATATTATATATATGTTAGCATATTGTGTTGTAATATATAAGTTTATATAACCATTTGAAATGCCATGATTATAGACCTAATGTTGAATACCAATATATGTATGTGTATATATGTGTATACATATATAGCTTAAAGTAATAGATTACCTAGTGTATATCCAATGTGAATTCTTGCCTATTTGAGTATTGAATAATTGCATGCTATATAGAGTTGGGTGTATGTTGGCTTGTATAGCCTTGTATTGATGTGTGCTTGCTAGGATAGTCTTGGTTAGGCCTAGTAAGACTTACTGGGTTAGGACATGACCTAGTTTGACCTAGTTTGACTAGTGCAGTTGACCAGAGTTGACCAAGGGTTGACTTTGGCCTAGTTTGACCTAGATTCATGTAGAATGCATTGTAGTGCTTTATATTACCCTTCTGGATATGTTGTGACTTGTGCTGTTCTAATTAGGAGCCAGACACCTCTCCTCGGACAGTATCTTTACCTTGGACATTCAGATATCAGGCGAGTACATTCTCTGATCGTTTCATACTTGTCACGAATTATATTCTCGCTCTAGATTACTTTTACTTGATGCTGTCACGTTATCATCACGGATTGGTACTATACGGATCTCTTCTTGGGATGTTACCCCCTTAGCGGGCGCATCGGATACTTTATGACATGTGTTTCATGTACATCATGTATTCCTTGCTTCTGCGTTATTCATGTACACTCATGTTCTCTCATGTTCTTACATGTACGTTCATGTACTCTCATGTTCTTTCATGTACGCTCATGTTTCCTCATGTGTTTCTTGTATAACCAAAACATCATATCCGTAACGTAACTTGAATAGATCCTTGTGTATTGATTGTGGGTAGGGGTGAGTATAAATGGTCATATGATTTACCCATCATGTACACTCTGTTACTTTTCATGTTCATCATGTACAACCTAAGCCATCTCGTACTCTAAATCACTAGTCACTTACAGTTCTTACTTATCATGTATATATATTTCCAGTTATCAAATATCTCTCCTGTTTTCATGTACATCTTCTTACAGCGTTTCATGTATCTTATTCTATTGCCTGCTTTATATTTCCTGACATGATATGAACTGTATGAGATGTATTGTGCTCGCTCCTGTCCTGACTGGACCTGTTGATAAATTTTACAGATAGCCTGGAGGTTGCCTGCTAGCCTAGAGGAGACAGTAGAGGTTGCATAGATAGCTAGGGTTTTTGCTTATAGTTTATTTTCAGTCATCTTGAGTTGTATTTATGGATTACTGTATTTGGGTTTTGAGATGTATTCTGAGTTTTTATCTTAGACACATAGAAGTCTATCTGTTGTATCTCTTTTCGATTTCATGTTTTATCTATCTTCCTTTATGCTCTACCTTAGATGTGATTGAGTTTACATTCTGCTATGTCACCCCCATTCGGGGAGTATAAACTGTTTAGTCTTATACTGTTAGATGCATTGAGACCTAGGACAGCGTTCTACCGCCGACACTGCGGCGTAGACTGGGCGTTGTTACGTTCTCGTGCCCTAACTCTAGGGTGCGGGTCGTGACAGGTGCAGGCTGAGCTCAGGAGGCAGAGGTGGAGCAGGGGATCTACGTGATCTAGTAAGCTCAACTGGAGTGGAGGAGTATGCACAGGTTTGAAGATCAATCTCAAGCCGGCGGAAGATAGAGGCCAGGTGCTTGGGGTACACCAGATTGCGTCCTGCATTTCTGCAGTTCAGCATCCTTGCCATCATAGTCTTTGGAATAGAGAATAGAATTCCAAAGTGAATGTGGTACAAGGCAGAAAGTTCTAAGAAAGCAACTTTATCAGTGGATCCTTTCTTAGGAAGGAGTACAGAGAAAATAAGTCGATGAAGTTCATAAAAATTTTGGTTCAAATTTCTTGAAAATACCCTACGAGGAACAGGGTTTGGATGACATATTAGTTCATTGAAGGAAGCAAGGGTGACATCTGCAGGAAAGGCTGTAGTGGAGATCCGCAAGCCCGTTCCGCAACACCTGGGCCTGATAAATATGGCGAAACTCCGAATCAAGGTAGCTCTGACGACATTGCGCAGAAACAACAACAAAGTCATCAAAATGCTGGTAAATTCCTGGATCAAATCTCGGAGTAGGGGCTGGAGCAGGAGCAGCATCATGATGAGGAGCCTCAGTATCTGGAGCAGGCTGAGCTCCAGGAGGCAGAGGTGGAGCAGGGAATCTACGTGATCTGGTAAGCTCAACTGCAGTGGAGGAGTATGCACAGGTTTGAAGAATAATCTCAAACCGACGGAAGATAGAGGCCAGGTGCATGGGGTACACCAGATTGCGTCCTGTATTTATGCAGTTCAGCATCAATGCCATCATAGTATTTGGAATATAGAATAGAATTCCAAAGTGAATGTGGTACAAGGCAGAAAGTTCTAAGAAAGTAACTTTATAAGTGGATCCTTTCTTAGGAAGGAGTACAGAGAAAATAAGTTGATGAAGTTCATAAAAATTTTGGTTCAAATTTCTTGAAAATACCCTACGAGGAACAGGGTTTGGATGACAGATTGGTTCCTTGAAAGAAGCAAGGGTGACATCTGCAGGAAAATGAACATGGTGGATATCTACTAGTGCTTCACTAATATTAGGAATAAAAAAGAATTCACTAATATCAGTAGCACTGAACTCTAGTTCTTGCCCAGCAATGCAAGAATAAAAGTTTTCGTTTTGTTTTACTTGCAAGTTGTAGTAAAACATTCGGATAGCATTGTCAAAGATATTTTCTGCTACTTCGAAGAAATCTCGGTAGCCTAAGTGGTCGAATGTCGGAGCATACTCAGAAAATATAGTAAAATTGACAAAAGCTCCGAAACAAATTTTACGACCAGAAAAAGGGTCAAACCAGAGATCAGAGTACTCTTTGTCAGGAAATAAAGTAGAATCATAGTCCTCTGATCTTACTGGTCGTGCTGGACTAAATAAACTGGCTGGTGTATAATCAGAAGAAGAGGAACCAGCTTGGGAAGTTTATCCTCGTTGACGCTTAGTGTAGTGCCCCGTCCCTACATCGTGCCCCGTTGTCCGTCTACGGGGTGCGCGAGAAAGAAACACTGTCGCTATCGACTCGGTCAAGACCGATAGATCGGGATCGATCGAATCGATCGAACGGGAACGGTTGAATTAAGATCCATTCCATGTTATGGAATGGCTTCTTCGGAACCAAGTCCCATATTCAGCGGGTAGCGCCTCAAGGATTGACTCTGCGGCAGAATCGAGAGAGACCTCCCGTTGCTCTACTTTTCACGCCGCTTGTGTTGGTTTTGGGCTTTGGTTTTCTGAATGCATTTTCGTGAATGTTTTCGATGGTTTTCATGGTTTACATTTCGAACTCGCATTTCCTATCGAACTCTTGCATAACACAGTGTTCTAATCGGTTGCTTGTGCGATTTCAGGTGATCGCGTAGGCGACATCTAGCACAGCCAATCAATTCCCTCGCCACAAACAAAAACTCAAGGTAAGTGGCTGACCTCTTTCATCTCGACCCTCTATTTCAAAAATGAGAACTTGGGTAATAGTAATGAAATAGAATGATTCGCTTGGAAAACACAAGTCCTATGTTTGGAATGATTCGCCTGCAAAATAACTAAATGAATCGATTACATAACAAGCCCCAACGGTACCCCGAATATACCTTGTTAACCTATCAAGGTCGTGGACAACTTGTCAACAAGGGCGATGGTTTCTTCGAGCGGCAACCCGGGGCCACGGGACCGACTCGGCCTAGAAAGAAACAGGTTATAGCCGAGCTGGGTATGAAGCAACCGGTAAGACGGAGACTTGCATCGGAGCTCGCTACTTGCGTTACAAGGGTCCAGTATTACCAGGCTATATCCAGGATGGCTAGTTAATGCCAATGACCTCCATATCAAATACTTGATATAAATTGTTATTCAACTAACAGGGAAGGTGATGGTATGTTTTACGTTGCACGGCACGCTCTGCCGAAGGAAATTCTGGTGTAACTTACTTGGGTTATGTTTCGTCAAATGCTTCGTATAAAATTACCTAGGATGGTTAGAAAGATCACGAAAAGCAAGTCGTGTAATTGTTTATATAAATTCTTGAACCAAATAAGAGCCTGGAAATTAATTAGCCACTCGCCAGTACATGTTGATTGTATTGATCCTCGCTCTCTCTACAGGTACAATAAATCAGGAGGAGCGTGCCGCGTGAAAGGAGGCTACGCTCGTGTGTTTTGAAGCTTCGTCCTTGCGATCGAAGTTTGGATCCAATCTCTTTTGAAGACTCCGCCGTCGAAGGCCAAGAAGACAGATGGAGCGACTTTTCGTCATCCCAGGTAGTTTTGTAATGCTGGTTGTAATCAAGGGTTGAAATGTATGGAATGGCTATCTCATCGACGTTCATTTTGTAATGGAGTCAGTTTGTAAAAAGCCCGCACGGCGCCTTTGTATCAAGTCTGTAAAATGATGTTCATTATTAATAAAGCTTAAGTTTCCTTTTCCATAATATGTGTTCAATTTACTCTGCGCATTCTTTTGTCGTTGTGTTTCGGATAACCTTATGACTATGCCTTGTGCGAGCGCAAATTAGGTTCGCACGACATCATGCCCGGGGGACGACTATCGATTCTGCAAAATCGGGGCGTGACATATTGGTATCAGAGCACGACTTTACGTCCTTGGCCTCTAGTGTCGAGTTTCCAGTTTCAATTCGTTGGTCTCGTGTCGATGAGATATGTCGTTCCATACGAGGGAGTCCGTAATAAGTTTTGTGACTAATGTATTTTTATCTTCAAAATCCCATAAGGTGCGGCGGTGAATGTGGTGGCGATCGAAGAAAGTGCTTCGAGCGGCTCGAGTAGCTTGAGGCCCGGACCCTCTAACGATGCAATGGAACGGATGTTGCGCATGCTGGAAGCGCAACAACAACAAGCTCAGGAGAATCAACGTCTGAATGAGCAACATCGACGGAAGACAGAGGCACATCGACGGGAAGTAGAGGCACGCCAGACCCAGTTCGAGGCCCGATTCGATGCACAATTCAAGTTGCAGCAGAAGCAGCTTGATACTCTTTAGCAGATTGTTCAGACAGTGGTGGCCAACAACAACAACTTCGTGACAACTCCTGCCGTGACCGAGCCTGTGGCCAGACAAAGTGAAGTCGAACCGGAGGTACCTGAGCTTATGCCTGCGGTACCGAGAAGTTTCAACTTCGACGTGTCAAAATTCACAAAGAGCTTCCGTACTTCTTTTTGTGGTACTAAAGACCCTTCGTTGGCGATCGATTAGCTGGAGGAGTTAGAAGACCGGTTCGAACTTCTGGGTGTCGATGAGTCCAAGAAAGTCGCATGCGCTCAACTTCTACTCCGATTGAACGCGCACGACTGGTGGGTCGTGCAAAAGCGAGCAATCAGAGGCGACAACGAGACAGCGGCAATATCTTGGGCCACCTTCCGAGAGGCGTTCGAGATCGAGTACCTTCCCGAAGCCATTCGACAAGAGAAGGAGAATGAATTTATGCAGCTAAGACAAGGGAATATGACGGTGCGGCAGTACGCAGCAGAGTTCAACAAGTTAGCCAAGTTTGCTGGAGAATTCCTACCCTCCCTGGCGGGTCGTGCTCGACGGTTCGAAGTAGGCCTACGGTCATCTATTTACGCCCATGTGTCTGTTCCAAAATACCAAACGATGGAGGAGTCTCTCAACCACGCCCTCCGCCTTGAAAGCCAATACCCTCCAAGTACTGCCGGCGCTGTGCATAAATACAATCACAAGCGCCCTAGCCACGTGGGAGGAAATAATGTGACCAAGCATACAAACAATAGGCAACAGGGCGGGTGTCAAGGGCGTAATCCATGGCCTTACTGCATCCGTTGTCGCCAGTCCGGTCACACTATCATCGATTGCCGGATACCAGATGATGGATGCTGGAACTGTGGCAAAAAGGGCCACAATCGTGCTGATTGTCTGACCAGGCCGAACCCAACTGTGCCCCAACAGCACCGTCCAATGGCGCCCCAACAGCACCGTCCAAGGAATCAAGTTCCAGCGCCCCGAGCCCATCAACTCGCACCGTAAAATGGCCAAGACCGTCGCCCCAATGCCCAGGGCCGCGTCTACGCCATGACTCGAGATGAAGTGCATGCATCAGATACGGTCGTGACATGTATACTAAATTTTAATAATGTGCCTACTAGTGTACTATTTGATTCAGGCGCTTCGCATAGTTTTATATCGGCGGACTTTGCCGCCGAGCACAAATTTCCTGTAATATCATTAGATCTCGAACTTAGCGTAAGCACACCCTCGGGCACACCAATACTCATAAACTTAGCCTGCGCTGACGGGATTATCTGTATCAGCGGTCAAAAGATCGGTCTTGACGTGATAGTTCTAGATATGAAAGACTTTGACATCATTCTGGGAATGGATTGGCTCGGGCCGTGCAACGCAACCATAGACTACGTCGGAAAGATGGTCACCTTCCGCATACCAGGAGTGCCTGAATTCTGCTTTTCATGTGGTGAGACGTCGTCGACCTGCATGCTGATCTCGGCAATTTTTGCTCGGAGGATGCTGCATTCTGGGTACGAAGGCGATTTGGCGTCCGTTCGAGACATGCTATAGGATGGTACAAATGCGGGTCAGACCGACGCTGTGGCAGAATTCCCCGATGTGTTCCAGAACGAGCTACCCAGCATGCCCTCCGACCGAGAAATTGAGTTCAGCATCGATACATTCCCCGATACCAGACCGATTTCCAAGGCCCCGTACAGAATGGCCCCCGCCGAGCTGAAGAAACTCAAGGTCCAGTTACAAGAGTTACTCAACAGAGGATTTATTCGGCCTAGTGTTTCACCGTGGGGAGCACCCGTGTTGTTTGTGAAGAAGAAGGATGGGTCCATGCGTCTGTGCGTCGATTACCGAGAGCTGAACAAGGCCACCATCCGGAACAAGTACCCATTGCCCCGCATAGACAACTTATTCGATCAACTGCAAGGCGCCTCGGTATTTTCAAAGAATGATCTCCGCTCGGGCTATCATCAACTCAAGATCAAGTCAGACGACGTGCAAAAGTCAGCCTTTCGTACTCGGTACGGCCACTACGAGTTCCTAGTGATGCCATTCGGCCTGACGAACGCCCCTGCCGCCTTCATGGATCTAATGAATCGGGTATTTCGATACTTTCTTGATAAATTTGTGGAGTCTTTATTGATGATATTCTCGTCTACTCAAAGGACAGGGCTCAAAATGCAGAACATCTATGGGCCGTGCTCTAGACACTTCGAGAGAATGAGTTATATGCAAAGCGGAGTAAGTACGAATTTTGGCTAAGCAGCGTATCCTTTCTCGGTCACATCATTTCGTCCGAAGGCATTACAGTCGATCCGAAGAAAGTGAAAGTTGTTGCTGATTGGAAGTGACCTGCGTCTGCTAGTGAGATTCGAAGCTTTCTTGGTTTGGCGGGATACTATCGTCGCTTCGTGAAAGACTTCACGAAGATTGCATTGCCATTGACTTGCCTCACTCAAAAGGGCGTCGTGTATGAGTGTCACGCCCCAGAACTAGAATACTGGAGAGCGGGGGCGAACATAGCCAGCTACGTATATTAAAATGAAGTCCATCTCGCTATACGGTCACGGCTATCTAGATATGAGGGTTTACTACAAGCCAGCGGTCTCTTAATGTCAAGCCTACTGTCTCAATCTCAAGCAAGTAATACAATTACAAGATGTTTAATCACCAAATATACAATAAAAGGCGTCCCAAATATTACATATCAGCTGATCATGAAGCTAGTCGTACAAAATGCAAGGACTAGCAAGAGTTAAGTCATACATGATCAACCCTAGGATTTGTTAATCATGTTTACAGCCCGTAGGCAGACTTTAAGTAAATGTGCATCGAGCTAACAGGTGCTCGTCGGCTAAACGCCTCAAAAGAATAAGTTACAATAGAGTGAGCGAAACAAGATAGAAAACCCACTCGCAGCCCGAGTTCCTTCTAGTCGCCACCATTGGGCTGGAGGTTCGGTAGATCCTCGGGAGCTGCTCCGAAATCTGGCCACACAAAACCAGCTGGGTCAAACCCCAGAAAGAGCAAGTGCCACAAGGGAGGCCATGAAATAAGAACAAAACCAGCATATCAGAATATAAGAAAATGGACGAAAGGTACAGGTAATAAAAGTACAACAAGACAATAAACGGTAAGGGACATTGAACCACTCCGGGAGCCAGATTATAACCCGTAAACCAAACAAGGACCGGGGTTGTAACCCTTCGCCTGAATAGCACTTGTCCCTATCCATTTATTGTTAAGGATAAGTAAAACAGTCATGTATAGGAGTACCAGGTACAGGGGCTTAGATGAGACTTAGACCAGGCTGGACACCATACATTCGCAAGCGGCTAAGCAATTGCTACGGCTTACTACTTTAACTAACTAGGGTTATCACAAGCCTAATTATTAACAAGATGCAAGTAAGAATTTTCCAGTCCCAAGCCCTGCAGACTATCCAGTTATCCTTCCGCGGGTTGAGAGTATGGTTTGGTACATCGCCCAGGAGACGATATACCCTTAGGTGACTTAGAGGGTGCAACACATAACAGTGCGCTGGAAATGTGCTCTACTCGTCGGCAAGCTACAAGTCCAATTAAAGCGCCCAGATAACGAGACTGCCTGTGACTGGAAATTCTCCATGAACTATAGTTAGAACTAGTCATTAGCCTAATCCATGTTAAGTGCGAATCCCTGACCGTGGGAAACCAGGGAGTCACGTCCTAGATATGATGCAAGACATGACAAGTGGATTTCACAAGCAAGCAAGCAGGAAAACCCACGGTGTCAGAGTTGGTTACAAGAGTCAAGTTCGACCAGTTATCAAGTCGAGTCAAGGCAGGTCAAGTTACAAGTTACAAGTTACGAGTCAAGAGTGCGCCGCCACGGGCCACTATCAAGTTATCTAGTTACCGAGATAATTCATGAATCACAGGTTACAAATCAAGTGTGTACCCTATCGGGTCACTATTAAGAAGATCAGAGGTACTAAAATCATACTTCCCAGAATCAGGAAATTCGTATTAATCATCAGCAAATCATCGAAAACCGTGCCATGTCGTGTTGGGTCAAGATAGTTGTGCTGTGTAAAACAAGATCTCAAAACCCAATCCACAAAAGAGAAGCCAAGCTTAAAGAAATAAAACCAAAACTCCAAGAGCCAATGGGTTGCGCAAGGGGTCAGGGGGTTGGATTGTACAGGGTGTCAGCTGCGCAGGGTGCCAAGTGCGCAGGGGCACAGGACACAGGGTTGGGTGGCGCAGGGTGCAGGTTGCGCTGGGTCGGGTGGCGCATGGACTGGCTTGCGCTAGATCGGTTAGCGCAGGGGGCTAAGTAAGCAGTAGGAAGCAGGGGGAGCAGGGCAGATGGCGCAGAGGCCAATGGCGCACGACCGAGGGCACATGGTTCGATGGCGCAGGGGGCCAAGTGCGCATGAACCGATGGCGCAGGGGGCCAAGTGCGCATGAGCCGATAGCGCAGGGAATGATGCGCGGTTCAGCCCAAGGGGCATGAGCGCAAGTCAGTCCTATGCCAAAGAGCGCAGGCCGAAGGGGATGCGCGGTTCAGTACTGCGCTAAAGAGCGCAGACTGAGGTCTGCTTCTCTAGGCCGAGAGCAAGTCCAAGAACACTAAAAACTTCCAATCTTCATATCTTGGCCAAATCAAAACCAAATCTAGATTTTCAAAGGCCTAACTTGAGTAAAATTGAATTCTCTTCCACATGGAAGCATCAAAACAAGCAAAAATGAAAGTTTAATAGATCAAAACCAAGAATTTTCGAAAATAGTTAAAACCTAGATCTAAAAAAATGGAAGCTCCAAATTCAAAAATGTCAAGTTCTAATGTTGATCTCCATGTCCTAATCTAGCTAATGGACAAATAAAATATGATGCTTATTTGGTGGCAAGGTGCACTTGTCTATGGGTGGAGGTGTTGTGTGGAGGAAGGAAGAAGAAAAAGATGGAGAAAAATAAATGAAAGTAAAGAGGAGAGAGAAAAGTTAGGTGTGATTTAATGGGGGTGATTGTGGTGTATTGAGGGTGAAGCATAGGCTAAGGTGGTCCAATGCATATTGAACCAAACCAAACCAATCCTACTCCAACAAATAAAACTAAGCCAAGTCAAAACCCATTTTATGAGAAAACCAAAAATCTGCAAGTCGAGCCAAAATATAATTACAGGCCAGAATCTAAGAAAATAAAATACAGGTCCAAGATACATGCATGCTTAACCAAAATACGTGTTCTGAGATATGGGTGTTACAACTCTACCCACCTTAAAAGAATTTTGTCCTCGAAATTTAATCAAGGAGCTAGAGACTGCCATGACAAGCTACACTAAGTAGTTCAATAATACAATCATACATGCAAGCAAGGGATGGAAAAGCATAAGGCATAAGGAAGACATTATACCTTACGAGTCAAACAAGTCGGGATATCGCGATCGGATGTCGTCCTCACGCTCCCACGTTGACTCACCTAGAGAGTGATGACCCCAAGCAGTACGGACTAAAATAATAGTCTTGTTCTTGAGTATCTTCTCTCTTCGGTCCAATATAGACACGGGCCTCTCCTCATACGAAAGGTTGGTACCAACATCCAGTTTCGAATGATCTAGGATATGGCTCAGGTCCGGGATGTCCCGTCGTAATTGGGACACATGGAATACATCATGCACTTCACTTAGCGACGACGAAAGAGCAAGACGATAGGATACATCTCCTACTCGCTCCAGGATATCGAACGGCCCTATATACCTAGGACTAAGCTTTCCCCGCATGCCAAAGCGAATGACGCTGCATTTAGACGAGATTCTAAGGAATACATGGTTGCCGATAGCAAATTCTAAGGGACGCCAATGGGCATCGGCCCAATGTCGTTGGCGGTCTTGGGCAACTCGAAGATGATCCCTGACTTTTCTGACTACTTCAACTGTCTGGGCGATCATTTCTGGACCAAGCATCTGTCTCTCTCTAATATCATTCCACGCTAGCGGGGACCTGCACTTCCTGCCATACAGTACCTCGAATGGTGCCATCTGAATGCTGGCCTGGAAACTATTTTTGTACGAGAACTCCACCAGGTGCAGGTGATCTTCCCACGAACCACCAAAGTCAAGTGTACAAGATCTCAACATGTCTTCAAGGGTCTGGATCGTACGCTCCGACTGACCATCTGTTTGCGAATGATATGCCGAACTGAACTGGAGATGAGTTCCCAAACACTCTTGCAGGCTACGCCAAAAGTGTAACATGAATCTTGAATCTCGGTCCGAGGTGATACTGACCGGCACCCCATGAAGCCTGACAATCTGCCTGAGGTACATCTCTGCCAACTGAGCTGTTGACTGCCCAACTCTGAATAGGAGAAAATGGGCCACCTTCGTGAGCTGGTCAACTATAACCCAAATAGCATCTCGACCAGCCGGGGATCTAGGCAATCCAGTTACAAAATCCATGGTCACGTGCTCCCACTTCCATTCTGGAATCAGCAAGGGCTAAAGAAGTCCAGCGGGCCTCTGATGTTCAGCTTTAACCTGCTGGCAAACCAAACACCGAGAGACAAACCGGGCTTTCTCCCTCTTCATGCCATTCCACCAGAAATGTTGATAAATATTACGGTACATCTTCGTACCACCAGGATGAATAGAATACTGCGAACTATGAGCTTCTGCCAAAACTTTCTATCTGATATCTCTACTAGGTACACAAAGATGAGTGCCGTGCCGAAGTGTACCATCTTCATGAATGCACAACTCTGGTCTTCTTCCTGCCTCACACTCTGCTCTGAGCCGCTGAGTCTTAGAATCTGCAGATTGCGCCATCCGGATTCTCTTAACTATGCTGGACTGAACCTGTAGACTGGCCATCAATGCCACACTGGTAGGAAGAACCACGTCAATTCCTATCTTCTGAAAATCTGCCAATAACTCTAGTTATACCGTTAGGAGGTAAACTCCGGCTCAACGCATCTGCTACAACGTTGGCCTTTCCTGGGTGATATTACAAATCCACATCGTAGTCCACCAGTAGCTCAAGCCATCTTCTCTGCCACATATTAAGGTCCTTCTGGGTGAAAACATACTCCAGGCTCTTGTGATCCGTAATATCTCCACTCTATCTCCATACAAGTAGTGTCTCCACAACTTAAGTGCAAATACTACTGCTGCCAGCTCCAAGTCGTGGGTCGGGTAATTCTTCTCATGATCACGAAGTTGACGTAATACATAAGATATTACCTTCCCATGCTGCATCAAGACACACCCCAATCCTCTGTCTAAAGTGTCGCAATAAACTGTGAATCCTCCGGTCCCATCTGGAAGTGTGAGAATGGGAGCCATTATCAAACCTTGTTTCAACTTCTCAAATGATTCCTGACACTACGCTGTCCAAGCGAACTGCACATCCTTGCGAGTCAACTGGGTCATCAGCGCCAAAATTCTTGCAAAATCTGAAACAAATCGTCGGTAGTAGCCGGCCAATCCAAGGAAGCTGCGAACCTCTGCCACTGAGCTAGGTACTGGCGATGACTCGATAGCCACAATCTTCTGGGGATCCACTTCCACTCCTCCTCGAGTAATGATGTGACCCAAGTACGAAATGCGATTGAGCCAGAACTCGCATTTGCTGACCTTGGCGTACAACTGATGCTCTCTAAGCGTTTGAAGGACGACTCTGAGATGCTGCTCATGCTCTGCTTCGCTCTTACTGTAGACCAGGATATCATCTAGGAACACGATCACGAACTGATCCAAATAAGGCATGAAAATACGATTCATGAGGTCCAAAGGGCATAACAAGGAACTCCCAATGTCCATACCTCGATCTAAATACTGTCTTCGGGATGTCCTACTCTCTGACTCTGATCTGGTGGTATCCTGACCGCAAGTCTATCTTCGAGAACACTGAAGCCCCTTTGAGTTGATCAAACAAATCATCTATCCTCGGGAGAGGGTATCTGTTCTTGATTGTCACTGAGTTTAAGGTACGATAATCTACACATAACCTAGACGTACCATCCTTCTTTTTCATAAGAAGCATCGGGGCTCCCCAAGGCGATCCACTTGCACGAATGAATCCCTTAGTCCTGAGTTCTTCAATCATCTTGTACAAAATCTTCAACTCTGAAGGCGCCATCCTGTAGACTCGCTCTGATACTGGTGCTATCCCGGGGATCAAGTCTATAGTGAACTCGATCTCCCGCTCTGGCGGCATCCCTGGAAGTTCTTCTGGGAAGACATCTGGAAACTCTTCAACTATTCGGGGCAACTGCACTGCTGCTACTGCCATTCGCAATACTGGGGAAGATGGCTCCACTGCTCATCTGAAAAATGAGAACTCTGGCTCGCCTGGAATGCTGAAAACAACTCTGCCAACATGGCAGTCTATCCTAGCATACTGGTTCCTCAACCAATCCATGCCTAAGACTATATCATAGTCTGCCATAGGAAATTCTATAAATCTAGCGGGAACTCTCTACCGCTAACTACGATCCGACACGAGAAAAACACTCGATCTACTCCCACAAGACCATTACTAGTAAGTATATTAAGCCTCACTGATAATGACTCGGGCTCCAATCCTATTCGTGTCGCGAATCGTGCAGACATGAATGAATGTGATACACCAGAATCAAATAATACCAATACTGGAGAGGAGTTGACGAGAATAGTACCTGCCACTACCTCACCTAGTGCAACTTCTTCTTCCATAGCCATCATCATGGCCTGACCTCTAGCTGCGGGTCCCCTCTGCTGGAAACCTCTCTGCCTGCTCTGCACTTGGGCTTGGGTATACTGCTGCTGGTTCTACTGATGAAATGCCTGGGCCTAAGGCAAGAATGGCCTCGGGTACTGCTGCTGCTGCACAGGTGCTGGTCCCCTAACAGATGGGCTGGTTAGGTTGGAAGAGGATGAACTATCCCTATTCGGGCAGGCTCCTATCTTGTGATCTGCCGCTCCACAAGCCAGGCACAATCCTTGCACCCTACGACAATCTGCCACCACATAGCCTGGCTTCCCACAATGAGAATATCCCATCGCGAAAGTCTGCTTCTGTTTCTGCTGCTGTGGGTACGTCGGGGTCGAATGCTGAATCGACGTTACTGAGGTCGTCCGCCTCGGAGTTCCAATAGTCAAATCCATAGCTGCTGGAGCTGGAGCTAATGATTGGTGCATCTGACTGTGGAACCGCTTCCTACCTCCGGTCCTATCCATAATCCTCTGGGAGGTGTACTCATGCCTCCTAGCCGCTCTCAAAACTGCATCGAACGTCTGGTGCTCGAACTGCTCAACTGCCAACAAGATCTCCAAATGCCCTGCTGGAACCGCTGGGCCCTATCAAACTCGGTCGCCACCAAGGTGGGGAAAAACCTACTGAGTCTAGAAAACTCAGATGTATAACTATCGGCCGTTCTTCCTCCTTGCTTCAAGTTGGTAAATCTCGTCTGCAGGTCGTATCGAGCTACAGCATCAAAATACTTTGTCTGGAATCTTTTTCTAAATACTGCCCAAGCAATGGGTGCCACTAATCCTATGGCTTGCGCTGTCCACCAACTGCGAGCTAAGTCCAGCAACTGTAGCCGTACCACGGCCACCTTCTCATTCTCAGATGTTCTAGCTGCTTCCAGAACCACTTCGGTATCCTGAAGCCAAGCGTCCGCGGCAATCGTATCTTCACTGCCGTCGAAGAAGGGAGGGTTCAAGCGCTTAAAGTTATTGGCCACGCTGTTCCCTGGATGACCGCCTCTGGTCAGAGCATCTGCCACTACCTGGTGCAAGGCATCTCCTCGACGATCCTGGGAAGCTATCAAGGTCCTGATAAGACCTACCAAAGTGCCATCATCCGGTTCGACAGGCTGAACGGGCTGAACTGGGGGCTCTCCTCCAGTAGACACAACTCTGGAGGCTACTCCGGAGTGCTGGGCTTGATCTCCGGGCTGCTGGTCCATGGGAGTTGCTCTGCCTTGCTGATCGGCTGGTTCATGAACAATGCCGCTGAAGAAAACGACATAGGAAACAATAAGGAGGGACCAGGACAGATCAACAATACAAGCATGTGATCAGGTCAAGATTCCAAAGATTCAGAGGATATGAACGGAGATCAAGGACGAGTACTGATTGAGACATCTATTCGGCAAACCCTCACATTTCTTGAATGCCAATACCTGCATAGGCCCCCACTTAAACCATGTCACGCCCCAGAACCAGAATACTGGAGAGCGGGGGCGAACATAGCCAGCTACGTATATTGAAATAAAGTCCATCTCGCTATACGGTCACGGCTGTCTAGATATGAGGGTTTACTACATGCCAGCGGTCTCTTAATGTCAAGCCTACTGTCTCAATCTCAAGAAAGTAATACAATTACAAGATGTTTGATCACCAAATATACAATAAAAGGCATCCCAAATATTACATATCAGCTGATCATGAAGCTAGTCGTACAAAATGCAAGGACTAGCAAGAGTTAAGTCATACATGATCAACCCTAGGATTTGTTAATCATGTTTACAGCCCGTAGGCAAAGAGTAAGTAAATGTGCATCGAACTAACAGGTGCTCGTTGGCTAAACGCCTCAAAAGAATAAGTTACAATAGAGTGAGCGAAACAAGATAGAAAACTCACTCGTAGCCCGGGTTCCTTCTAGTCGCCACCATCGGGCTGGAGGTTCGGTAGATCATCGGGAGCTGCTCCGAAATCTGGCCACACAAAACCAGCTGGGTCAAACCCCAGAAAGAGCAAGTGCCACAAGGGAGGCCACGAGATAAGAACAAAACCAGCATATCAGAACATAAGAAAATGGAAGAAAGGTACAGGTAATAAAAGTACAACAAGATAATAAACGGCTAGGGACATTGAACCACTCCGGGAGCCAGATTACAACCCGTAAACCAAACAAGGACCGGGGTTGTAACCCTTCTCCTGAATAGCACTTGTCCCTATCCATTTATTGTTAAAAATAAGTAAAAAAGTCATGTACAGGAGTACCAGGTATAGGGGCTTAGACGAGACTTTGACCAGGCTGGACACCATACATTCACAAGCGGCCAAGCAATTGCTACGGCTTACTACTTTAACTAACTAGGGTTATCACAAGCCTAATTACTAACAAGATGCAAGTGAGAATTTCCCAGTCCCAAGCCCTGCAGATTATCCAGTTATCCTTCCGCGGGTTGAGAGTATGGTTTGGTACATCGCCCAGGAGACGATATACCCTTAGGTGACTTAGAGGGTGCAACACATAACAGTGCGCTGGAAATGTGCTCTACTCGTCGGCAAGCTACAAGTCCAATTAAAGCGCCCAGATAACGAGACTGCCTGTGACTGGAAATTCTCCATGAACTATAGTTAGAACTAGTCATTAGCCTAATCCATGTTAAGTGCGAATCCCTGACCGTAGGAAACCAGGGAGTCACGTCCTAGATATGATGCAAGACATGATAAGTGGATTTCACAAGCAAGCAAGCAGGAAAACCCACGGTGTCAGAGTTGGTTACAAGAGTCAAGTTCGACCAGTTATCAAGTCGAGTCAAGGCAGGTCAAGTTACAAGTTACAAGTTACGAGTCAAGAGTGCGCCGCCACGGGCCACTATCAAGTTATCTAGTTACCGAGATAATTCATGAATCACAGGTTACAAATCAAGTGTGTACCCTATCGGGTCACTATTAAGAAGATCAGAGGTACTAAAATCATACTTCCCAGAATCAGGAAATTCGTATTAATCATCAGCAAATCATCGAAAACCGTGCCATGTCGTGTTGGGTCAAGATAGTTGTGCTGTTTAAAACAAGATCTCAAAACCCAATCCACAAAAGAGAAGCCAAGCTTAAAGAAATAAAACCAAAACTCCAAGAGCCAATGGGTTGCGCAAGGGGTCAGGGGGTTGGATTGTACAGGGTGTCAGCTGCGCAGGGTGCCAAGTGCGTAGGGGCACAGGACACAGGGTTGGGTGGCGCAGGGTGCAGGTTGCGCTGGGTCGGGTGGTGCATGGACTGGCTTGCGCTAGATCGGTTAGCGCAGGGGGCCAAGTGCACAGGGGGAAGCAGGGGGAGCAGGGCCGATGGCGCAGAGGCCAATGGCGCACGGCCGAGGGCGCATGGGCCGATGGCGCAGGGGGCCAAGTACGCATGAACAGTTGGCGCAGGGGGCCAAGTGCGCATGAACCGATGGCGCAGGGGGCCAAGTGCGCATGAGCCGATGGCGCAGGGAATGATGCGCGGTTCAGCCCAGGGGGCATGAGCGCAAGTCAGTCGTGCGCTAAAGAGCGCAGGCCGAGGGGGATGCGCGGTTCAGTACTGCGCTAAAGAGCACAGACTGAGGTCTGCTTCTCCAGGCCGAGAGCTAGTCCAAGAACACTAAAAACTTTCAATCTTCATATCTTGGCCAAATCAAAACCAAATCTAAATTTTCAAAGGCCTAACTTGAGTAAAATTGAATTCTCTTCCACATGGAAGCATCAAAACAAGCAAAAAAAATCAAAGTTTAATAGATCAAAACCAAGAATTTCCAAAAATGGTTAAAACCTAGATCTAGAAAAATGGAAGCTCCAAATTCAAAAATGTCAAGTTCTAATGTTGATCTCCATGTCCTAATCTAGCTAATGGACAAATAAAATATGGTGCTTATTTGGTGGCAAGGTGCACTTGCCTATGGTTGGAGGTGTTATGTAGAGGAAGGAAGAAGAAGAAGATGGAGAAAAATAAATGAAAGTAAAGAGGAGAGAGAAAAGTTAGGTAAGATTTAATGGGAGTGGTTGTGGTGTGTTGAGGATGAAGCATAGGCTAAGGTGGTCCAATGCATATTGAACCAAACCAAACCAATCCTACTCCACCAAATAAAACCAAGCCAAGTTAAAACCCATTTTACGAGGAAACCAAAAATCTGCAAGTCGAGCCAAAATACAATTACAGGCCAGAATCTGAAAAAATAAAATACAGGTCCAAGATACATGCAGGCTTAACCAAAATACGTATTCTGAGATATGGGTGTTACAATGAGTGGTCAGATGACTGTGAAGCTTTATTCCATGAGCTAAAACAGCGACTAATCTCGACACCCATACTCGCACTTCCAGATGGGCCAGAGGGTTTTTAGATATTCAGCGATGCTTCAGGCTAGGGCTTGGGATATGTGCTCATGCAGCAAAACAAGGTGATATCCTTCGCCTCCACGCAGTTAAAGCCGCACGAGAAGAACTATCCTACGCACGACCTGGAGTTAGCGGCGATTGTGTTCGCGTTAAAATTGTGGCATCACTATCTATATGGCATAGCGTAGCAATCTATACCGACCACAAGAGCCCCAAGTATCTCTTAACCCGGAATTAAACTTGTGACAGAGGCGCTGGCTCGAACTGATCAAAGACTATGACTTGACGATCGACTACACTCCGGGCAAGAGAAATATGGTGGCAGATGCTCTGAGTCAAAAATATCTTGCCTCGCTATCCATCAACCGTAGACTACTACAAGATCTAGAAGAAATGGACATCGATCTTCGGGTTCGATTCAGGGATGTACGGTTGGCGCAGCTGCAGTTACAGCCGAATTTGCTGGAAAAGATCATGGCCGCTCAGAAGGATGATCCGTACCTGAAAAAAATGCACGAGCGAATTTTGACAGGTAGTGCGACCGACTTTGCGGAAGACAAGACCGGCGTGCTGAGATTGAATGGCCGACTATATGTTCCGGATGATTCAGAACTGCGAAAGAAGATAATGTCGGAGGCACATTATGCGAAATATACCTTGCATCCAGGCAGTACCAAGATGTATAAGGACCTCCGTACGACCTTCTGGTGGCATGGGATGAAGAGAGATGTGGCGCTCTTCGTGTCGCAATGCATGGCCTGTCAGCAGGTGAAAGCTGAGCATCAGCAACCGGGTGGGGAGATGCAGAACCTCGCTATTTCCGAGTGGAAGTGGGATCACGACACTATGGATTTTATTGTTGGCCTGCCGAAGACACCACGGGGGAACGACACCATCTGGGTCATCGTCGATCGATTAACCAAGTCAGCACACTTTATCGCCATCAAAGTTACTTGGAGCGTTGATCGCCTGACGCAGATTTATCTTGACGAGATAGTACGGCTACACGGAGTTCCAGTATCCATCGTCTCTGATCGGGATTCACTGTTCATGTCATGATTCTGGAGTAGCCTTCAGTCGGTGCTGGGTACCAAGTTGCAGTTCAGCTCAGCTTACCATCCTCAGACCGACGGCCAAACGGAGCGCGTTAATCAGATTCTCGAAGACATGCTACGGCTCTGCGCAATTGACTTCAAATCAAGCTGGGACGTCCATCAACCGCTGGCGGAATTTGCATACAATAATAGCTACCAATCCAGCATCCAAATGGCATCGTATGAAGCTTTGTACGGCCGGAAGTGCATATCGCCCATTTGTTGGAATAAAGTCGGGGAACGACAGATACTCGGCCCGGAGTTGGTGGAACGAACTGTGGAAAAGGTCAAGCTAATTCGAAAAAGACTAAAGATTGTACAGAGTCGGCAAAAGAGCTACACCGACACCCATTGAAAATCGCTTGAGTTTCAGGTGGGCGATCATGTATTCTTGAAGGTGTCGTCCATGCGAGGAGTTACTCGGTTCGGCGCGAAGGGGAAGCTAAGTCCGAGATTCGTTGGGCCGTTCGAAATACTCGAGCGGGTCGCCCCAGTAGCCTATAGAATTGCCCTACCGCCGATGCTCGAAGGTGTACATAATATCTTCCACGTCTCTCAGCTACGGAAGTATGTGCATGACCCTAGCCACGTGGTGGACTTTGGCCAGCTAGAGCTAAAGTCCGACTTATCCTACGTTGAAGAGCCAGTTCAAATCTTAGAATGCAAGGATAAAATGCTTTGAAGTCGAGTGAACCCTCTTGTTCACGTAGTCTGGAAGAACCGTGCGGCGGAAGAGTCGACATGGGAACTCGAGTCAGAGATGAAAGAAAAGTTTCCTTCATTATTTTTATAGAGGTAGGTTTTGTTCTTAAGTTTCGAGGACAAAACTTTTTCTTTATTGGTTATGGTGTAGTGGCCCATCCCTACATCGTGTCCCGTTGTCCGTCCACGGTGTGTGCGAGAAAGGAACACTGTCGCTATCGACTCGGTCAGGACCGATAGGTCGGGATCGATCGAATCGATCGAACGGGAACGGTTGAATTAAGATCCATTCCACATTATGGAATGGCTTCTTCGGAACCAAGTCCCATATTCAGCGGGTAGCGCCTCAAGGATTGACTCTGCGGCTGAGTCGGGAGAGACCTCCCGTTGCTCTGCTTTTTACGCCGCTTGCATTGGTTTTGGGCTTTGGTTTTTTGAATGCATTTTTGTGAATGTTTTTGATGGTTTATATTTCGAACTCGCATTTCCTATCGAACTCTTGCATAACACAGTATTCTAATCGGTTGCTTGTACGATTTCAGGTGATCGCGTAGGCGACGTCTAGGACAGCCAATCAAGTCCCTCGCCTCAAGCAAAAACTCAAGGTGACTGGCTGACCTCCTTCATCTCGACCCTCTATTTCAAAAATGAGAACTTAGGTAATGGTAATGAGATGGAATGATTCGCTTGGAAAACACAAGTCCTATGTTTGAGTAGAGAAAAGATGAATTGTGTAGAAAAGAGATAGAATTATTTTAGGCCTGCAAAATAACTAAATGAATCGATTACATAACACGCCCCAACGGTACCCCAAATGTACCTTGTTAACCTATCAAGGTCATGGACAACTTGTCGACAAGGGCGATGGTTTCTTCGAACGGCAACCCGGGGCCACGGGACCGACTCGGCCTAGAAAGAAATAGGTTATAGCCGAGCTGGGTATGAAGCAACCGGTAAGACGGGGACTTGCATCGGAGCTCGCTACTTGCGTTTCAAGGGTCCCGTATTACCAGGCTATGTCCAGGATGGCTAGTTAATGCCAGTGACCTCCACATCAAATACTTGATATAAATTGTTATTCAACTAACAGGGAAGGTGATGGTATGTTTTATGTTGCACGGTGCGCTCTACCGAGGGAAATTCTGGTGTAACTTACTTGGGTTATGTTTCATCAAATTCTTCGTATGAAATTACCTAGGATGGTTAGAAAGATCACGAAAAGCAAGTCGTGTAAATGTTTATATAAATTCTTGAACCAAATGAGAGCCTGGAAATTAATTAGCCACTTGCCAGTACATGTTGATTGTACTGATCCTCGCTCTCTCTACAGGTACGATAAATCAGGAGGAGCGTGTCGCATAAAGGGAGGCTACGCTCGTATGTTTTGAAGCTTCGTCCTTGCGGTCGAAGTTTGGATCCAATCTCTTTTGAAGACTCCGCCGTGGAAGGCCAAGAAGACCGATGGAGTGACTTCCCGTCATCCCAGGTGGTTTTGTAATGCTGGTTGTAATCAAGGGATGAAATGTATGGAATTGCTATCTCATCGATGTTCACTTTATAATGGAGTCAGTTTGTAAAAAGCTCGTACGGCGCCTTTGTATCGAGTCTGTAAAATGATGTTCATTATCAATAAAGCTTAAGTTTCCTTTTCCATAATGTGTGTTCAATTTACTCTGCGCATTCTTTTGTCGTTGTGTTTCAGATAACCTTATGACTATGCCTTGTGCGAGCGCAAATTAGGTTCGCACGACATCACGCCCGGGGGACGACTATCGATTCTGCGGAATCGGGGCATGACACTTAGGAGCCATGAGAAAAGAAGAAGAAAAAGTAGAGTACCTTTTTGAAAAAAAGGAGAAAGAACAAGATTTGGAACGCCCACCAGATCTTCTAGAAACCTTGCTAAGATGAAGGAGGAAGAAGTTTTGAAGTGGGAGGAGATGATTCCACGAGTTGATGAGTGAAAAGGATGGGTAAAAGAGTAGTATTTATAAGGGTTAGGGCTGGCTGTTCAGTTCTAGAATTTAATACAGCGCCGACCGAACTCGGCCCGAATTCGGCCAGAGTTTGGTCACTTGTATTCCCGAGACAATAAAAGCAGTTTTGGTAATTGAAAATCAACTTTATGACTTTGACTTCTCAATTTAGTAACAGTATTTATTTTGGGTTAGCTGTAGGGGTACTGTCCCAGCTAACGGAGGTTCACCGGGGAACTCTTAAGTACCGTGTCGCTTCGACCGTAGTCGCAGTAACAGACAGACCCTTTTTAGGCTTGTTCTCCAAAATAATTTCTGTTAGATAAATTTAAAAGTTTCAAGTTATAAAATTTATTTTGAATACCGTACTATATTATGAATCTGAAAATTCAAGTATACCGAGCTCTAGCCTCATTATGTTAAACCGATCCTCAGGCAATGGTTTTGTGAATGTGTTTGCTAGTTGATGATCTGTGTCAATGAATTCTAAGCAGATATCTCCGTGTTGCTGATGATCACATAAAAAATGATGACGTATCTCTATGTATTTTGTGCGTGAGTGACAGATAGGGTTCTTAGTCAGATTAATGGTGCTAGTGTTGTCACAATAAATAGGAATCTTAGTGTAGTACAGATTATAGTCTTCTAAGGTATGAGGATCCTGATTTTTGGGAATTATTTTTTTAGTATTTCTAATTATTAGGTTATATTGTATATTTAATTATGATTATATATGTACCCTTTCGTGTCTTTGATTTTTGGAGCACAAGGCATGCCCATCTCTTGAAACGTCCTTCATGAGTTTTGTAGTAGATATGATGACCTTCAACTTGATATATTATGTCCGATCCAAACTTGTTCCCTAGCATTCTTTTGACTTTGTGCAACTTCGGGTCAAATTTAGGCAATTAGATTATTTAACATAATTCCAGACCTAACTTCCCACGTGAGTTCGGGACTCGACATAAATCAAAACTATTCGACCCAATTATGGTTTTGACTCATTTTGAGCCTACGACGCACATGCTAAGAGTGTGCCACTCAATCGAGTCTCCATGTGCTATTTAATTACGAATGGCACAAGAGACTTATTGGTTGACTCTTAGAGTTCGATTAAATTAGAAAATATATTTGGACCCTAACTTAGCCAACCCCACCTGATAGGAAGCCATGTTAGGTTGCCATGACAGCATAATTATTATGGATTTATTTTGGATGTTATACAGTCAATTAGATTTAAATAAAATTTTATGTATATGATTATATTTATAATAGTCTAATATTATATATATATGGCCTTAGTTATGGTTAAGTTTGAGATATATATCGACTAAAATTTTTAGCACGGATAGTGTAGTCGTGTACTTTGACTAGTCTATTACCCATGGTAGGGAAAGCCGATCCATAGGTGTGTTCTAAATAGGAAAACCAGTCCAAGTTGCGACTTAACCTCCACCGATAATTTATTTATTTAATTATTAGATTATTGACCTTCTAGGAGACCCGATTGTACCAATTTAGCCCCGACTTGACCCGAACCAAATCCCAATCTAAATAGACAAGTAGTACTCTCAAATACCTTTATGTTGATATATATTTTGTATATATATTTTATTAATATTAATATGTTTTCAATTTTGGAAAGTTTCTATTTATAGAAAGTGTCTACGTGTACTCCTAGTGTAACCATAGTTGGCATTAGTTTATATTTGACCCAAAGTCCAACCCAAACCTATGTAGGCATGTTGGACACTAATATATATTAACAAATATATATATATTATATATTTATTTCAGATTTAGATTGTATTTATATTTAGAAATCTAAGTAGTTCCATATTAGGAAACCTTTTATTTAAATCCTCAATCAATCAATTAGCCAACTCATAAAATAACCAAACCAATCCATGTGGACCCCACACATGACCAACCAAAGATTATTTTCATGTAATTTTCGTCCAAAAATAAACCTCTACATTGGCGGACCATGCCATGCATGGAAACACCCTCATACATATATAAACACAACCCATAGGCCCATATATATATATCAACCCTTATCAAAACCCTAACCCTAACACCAAAAACTCTTATTTATCACCCAAGAGCAGCTCCTTTACCATTAATTTCGAAAATAGCATCCCCTTCCCTCTACTACATCATCCCCTCCATCACATAACTCATCCTCCTCCATAAAAGCTCCTTCTTTCATCCTTCTTCCATCCAAACTCCACCAAACCAACCCTAAAAACTCTATCTTCTCCATCCAACCATCTAAAACCATTGCCAACTCCTCCAAACTCATCAAGAGAGGATTATCAAGCAATGATAGCAATAAAGGTGGGAGCTTTAGCAAGGAGAAGCCTCCACAACCCAACTAGCAAGGACTTTTGGTAAGAAACTCTAATTTTTCCATCTCAAACCTATGCTATAAATCTGTAGAAATTATGGTATTAGTTCTGCAGAAATAGTGTTTTGATGTCTTTTGGTTAGTATTTTCACCCATAAATGTTTCATTAATTATGATAGCTATTTTCATGTTTCGGTAGAGCCAAAACTTACCACGTTGTGAAGGAACTATAAGTTTCTGTAGACATTTTTCAAAACTGAATTTTATGTAGCTTAATATATTTAAATTAGGATTTTTAAACATTTTTTCATGAATTTATCAATTCAATTATGTTCAAAAAAATTATAGGTCAAAATTTGTCATTTTCGGGTGACTTGTTGACCTAGAAGATTCCAAACCATTAGTACCATGAAATCCTTGCATAAAAATTTTATATGATAATATTTAGGGCATTTTAATTCTATTTAAATTGTATTTTTGAGGATTTTCATAATTTTAGATAATTAATGAAGTTCTAGACAAATTTTGGGTAGACTAGTCGACCCGATAGACAACTAGTAGTATAATTCTTTAGAAATATAAATTCTAAAAATTCTGAGATAAATCAATAGAAAATTAGTTTAAATAATATTCTTATAATTTTTATATAATTTTTAAGTATATTATTGAAGTAGCAATATAACTGACTAATTGGGAGTTGGAAACCCAAAGATTGTGTTCGGTGTCTCGTGGAACCTGTGTGTGATTGTATGGGTCTAAAGGGTTCCACTAGAAATTGAATATAATCTTAACAAATTATCTTGAATAATTAAGTCATATTGTAAGTTCATGAGTAGTGGGTTAATTTAGTTAATTAATTATCTAGGAGCGTCGGGTTCAGGCGGCGTTGACGCGGGAGCGACGTTTCAGATTCATAGCGCGACACCAAGCAAGTACACCTTGCCAACTCTACAGTATTTACATGCTTTCCTATATTTTTAGTATTTCTTGCTTTGTTGCATATCTCTCTTATTTTCTCTCATGATTCTTTCTAGTTACACGTGCACGTAGATTTTGAATTTTCTTCCTATACTACTTGTTCTATCTTTCCTATTTTGTTCATGTCTAGTGATAGTATTGATATGCTTGTGCCATGTTTTTTCTGACCTGTTTGACCTATACTTGACTTGGACATGACTAGATAGGCTTGATTTCCTAGTACCTTAGGAGAGAATGTTTTATTAGCCGTGGCTATCCTCTATTGTTAGTGCCTCCCCGGGCTACGATAGAGAACCTATTATAGGACTGTTAGTGCCTCCCCGGGCTACGATTTTAGCCACAATTAATATTACATTCTCATGACATGTCACCATCTGTAGAGTTTTCTTACGTGTCATCTTTTTCTCTGCTTGTTATTCCTATTTTTCTTGCATGTTATTTACCGTACAGTAGGCATGTATATTATGTGTCTTGCTAGTCCTCTGAGGACCTGGTGATCTCTCCAGGTATTAGTTGAAGATATGATACATTGATGGATGACGTTGCTACACCAAGACTGCAGGTATATTTAGTTGATGTTTTATCGTTCTCTTCCGTAATTAGATTTTATCCTATATTATATTACTTTGACATTGCTACTGTATAGCCTAGTTTTACAAGCTTTATCTTTCATTAGAAGCTTGTTCAAGATAATTGCATTAGAGTCTGGTCCACTTTATTGTATATTATCTTTTCTTGCTACTTGTAGTAACCGGTTTGCTAATGTCTGACCATCATTAGTTTACTTGGTTTATACAAGAGTTTATCTTCAGTGGATTGAGACATTTATAGATTGCTTTAGGAAACCAGACAGCTTATACGTATTCGAGCTGGGCTGGAGTCCTCTCGATGCGTAGCTGGCATGTATACGTATCCTAGTCCTACGTATTTTGGAACTGGGGCGTTACATGTTTTTTTGGTGGCCCATGCAGGTCGAGTTAGCCGTTTCGGTTATGTCACTGTACCGAGCGGGCCTGCGAACATGACTAAACCTTTAGGAATCTCAATCCAAAACTGCCTTGATAATTCTTTTAGAAATTTTTTTACCGCCCTTGAACTTTGTATTTACTCTCGATTACTATTCCCTTGCTTTCTCGTATCATTGCTTCTCGTCCCTTCTAATTTTGGAGTGACAAATAATCGTGCTATATAGGATTTAGCAAAAAAAAATTCTTAAGTTATAGTGTAAGCTAGTTTGCTTATTGTATTGTGATTGCTTGATAGATAAGTAGGATTAGAGATGCCATATGCCATAGGGCATCATGTGTTTGATGAGGTAGTTTGACCAAAGGTGGGTAGACGTCCTCATTATGGACATACATATATGATCATACTGGGTTACGCCCTTATGGTGGACACTTGATCAAGAATAGAGTGGTAGTTTTAGTGTAGAGATCGACCCTCTAAGAGATAAAACTAGACATAGCCTAACCCAACCCATTTACTATTATATCATGTCAATTGTAAAACTAGGATTTGACAGATTGATAGGTACCACTTAACTTGGTTAGGTGAAGGAAGACTTATATAATTGTCTTGATAAAATGGTTAGGAGGACAAGCCTTCAACATGATCGTTGCAAGACCGCTAGTACCAAAAGAGCGACTAGAGATAACCATATATAGCTTTACGAATGTTGCAAATCAAAATTATTTAGGCTTGATTATTACTTGACTTATTAGGAGATACTGTAGTGACCTAGCATATCCCTTAAACTATTCCTAGTTACTCTAGAACGGTTCTTTGTTAGTGAGCCTTATTTTAATTTCGAGGATGAAATTCTTTTAAGGTGGGTAGATTGTGAGGATCCTGATTTTTAGGAATTATTTTTTTAGTATTTCTAATTATTAGGTTATATTGTATATTTAATTATGATTATATATGTACCCTTTCGTGTCTTTGATTTTTGGAGCACAAGACATGCCCATCTCTTGAAACGTCCTTCATGAGTTTTGTAGTAGATATGATGACCTTCAACTTGATATATTATGTCCGATCCAAACTTGTTCCCTCGCATTCTTTTGACTTTGCGCAACTTCGGGTCAAATTTAGGCAATTAGATTATTTAACATAATTCCAGACCTAACTTCCCACGTGAGTTCGGGACTCGACATAAATCAAAAATATTCGACCCAATTATGGTTTTGACTCATTTTGAGCCTACGACGCATATGCTAAGAGTGTGCCACTCAATCGAGTCTCCATGTGCTATTTAATTGCGAATGGCACAAGAGACTTATTAGTTGACTCTTAGAGTTCGATTAAATTAGAAAATATATTTGGACCCTAACTTAGCCAACCCCACCTGGTAGGAAGCCATGTTAGGTAGCCATGACAGCATAATTATTATGGATTTATTTTGGATGTTATACAGTCAATTAGATTTAAATAAAATTTTATGTATATGATTATATTTATAATAGTCTAATATTATATATATATGGCCTTAGTTATGGTTAAGTTTGAGATATATATCGACTAAATTTTTTAGCACGGATAGTGTAGTCGTGTACTTTGACTAGTCTATTACCCATGGTAGGGAAAGTCGATCCATAGGTGTGTTCTAAATAGGAAAACCAGGCCAAGTTACGACTTAACCTCCACCGATGATTTATTTATTTAATTATTAGATTATTGATCTTCTAGGAGACCCGGTTGTACCAATTTAGCCCCGACTTGACCCGAACCAAATCCTAATCTAAATAGACAAGTAGTACTCTCAAATACCTTTATGTTGATATATATTTTGTATATATATTTTATTAATATTAATATGTTTTCAATTTTGGAAAGTTTCTATTTATAGAAAGTGTCTACGTGTACTCCTAGTGTAACCATAGTTGGCATTAGTTTATATTTGACCCAAAGTCCAACCCAAACCTATGTAGGCATGTTGGACATTAATATATATTAACAAATATATATATATATTGTATATTTATTTCAAATTTAGATTGCATTTATATTTAGAAATCTAAGTAGTTCCATATTAGGAAACCTTTTATTTAAATCCTCAATCAATCAATTAGCCAACTCATCAAATAACCAAACCAATCCATGTGGACCCCACATATGACCAACCAAAGATTATTTTCATGTAATTTTCGTCCAAAAATAAACCTCTACATTGGCGGACCATGCCATGCATGGAAACACCCTCCTACATATATAAACTCAACCCATAGGCCCATATATATATCAACCCTTATCAAAACCCTAACCCTAACACCAAAAACTCTTATTTATCACCCAAGAGCAGCTTCTTTACCATTAATTTCGAAAATAGCATCCCCTCCCCTCTAATACATCATCCTCTCTATCACATATCTCATCCTCCTCCATAAAAGCTCCTTCTTTCATCCTTCTTCCATCCAAACTCCACCAAACCAACCCTAAAAACTCTATCTTCTCCATCCAACCATCTAAAACCATTGTCAACTCCTCCAAACTCATCAAGAGAGGATTATAAAGCAATGATAGCAATAAAGGTGGGAGCTTTAGCAAGGAGAAGCCTCCACAACCCAACTAGCAAGGACTTTTGGTAAGAAACCCTAATTTTTTCATCTCAAACCTATGCTATAAATCTGTAGTAATTATGGTATTAATTCTGCTGAAATAGTGTTTTGATGTCTCTTGGTTAGTATTTTCTCCCATAAATGTTTCGTTAATTATGATAGCTATTTTCATGTTTCGGTAGAGCCAAAACTTACCACGTTGTGAAGGAACTATAAGTTTCTGTAGAAATTTTTCAAAACTGAATTTTATTTAGGTTAATATATTTAAATTAGAATTTTTAAACATTTTTTCATGAATTTATCAATTCAATTATGTTCAAAAAAATTATAGGTCAAAATTAGTTATTTTCGGGTGACTTGTTGACCTAGAAGATTCCAAACCATTAGTACCATGAAATCCTTGCATAAAAATTTTATATTATAATATTTAGGGCATTTTAATTCTGTTTAAATTGTATTTTTGAGGATTTTCATAATTTTAGATAATTAATGAAGTTCTAGACAAATTTTGGGTAGACTAGTCGACCCGATAGACAACTAGTAGTATAATTCTTTAGAAATATAAATTCTAAAAATTCTGAGATAAATCAATAGAAAATTAGTTTAAATAATATTCTTATAATTTTTATATGATTTTAAGTATATGATTGAAGTAGCAACATAACTGACTAATTGGGAGTTGGAAACCCAAAGACTGTGTTCGGTGTCTCGTGGAACCTGTGTGTGATTGTATGGGTCTAAAGGGTTCTACTAGAAATTGAATATAATCTTAAAAATTTATCTTGACTAATTAAGTCATATTGTAAGTTCATGAGTAGTGGGTTTATTTAGTTAATTAATTATCTAGGAGCGTCGGGTTCAGGCGGCGTTGACGCGGGAGCGACGTTTCAGATTCATAGCGCGACACCAAGCAAGTACACCTTGCCAACTCTACAGTATTTACATGCTTTCCTATATTTTCAGTATTTCTTGCTTTGTTGCATATCTCTCTTGTTTTCTCTCATGATTCTATCTAGTTACACGTGCACGTAGATTTTGAATTTTCTTCCTATACTACTTGTTCTATCTTTCCTATTTTGTTCATGTCTAGTGATAGTATTAATATGCTTGTGCCATATTTTTTCTGACCTGTTTGACCTATACTTGACTTGGACATGACTAGATAGGCTTGATTTCCTAGTACCTTAGGAGAGAATATTTTATTAGCCGTGGCTATCCCCTATTGTTAGTGACTCCCCGGGCTACGATAGAGAAACTATTATAGGACTATTAGTGCCTCCCCGGGCTACGGTTTTAGCCACAATTAATATTATATTCTCATGACATGTCACCATCTGTAGAGTTTCCTTACGTGTCATCTTTTCCTCTGCTTGTTATTCCTATTTTTCTTGCATGTTATTTACTGTACAGTAGGCATGTATATTATGTGTCTTGCTAGTCCTCTGAGGACCTGGTGATCTCTCCAAGTATTAGTTGAAGATATGATACATTGATGGATGACGTTGCTACACCAAGACTGCAGGTATATTTAGTTGATGTTTTATTGTTCTCTTCCGTAATTAGATTTTGTCCTATATTATATTACTTTGACATTGCTGCTGTATAGCCTAGTTTTACAAGCTTTATCTTTCATTAGAAGCTTGTTCAAGATAATTGCATTAGAGTCTGGTCCACTTTATTGTATATTATCTTTTCTTGTTACTTGTAGTAATTGGTTTGCTAATGTCTGACCAGTATTAGTTTACTTGGTTTATACAAGAGTTTATCTTCAGTTGATTGAGATATTTGTATATTGCTTTAGGAAACCAGACAGCTTATACGTATTCGAGCTGGGCTGGAGTCCTCTCGATGCGTAGCTGGCATGTATACGTATCCTAGTCCTACATATTTTGGGACTGGGGCGTTACATAAGGTTTGCTTCATCCATAAAATCTGAGCACAACAACGACCTGCGGCGATATACTCAGCCTCAGTAGTTGACAATGCTATGAAATTTTATTTCTTACTAAACCAATAGACTAAGTCCTTTACTAGGAAATGACATGTCCACTGGTACTTTTACGGTCCACTTTGCATGCTGCAAAATCCGCATCCGAGTAACCTATCAGGTCAAAAGATTTGGTTTTAGGATACCATAAGCCTACTGTAGAAGTTCCTTTAAGGTATCGGAAGATATATTTAACGGCACTTAGATGTGATTCCTTAGGATTTGCCTGATAACGTACACAGATGCAAATGCTAAACATAATACCAGGACGACTAGCAGCTAAATATAATAAACTACTAATCATACCTCGATACTTACGCTGGTCGACAGGTTTGCCACTTTCATCAGAATCAAGCTTTGTAGATGTAGCCAAAGGAGTCCCGATTGGCTTTACGTTTTCGAAGTCGTACTTTTTCAGTATGTCCTTCGTATACTTAGCTTGGTTGATGAATGTTCCTTTCGAGTGATGTTTGATCTGAAGTCCTAGAAAGAAGTTTAGCTCTCCCATCATACTCATCTCAAATTTACTCTGCATACACATAGCAAAATCTTGACAAAGTTTTTCGTTAGTAGAACCGAATATTATGTTATCTACATAAATTTGCACAAGGAGAATATCATCATTCAAAGATTTGATAAACAAGGTAGTATCAACTTTCCCTTTTGAAAAACCATTATCAAGTAAAAAGGTACTTAGGCGTTCATACCAAGCACGAGGTGCTTGTTTGAGTCCATATAGTACTTTCTTAAGCTTGAAGACGTGATCAGGTTTTTGAAAATCTTCAAAACCAGGAGGTTGTTTCACAAAAACTTCCTCTTTTAAAAAGCCGTTCAAAAATGCACTTTTTACATCCATTTGAAATAATTTAAAATTATTAAATCATGCAAATGCATAAAACATGCGGATAGCTTCTAGTCTAGCAACAGGAGCATAAGTCTCATCATAATCAATTCCTTCTTCTTGATTATAAACTTATGCCACTAGACGTGCTTTGTTGCGTAGAACTTGTCCATCTTCACTGAGTTTATTTCGGAACACTCATTTGGTACCAATTATTGATTGACCAATAGGTTTAGAAACGAGTTCCCAAACTTGGTTTCTCTCAAATTGATTTAGTTCCTCTTGCATGGCATGAATCCAAAACTTATCAGAAAAAAGCATCATCTATATTCTTAGGTTCTATTTGAGAAATAAATGCTACAGTTGCTGCTATTTCAGAATCTTTAAGATAGGAGCGTGTACTTACACCTTTAGATACATCACCTATAATAAGCGTTTCTGGATGATCTGGCAAGAATTTTAATGAATCAAACTTTTGGGTCAGATCTTCCAGAACTCTTCTCAGTCTTTGCATGTGTATCTTCATCATCACTGTCGCTAGATCTGTGACTATTTAACTCATCAAAAGTAACATTAATAGATACTTCAACAATCATAGATCTTTTATTAAAAATTCTATATCCCTTACTCTTAGCAGCATATCCGAAAAATATCCCTTCATCTGCTTTAGAGTCGAACTTTCCCAAGTTATCCTTGGTGTTCAGGATAAAACTGCAATATCCAAAAACTTTAAAATAAGAAATGTTTGGAATCCTTCCAAACTAAAGCTCATATGGTATTTTCTTCGAGATTGGTCGAATTAACACCTTGTTCAAAACATGACAGGTTGTACTAACAGCTTCTGCCCAAAAATATTTAGGAAGATTATGCTGATTCAGTATGACTCTAGCCATTTCGCTTAGAGTACGATTCTTTCGCTCCACAATACCATTCTGTTGGGGAGTTCTAGGACAAGAAAATTTGTGGTAATATCCACTATCATCACAAAACTTTTTGAAATCAAAATTTACGAATTCGCTACCATGATCACTTCGGATACGAGTAATCATGAAGCCTTTTTCATTTTGTACCTTTTTACAAAATATTTGAAATTCAAAAATAGCATCACTTTTGTTTGATAAAAAGTAAACCCAAGTAAATCGAGAGAAATCATCAACAATAACAAAAGCGTAGAGCTTACCGCCAAGACTAGCGACTCTACTAGGTCCAAATAAATCCATATGAAATAACTGTAAAGGTCTAGAAGTACTTACAGCGTTGATGGATTTAAAAGTAGACCTATGTGCTTTGTTCTTTTCACAGTTAGCACATACCATATCTCTCTTGAATAGAATCTCGGGGAGTCCTTTTACCAACTTCTTAGTACTGAGTCATGAGATAGTATCCATATTTGCATGTCCTAGTCTCATGTGCCATAGCCAGCTTTCATCTAGATTAGCTACTAGGCATCTACCTGCATTATTAGTACTCTCCAAAAAGAAAACATAAATATTGTCTTCTCTAATCCCTTTATATACGAGATCACCAGATGACATATCATATATGGTACATTTATATTTCATAAAATTGATACCATAACCATTATCAGCCAAATGACTTATGCTAAGTAGGTTATGTTTCAATTCTGTTACTAGACAAACAGCTTTTATTACTGGATAAGGAGAAATACCTATAGTACCATTACCAATAATATCACCTCTCAAATTATTTCCGAAGGAGACATATCCTTCTTTCTTCATCGATAGCGTAGCGAACAAAGATGCATCACCGGTCATGTGTCGCAAATATCCGCTATCGAGGATCCATTTGCTTTTAGCATGAGAGGGTTGAGGGTCCACCTACAAGACAAGTAGATGAATCCTTTGGTACCCATTTATCGAAGGGTCCACTCTGATTAGTTTTAGGTCTCCAGAATAAAGTGTGATTGTCAACAAGCTTCTTTGCCAAACAATACTGTGATATGTGTCCATGCGTGCCATAATAAGTATAAGTTAGTTTAGAACAAGATGTGGTCAAAACTGTGTTTACATGCTTGTTTGGTTTCTTGGAGAACCTATAAGTGAAAGCATGATGATAGTCGTGTTTTTTTTTTGTGCTTTCTTATTTTTAGTCCTCTTAGGTGTATGCTTAGCATTAGGACTAAACTTAGGCTGTGTCACAGGTATTGCCTGTTTGTCTAACTTGATTTCTAACTTTTTAGAAATCACAATAGAATCTTCATATCTAGCAGTCACATCCGAGAGTCTTTATTCTGTAAGTAAGTGCTTCTTCTTCTCTATGTCATACAATTCTTGCATCTTGACATAGTCTCTTTCTTTCTTTTCAATCTTGAGGATAGCCTCATGATAGTCTACTTTGAGTTTGGCTATCTCTTTCGTGTTACCGGTAGTAGACGTCTCTTTAATATCTTCAATAAGATTGGACAGTCTAGCTATCTCGGTTGTGTATGCCTTAATCTCTTTTCGAGATTGCTTATACTTGTCAAGCACAGTTTTGTGATCTTCAAGTAATTCGCTAAAGGCATTTTCTAATTCATCGAAAGTATATAGAGGGTTTGAAGATACCTTATCAAATGCCATAAGACAGACATTGGCACTGCCGCAGGGTCTGTCTTCTTCTTCTGTATTACTGGCATCACTTTTATGTCAGATGCTTGTGTTTGCATACTTTCGACCGGTTGTTGCTTTTCTATTTGATCTTGATCTGTCATATGGACTACTTTTCTTTGAAGTTGGACAGTCCTTCTTCATGTGCCCTGTCTTCTTACATCCAAAGCAAATGGTTTCATCTTTATTGCTTTCTTGGACATCTCTCTTCCTTCTGCTTGATTTCTCAAACTTTAGGAATTTTCGGAAGTTCTTCACAAGTAGGGCTTGTTCATCACCACTTGATGATTCTTCATCAGAGTCATTGCATGTTGATTTTCTTGTTTGAGCTTTGAAGGCAATAGATTTTTTTTTGGTGTTGCTTCTTCAAACTCTTGCAAATCAAGTTCATGGGTCATGAGCTTGTCCATCAGTGTTTCCAAGGACAAAGTGGTGAGATCGTTTCCTTCAATGATTGCTGTGGCTTTTGGATTCCAGTTCCTGGTTAGAGCCCGCAGTACTTTTTTGGTCTTCTCATGATTGCTGTAATCCTTACCAAGAGATTGCAAAAGATTAGTTATATCAAGGAAACGTGTAAACATCTGTGTAATTGACTTACCGAGTTTCATCTTGAAAGATTTATATTCCTGTGTTAGTCTACTAATTTTGGATTCCTTCACTTGGGAAGTACCTTCATGAGTTACCTCAAGAAGTTTCCAAATTTCGTGAGACGTTTTACAGGTTGAAACTCTGTTGAACTCCGTTTTGTCAATTGCACAGAATAGTGCATTGATGGCACGAGGATCTAGATTAGCCTTAGCTTTTTCAGCTTCAGTGTATTTGCCATGAGGCTTGTCCACAAGCTGGCCTTCAACCACTGTGGGTGCTGGTTTCTTATAACCATCAATGTCTATAGACCAAAGATCAAAGTCAAGAGATTTTAAGAAGAAAGTCACCCGTGTTTTCCAATAGGTATAATTTGTACCATCAAGAAGTGGGGGTCTATTTGTGGATTGCCCTTCACCGTTGAATATTGATTTCACGGCTGCCATATATACTCTCTGAGGTTTGTTATATAAGAATCTAACCTGCTCTGATATCAATTGTAGGACCGTTGAGCACCTCTAGAGGGGGGTGAATAGAGTGTGTGTATGTGCAGCAAAAAATAATCACCAATTTAAAACTTAAGATTAACTATGGCAGTAAATAAGAGACAATAAATAAATACAGCAAGAGATAGAGAGATCAAACTCAATGACACAACGATGTATACTGGTATCCCTCTGAGAGGACTAATCCAGTCTCGAGTACTCTTGCTCGATGTTAATCCACTATGGCACAAGATAAATGAGAGCTTGCAGTCTCTTACAACACCGTGCTTGGTGACAAGTGCACGACCAACTTCACAACGCCGAGCTTGGTGACGAGCGTACGACCGGCTCCACAACAGGATAGTTGCTGAACTTGGAACGACCTCTTTACAACTCTTGGACACCAAAAACTCTAAATCAACATAGATATTACTGGCTTTTGGCTAAGAAATGTATAGGTATAATTTGAAAGCTTTAGAACGTTTTGAAAACACTTGAAGAGTAGAGAAGAGAAGATGAAGAGTGAATGAGTGATTTGAAATAAAAAATTCTTTTCTATTTATAGGTGTTTTCTGGGACCGAACTCGGACAGAGTTCGGGCAGAGTTCTGATGCAAATATTTCGCATAGAGACGTTGCTCGCAAATTTGGAGGCAACTGAACTTTTGAATTTAAACTGACCGAACTCGGACAGAGTTCGGACCGAACTCGGACCGAACTCGGTTTTGAGTTCTGTCAAGGAATTTTCAAAATATTTGTCAAAGAGCTATTTTATTTAAAAAATAAAACGAGATATTTTGTAAAGATGAAAATATAAATAGGTAGGCTCTTCAGAAAATTGGACTGGGATAAACCTAAGCCAGTATTACCTATTTGATTTTACAATATTAATCCTAGACTCAATAAAAAATAAAATACAGAATAAATTGTAAAATGACTCGATCGAAAATCTATTGAATCTTTTGCTTGTTGATGCAGTACAACGTTCATTGATATTGATTTCACATATAGCCTGAAGTGATTAGCAGCAGTTTGTATATTTTTGTGTATTAACTAAAGTGCATGTTGATTATCAAAATCGGGTGTTACGGCTATATAGTTTTTGCCTCGCCAGTCGAATGGCTGCAAGGACTATGTCCTGATCACCATGTCGTACCGTAGATTTATATGTAAATAGAGCTGGAGCTGGTGTAAAACCCCTAAAATTTCTACTATTTTTTATTAAATTTAGTACTGATTTAAAATTTTATAATATTCCTCGCGTAGTCGTATTATACGTCGCGCACAAAATTTTATTTCTTTTTCGAATTTGCTCGACGATGCGATTATGTACGAGCGTACATAATTTAGAAAAAAATATATATTTTTCTATTTTCAGAATAATATATATAATAATTATTTTTTAGTTATCATACTAAAATTTTGAAGTTTACAATTTTATTTATTAAGGCCTTTTCGTTTATAGTAGTTACTAATAATAAATAATATTCTTCATAAATATTATTTTAATTATTTATTAGTGCATTTAAATAATAATATTAATTTTAAAATTATTATTATATTGTATTTTTGGAAAATATATTTTGAAATTATTGTGGCGATTTAAATCTTGATTTGAATTTATGGATTTATTTAAATAGTGAAATATTTGAAATTTAATTTGTCCCATTGATTTTAAACCAATAATTTAATTAGATTTAAATTTAATTTGTATTTGGAATTGAATTTTGATTTGGATTTGGATTTATTGAATTAATTTAAATAAATAGATGAATTATCTAAATTGGGTTTAAATTATTCCTAATCCATATCCAATTGGGAATTCCCACATCCTATAAATAGGCAGGTACTCCTCCAATATTTTCTCCACAATATTCCTCTAAAAATTTCCACAACCCAAATTTCCATCCGATGATGTACATCGTGTCCGTGTCCATCCTTTTCCCTTCCACTATTTTCTCGGATACATCTACAAATTCTTTTTCGTGTCCGACAATCTCGGACACCGACTCGTCCCGTGTCTCGCAGGACACAATACAGACTCATAGAACAGTTCTAACCCTAGCCCTAATCCTAATCCTTAACCCTAAATTTTCCCGGTCGTGCCTCCACGGCTGGCCACCTTGCTGCTGCCCTGTCCCGTGGACGCCAGCACGCCCCAACCACCACCAGCATCACCTTCACCATAGCCACTCTCCCGCCGCGCCTGTGACCACGTCGCCACCAAGATCTACTACCCCCTGGTCGAGCCAATCCCAGCCATCCCCGGCCGACTCCGCTGTTCCAACCGATCCTCACCACCACCCTCACCTCTTCCACCACGGCTCCGGGCCGGAAACCTACTGCCATCACCACCACAGCCTGGCCGACCCTGGCCAACTTCGGCCATCTCCCAGCCCACCACAATCGCTGCCACCCGACATCACCGCACCACCACCACGGGAGGACCTCCCCGAACCCCATCGCCACCAAAAACCTTCATCACCACCGCTAAGAAAAAGAAATTAAAACCCTAACCATGCCCCCAGCCTCCATCGCCTTCGCCGAGAAACCCTCCGATGCCGCTCGACTGAGCCATCCCGAGCCTCCGACTCCCGCTCCTCTCCACCGCTCGCGGCTTTCCCCAGCCGACGAACGCCGCGCCTCTTCCGCGCGAGAGCTCCGTCTCCAACTCCGTCGTGCTGCACTCCACGCGCCGCCGACGAACTCCGCGCGCAGCCCGACCAAAATCCTCGGACGCCTCGGTCGCAGCGCTCCGCCGGCCGACCCGACCCCTAGCCTCCGCCTTCATCTCCTTTCCGTCTTCTCTCTCTACTCCACTATAGTTCTCGAGGAGAACAGCTGGTGATTGATATTATTTTTTATTTCATATTTATTTTATTTTGTTTTATTAATCTGTTTGGTTCCTTCTTAGGAACGGAACTACAATAGCTCAGCTCGTTTAGCTTGGGCTGGTCTTACGTTTTTTTATTTTATATATATTTTATTTTAGTGTTATTTTAATTTTAATTTTAATTTTATTCAGTTGGATTATTTAATTAGATTTTAGTTGGCTTTTGTAAATAAGTGTTGGGCCTATAAATTATAAATTACTAGTGTTATTAGTATTAGTAATTATCATGAATTTATTATTATTTTAATTATCATTGGTATTATTATGTTTGTTTCCAAATAAATACTTATTAACTAACTTTCCAAAATTATCTTAAAAAATTGTATTAGACTTGGCCCTATATTATTTTCAAACTGGATTTCGAAGCCTAAAATATATTTACATTATTTTTATGTTATTAAATGTGGTTGTAAGTATTTACTACTAAGCAAATTATAGTTATGTTATAAAGAAATGAATTTTTTGACTCTCAAGAAATTAGCAAATTGCCTTACCAATAGAAATATAGTTTTTAAATATAAAATATATTTTAGAATAGTTATTTATATTTACTTATATAATTTTTATTTTTATTTTTATTTATCTAAGATTATTCATGACCAATCGTTCTTTTCCTATCCCTTTGCAAATTTTGTCCTTCCTCCTATCGACCCTAACTAATTTGACCGTCCTGGACCCAATGGAACTGTCCATGCCACCATCAGAGGTCACCTTGCATAGTTGTTACACCGAAGTCGCAGGTCGTGCCACATTGATTATCGCAGCACATCAGGCGTACTACATGGCAAGACACCTTGCCATTTGCTGTTTAATTATTTTAGCTTATATTTCATGCATTAATTATTTTCTTTATGCAAAATAAACTGTGATACATGGCATAACCTGTTAGAACTTACTGTTCATTTATATTTCCTGCTATGTATTATTTTTCTTATATTAAACCTAGATTTAAGGGACCACCTTGTGTGTTGCATTCATTGGCCTTGACACATTGTAACACAAAGTTGTGTGTCGCATATAGGACACGAAAGTGCATGATTGGCTGGCCACCAGTACGTACAAGCCGTACGATATGAAAAACTGCTAATAGAGATTGCATGCTTAGTTTGACTTAGCGGTTATAGAGGTTATTGTTGTGGATACAACAGAGTAGGCATTGGGCGGGGAGGACAATTCCTTAGCGTATGGGCTTCGATGCACTTTCCCTTGTGACCCAGACTCTCTGCTGGAGATATGGGATTGATGACCCATGATTACTGACGGCCACTGACGATTCTGCGGAACGTCATGCTCTTACTGATGGGGCCTCTAGTGCCCAAGGGGGGACTATGCCGATCCTATTTAGCCAGGGCCCATGCGTAGGAAGGATTGTTCTTAACTACATTTCACTTAGACCGGTTAGGCACCTTTATCCGTTAGGTACGAGTACTTTTGGTTTGGGTACTTGCATCTGACCGTGACTTGGAACAATAACTTGTCGCGGACTAGTTTGTCACATCTTGTCCTTGTTTGGTTGCAGGTGTGACTTACTACTTCGATGAGAAGGTATTGAACCTTGTTGGGGCCCGAATACCATATTGGATTCTTAGCATGGAAAGCTACATCACCGTGAATTAGTTACCATCTCCTATCCTTGTTTGGTTGGTGGGATGGTACGCTCGTTCAATAGTTGTGTATTGGACCATGTTATGGATTCAATTGACTTATTTATTTAAGCAATATTTATTCAGTTTATATGGTATGCTATTATGTGCCTTGTTACGTCCCTCTGAGGACCTGGTGTAGCACCCAGTTTTCCAAATGAGGGTAATTTCAAAATTTCGTGTTTATAATTATTTTAATAATGATATTTAATTCATGATATAATTTTTGGTGATTTTAAATCATTTTAAAATTATTTAAATTAATGACTTGTGGTTTTGACGTTTTGCTAGTGAAATCCTAAAGACTGTTTGACCTAGAGCCTAACCATGTGATTATGATATTTTAATGTCATTTCTGGCCTGAGGATATTTTTGCATTTGACCTCTTTGAATTATTTTATTATTTATGATATTATTTTGGGATTATTTGAGTCGGGTTCGAATTTCATCTCAATCCGACTTGTAACGGGGATCCGGGGTAACTTAGACTCTAGTTGGACCCATACATTAGTTAGCCATGGCCCACATTTTAATTAGTCATGTTAGAAAGATTAGTCATAATCCTAATTATTAGGTTAATCATTTAGAGTTTTTATTTTGACCCTTTTACCCCCAAACCCTAACCAAAATTGTTTTAAACACTTGTAACTAAGGGAGGGGCAAACTTGTAATATTCAATGGGGGGGGGATAACCATTGTGGCCGGCCCTAATAGGACTCCCATCTCATTTTCTTTCTTTGAGAAGTCTTCTTCCCCAAGTGCTCTCAAGCTCTCCCAAGGAAGAAGCCTTTCTCCATGGATTTTCTCTCCTTTAGGTAATATTTTCTTCTCTTTTATTTCTCCATTTTGCATTTAGGAAAGTTTTAACCATAGGAATGACCTCCATTGTTGTGTCCCTATTTTGTGTCCTCTTGTGTCCATTATGTGTCCTTTAGAGATTTCTATTGTATTATTGTTGTGTCTTGTGTTCATGGGGAAAACCCCCAAACTTGGACACACTTTATATTTAAAATATTGATTAAATGAATTAATTCATATTAAATCTTAAATATGTAGAGATGTGTTCTTGAGTACTTACATTTCATTCATGTATCTCTTATAGATGTGTTCATGTAACATATATAGATTTGTGTATGTATATATATATATATATATATATATATATATATATATATATATATATATATATATATATATATATATTGTAATGAAAGTGTATCTATATTTATATATGTAATAAATGGTTCATGATGATTATATAATCAAGTTTGTGAGTGTGGTTCCTCATATTATTATTGTCATTATTGTTGGGGATAATTAGGATATATATTGTGTATTCTTTTGGCTCAAACTATCTAAATCCGTCATGATTTTTATCCACGTTTTTAATTTCAGCCCTAACTTAGAAATGTCATAACTTCTAGTTCAAAGCTCGGTTTAATCTTTCTTTTTTTTTAAAGAAGCGTATGGAAGTTAGCTTTCCAAAAACATATATTAATAGGCCTAATTCTTTCTGTAACTTTCTGGAGAATTAATTGAGTGTCAGCTGTACGAAAGACAAACACGTTCTCGGTGTTTTCGTGATTCCGGGAGTTTTCGGAAACGAAAACGCGATCCGTTTGAAGTTTCGGAAAGCTAACACATAGATCTATAACATACTTTAATCCTAGATTTTAATTCATAATGAAGTGGTACAGTATTGATTATTAGTAGGAGTTACTATTCGACCTATGTATTTTGTGCACCCTTGTGTGTAATATAATGTTCTATTTGATTTTAACCCATGTTAATGTATATACATTATGTAATTAAATAGAGAATATAAGCATGAGTAAATGTTTAAATAAATGATGTATGAGGTGTAAGTATCCTATCTAATGTAAGCATGTATAAGTATGGCTTGTAATGAATATGTAGGTTCCATAGTATGTAATGTATGGTGCATATAGTAGTGCAAGAGAATAAATGAATGATGAATGAATGCAAGCACGAATGTAATGTAATAATAGATGTAATGTATAAAATATACAAGTTAATAAGATGTAATATTCTATGTTAACACAAATCCTATATTACCTCATGTACCCCTTATACTATGTTGACACTATCACACTTGACACTTTGTTCACTTACACTTTGACACTCTTTGATATGTATACACTATGTATGCCCATTTAACCCTCATTTGCCCCTTTGCCATGTTTACATACACACACATAGCCTCTTAAATAAGTATTTATGAATATAGTTAACTTAGCTATGTATGTATATTATATATATGTTAGCATATTGTGTTGTAATATATAAGTTTATATAACCATTTGAAATGCCATGATTATAGACCTAATATTGAATACCAATATATGCATGTGTATATATGTGTAGACATGTATAGCTTAAAGTAATAGATTACCAAGTGTATATCTAATGTGAATTCTTGCCTATTTGAGTATTGAATAATTGCATGCTATATAGAGTTGGGTGTATGTTGGCTTGTATAGCCTTGTATTGATGTGTGCTTGCTAGGATAGTCTTGGTTAGGCCTAGTAAGACTTGTAGGGTTAGGATATGACCTAGCTTGACCTAGTTTGACTAGTACAGTTGACCAGAGTTGACCAAGGGTTGACTTTGGCCTAGTTTGACCTAGATTCATGTAGAATGCATTATAGTGCTTTATATTACTCTTCTGGACATGTTGTGACTTGTGCTGTTCTAATTAGGAGCCAGACACCTCTCTTCGGACAGTATCTTTACCTTGGACATTCAGATATCAGGCGAGTACATTTTCTGATTATTTCATATCATGTTTAGGATTATATTTCCTGCTTTAGACTATCTTACTTGATGATGACACGTTGGTAACACAGATTGGTACTATATAGATCCCTTCATGAGATGTTATCCCTCTCGGGAGCATCAGATACTTTTGTCATTTGTGTTTCACCTACATCACGTATCATATGCTTCTATCATCATGAATCTTCGGAAATCAGCTAGTGACTCATGTACCCTCATGATCACCGAGCCTGCACGAATCAATTCATGAATCACCCTTTATGGGCAACGTAGTATAATCATGAATCTTAACGTAACTTGAATGGATCCTTGTGTATTGATTGGGGATGGGGGAGTATAAGTGAACATGTGAATAAATCCAAGTAGTGTAATCATGAATCAATTTCCAGTAGTGTAATCATGAATCAGTCCTTAGCCATTTACATGTTTATGCAGTACTCTGAATCACTAGCACTGTCTCTCTTTATATATATCAAAGATATTTACTTACAGTCTCTCTTTTATATTATGCTATTTCTTCTGATCCTGTATTTTATTCTCTAGCATGATTATATTTCCTTTCCTGTTATGACTTGTTGAGATGTATTGTGCTCGCTCCAGTCCTGACTGGACCTGTTGATAAATTTTACAGATAGCCTGGAGGTTGCCTGCTAGCCTAGAGGAGACAGTAGAGGTTGTATAGATAGCTAGGATTTTACTTATAGTTTATTTTCAGTCGTCTTGAGTTGTATTTATGGATTATTGTATTGAGTTCTGAGATGTATTCTGAGTTTGTATCTTAGACACTTAGTCTCTTCTTATCTTCTGTATTTTATTTGAGTTTTATATCTTATCGTTCTTCTTCTTCCTTAGTTGTGATTGTGTTTACATTCTGCTATGTCACCCCCATTCGGGGAGTATAAACTGTTTAGTCTTATACTGTTAGATGCATTGAGACCTAGGACAGTGTTTTACCGTCGACACTGCAGCGTAGGCTGGGCGTTGTTACGTTCTCGTGCCCTAACTCTAGGGTGCGGGTCGTGACACATTTTTAGTGGTGGCCCATGCAGGTCGAGATTCGCATTAGTACGATTTCGTAGTAGCGCAACGACTTAGTTGTACTACTATGAGCCTGCTATAGGATATATAAATTAAGATATTAGGATGAGAGGATACTCAATCACTGTTAGAATTCCTTGAGAGATTCCTGGGATGACCCTTGAGAATCTCATTTTGAATTCCGATTTAAACTCCTCTTCCTTGTTTTGATTCACCTTTTTTCTTGATTTGAATTTAATTTTGTGGATTCATTGTAGAACTTTGAATCCTGGTATTAGTTAATGATTTTGATAAAATTTTGTAGTTGTTGATTTAATTTTGTATTTAGATTAATATTTTCAAATCTAAGGTACTCAATCACACTTGGGATTCTTTGAGAGATTTCTGGGACGACCCCTGAGAAACTCATTTTGAACTTCAATTGGAATTTCTTTCCTCTTGTTTGGATTCACCCTCATTCCTTGCTATTGAATTTAAGCTTGATGGGTTCCTCTCGTTTGAACCGATGAGAAGGAACATATCTTCATTATTCCCTTGCATTCTTATTTACCTCTTATCTTAAACTCTGTCTCATTATATTAATTACCCATATCTTGTCGTCCCTACCAGATGTACTTCGAAACCCTTGAATCTTCGTATCTTTTGCATGGGGAAGGCTAAGGAAGTGACGTAAATTATGTAGCTCAGAGAAGACGTAACTGGTTATTTTATGATGATCTAAAGGAAATCAAATGTGGAGTATTCCATATGGAAACTTGAGATAGAAATGTGGTAAAGGTCTCGAGTAGAATAAAGAGATATATACTGCCAATCTGGAAACAATTACATTTAAAGAAATTTTGGGGTTATGAGATAGTTTATAGGTGTATTCAAAACTAATGAGGATATCAGAGGTCAACCTAGTTTTGAGAACTTAGAAAATCTTAGTTATTGATTCTGGGGAAAACTTTTACTTTGAGGCTATGTAGAAGGTTAGTAATGGAAAAGAGAAGTTAATTGTGTTTAATAAGGATATTAAACAAGATGTTGCGAGGAAATGACTAGGGATAGAGAGAACACAAAGTTATGGAAGTTTAGAGATTGTTGTGAAATATTTTTAGGAGAATAATATTCAAGGGTGTATGTCGAAGAAAATACGGAAGTTGATTTTATGATGGAAGATAAGTTTTGTAAGGCCTAGAGATTTAAATTAAATAATACGAAGAGAACAATTTGAACAAGTTCAAGGAATTCGTAAACGAAATTTAGAGGTTTTGGGTCAAATTTAAGACAAGGTGAAAGAACTTGGAAATTTAAATAAATGGTTAATGTTGATTCCTAAATGTGAGGGCTGTACTTCAAGAGTGATGTTTGGAAATTGGGAATTGCCTACGGTAGTCATGGTAAGGGTTGAAGTAAAGGTTAAATTTTCAGATGGAGACTGGTAAGGTAAAGATATGATTGGCAAGTTATGACCAGATGAACTTAAGAGTATCAGAAGCAGATGACTAACTCGATCTTCATTATTTTTGTGCATTAATTACCACCTCTTGAACTCCCACTTTCTAATTGAGATCCTTGACGTTCCTTATCGTGACTTTGATATTCAGAATGTAATACTAGCTGTTACCCTCCAACAAATCTTATATGCAAGACCTAGACAAGCTCACCTTCGTATAGGTATATCATGTCCCACTAAAACTCGTCTTCTTGTACTCTATTTTCTTGATATGATTTTCTGGTCAACTGGCTAAACTATAACCTCTACTATTATACTAAATTTCTTCTTATTTTAATTAGAAATCCAGCCTTGAATCAATTCTTTCGACCCGACATATGATGGTGTTCTGCTTGTTTCCTTAGATGCTTAACCTTGTACCTTATCTGATTACTTGACCCATTGGTTAAGAAACTTGGACTATGTAATTCCTTTCATCATTACCACCCTTATATCTTGTGCTGCTAAATTAGCCTTAGTTTTGCAAGCTTATCTATTTTCGAGCTTGGTCATGACATATTTTATTGGACGGCCACCCACTAACATATTGTCTAATCAGAACCGGTACATGATGGTCTGATCAACCTATTGCACTTTTGTTCGCTTTTTCATGTATCAATCTACGAGAATGGAGACATAGTTAAACTTGACCCTAGAGTCTTATTCGCGACAGCCTTGACAATTCTTCTTAAAATCTTTTCATCGCCTATGAACCTCGTATTCGTACTCAGTCGAATTAAATTTAATCATGACCTGAACCTCCATCATTGGATGCTCGTGCTCATACTTTGATTTTATTGATTTCCCTTCTTGCCCAAATCTCGTTTTATCCCGAAATTGATCAACTTAGATCGTGTCAAGACAAAAATCTATTTATGATTTATTGTGCCTAAATTTTTAATTTTTGCCATTTTATGGAATAGTAATCTTTTAATAATTTCTTAGTTGCTTGTTAATGACCAATTTTTATATAGGATGGTAGACAGCCCTACAACCTTGATGATTGTTGTTCCCTTACCTTCCCAATTAGGACACCCTAGATTGTTTGTGTGCTGATATCATAGTACTGTTTTGACCTAGAATGATTAGTGTACCTAGGTGAGACTTCCAACTGCTACGGTATGCCCTGACCTTGTATACTATTCCTTCAAATTGCATGATTTAGATAAAAAACTTTAGACCTTGATTGTTGGAAAATAGGGATGTCACCCCATTAGTATCAGTTGTAGATATATATAGGTTAGTCCTTGATGTGGGGATGTGTGTCTATAAACATGTAGCTTATGAGATTTATGAGAGATTATAGTGTCAGCCTTGATAGGATGTACTAGTCTTTTGGTGAGTATAAATGTATTATGAGAGATAGGGGCCTATATGACTTAGTAATGCATCGTTCCTATGGTAATAGAATGTATTAATAGATGGTTAATAGGAAGATAATAGTTTAAGCATACCTATAGCCTATGATCAGTTCATTTTCATCCTTAGTTAAGACCACTTTAAAATAGGTCCAGTCCCTTGGATATAGGTTCTAGTCCATATTTTATTGAAGTTCCATTACCGCCGTACAGCAGAGCAGTGGTGGAGGTATTCCTAGATTGACACTATTTAGATGTCTGTTTATTATTCCAATGTTAGGAAGTGTTACCTTAGATATTGGGTAGGTTAGAGGCTCTAGAAGGAGTACTATCGATCTTAAATTTCGAGGACGAAATTTTTTCTAAGGTAGGTAGAGTTATAGCATCCAGTTTTCCAAATGAGAGTAATTTCAAAATTTTGTGTTTATAATTATTTTAATAATGATATTTAATTCATGATATGATTTTTGGTGATTTTAAATCATTTTAAAATTATTTAAATCAATGACTTGTGGTTTTGACGTTTTGCTAGTGAAACCCTAGAGACTGTTTGACCTAGAGCCTAACCATGTGATTATGATATTTTAATATCATTTCTGGCCTAAGAATATTTTTGCATTTGACCACTTTGAATTATTTTGATATTATTTTATTATTTATGATATTGTTTTGGGATTATTTGAGTCGGGTTCGAATTTCATCTCAATCCGACTTGTAACGGGGACCCGGGATAACTTAGACTCTAGTTGGACCCATACATTAGTTAGCTATGGCCCACATTTCAATTAGTCATGTTAGAAAGATTAGTCATAATCCTAATTATTAGGTTAACCATTTAGAGTTTTTATTTTGACCCTTTTACCCCCAAACCCTAACCAAAATTGTTTTAAACACTTGTAACTAAGGGAGGGGCAAACTTGTAATATTCAATGAGGGGGGGGGGGGATAACCATTGTGGCCGGCCCTAATAGGACTCCCATCTCATTTCCTTTCTTTGAGAAGTCTTCTTCCCCAAGTGCTCTCAAGCTCTCCCAAGGAAGAAGCCTTTCTCCTTGGATTTTCTCTCCTTTAGGTAATATTTCCTTCTCTTTTATTTCTCCATTTTTGCATTTAAGAAAGTTTTAACCATAGGAATGACCCCCATTGTTGTGTCCCTATTTTGTGTCCTCTTGTGTCCATTATGTGTCCTTTAGAGATTTCTATTGTATTATTGTTGTCTCTTGTGTTCATGGGGAAAACCCCCAAACTTGGACACACTTTATATTTAAAATATTGATTAAAGGAATTAATTCATATTAAATCTCAGATTTGAATATGTAGAGATGTGTTCTTGAGTACTTTACATTTCATTCATGTATCTCTTATAGATGTGTTCATGTAACATATATAGATTTGTGTATGTATATATATATATATATATATATATATATATATATATATATATATATATATATATATATATATATATATATATTGTAATGAGAGTGTATCTATATTTATATATGTAATAAATGGTTCATGATGATTATATAATCAAGTTTGTGAGTGTGGTTCCTCATATTATTATTGTTGTGGATAATTAGGATATATATTGTGTATTCTTTTGGCTCAAACTATCTAAATCCGTCATGATTTTTATCCACGTTTTTAATTTCAGCCCTAACTTAGAAATATCATAACTTCTAGCTCAAATCTCGGTTTAATCTTCCATTTTTTTAAAAGAAGCGTATTGAAGTTAGCTTTCCAAAAACATATATTAATAGGCCTAATTCTTTATGTAACTTTTTGGAAAATTAATTGAGTGTCAGCTGTACGAAAGACAAACGCGTTATCGGTGTTTTCGCGATTCCGGGAGTTTCCGGAAACGAAAACGTGATCCGTTTGAAGTTTCAGAAAGCTAACACATAGATCTATAACATACTTTAATTCAAGATTTTAATTCATGCTAAAATGGTGCAGTATTGATTATTAGTAGGAGTTACTATTCGACATATGTATTTTGTGCACCCTTGTGTGTAATATAATGTTCTATTTGATTTTAACCCATGTTAATGTATATACATTATATAATTAAATAGAGAATACAAGCATTAGTAAATGTTTAAATAAATGATGTATGAGTTGTAAGTATCCTTTCTAATGTAAGCATGTATAAGTATGGCTTGTAATGAATATGTAGGTTCCATAGTATGTAATGTATAGTGCATATAGTAGTGCAAGCGAATAAATGAATGATGAATGAATGCAAGCATGAATGTAACGTAATAATAGATGTAATGTATGCAATATACAAGTTAATGAGATGTAATATTCTATGTTAACATAAATCCTATATTACCTCATATACCTCTTACACTATGTTGACACTATCACACTTGACACTTTGTTCACTTACACTTTGACCCTCTTTGATATGTATACACTATATATGCCTATTTAACCCTTACTTTCCCCTTTGCCATGTTCACATACACACACATAGCCTCTTAAATAAGTATTTATGAATATAGTTAACTTAGCTATGTATATATATTATATATATGTTAGCATATTGTGTTGTAATATATAAGTTTATATAACCATTTGAAATGCCATAATTATAGACCTAATGTTGAATACCAATATATGCATGTGTATATATGTGTAGACATGTATAGCTTAAAGTAATAGATTACCAAGTGTATATCTAATGTGAATTCTTGCCTATTTGAGTATTGAATAATTGCATGCTATATAGAGTTGGGTGTATATTGGCTTGTATAGCCTTGTATTGATGTGTGCTTGCTAGGATAGTCTTGGTTAGGCCTAGTAAGACTTGCTGGGTTAGGACATGACCTAGCTTGACCTAGTTTGACTAGTGCAGTTGACCAGAGTTGACCAAGGGTTGACTTTGGCCTAGTTTGACCTTGATTCATGTAGAATGTATTGTAGTGCTTTATATTACACTTCTGGACATGTTGTGACTTGTGCTGTTCTAATTAGGAGCCAGACACCTCTCCTCGGACAGTATCTTTACCTTGGACATTCAGATATCAGGCGAGTACATTCTCTGATCATTTTATATCATGTTTAGGATTATATTTCCTGTTTTAGACTATCTTACTTGATGCTGACACGTTGGTAACACGGATTGGTACTATATGGATCCTTTCATGAGATGTTATCCCTCTCGGAAGCATCAAATACTTTTGTCATTTGTGTTTTACTTACATCACGTATCATATGCTTCTATCATCATGAATCTTCGGAAATCAGCTAGTGACTCATGTACCCTCATGATCACCGAGCCTTTACGAATCAATTCATGAATCACCCTTTATGGGCAACGTAGTATAATCATGAATCTTAACGTAACTTGAATGGATCCTTGTGTATTGATTGGGGATGGGGGAGTATAAGTGAACATGTGAATAAATCCAAGTAGTATAATCATGAATCAATTTCCAGTAGTATAATCATGAATCAGTCCTTAGCCATTCACATGTTTATGCAGTACTCTGAATCACTAGCACTGTCTCTCTTTATACATATCATAGATATTTACTTACAGTCTCTCTTTTACATTATGCTATTTCTTCAGATCCTGTATTTTATTCTCTAGCATGATTACATTTCCTTTCCTGTTATGACTTGTTGAGATGTATTGTGCTCGCTCCAGTCCTGACTGGACCTGTTGATAAATTTTACAGATAGCTTGGAGGTTGCCTGCTAGCCTAGAGGAGACAGTAGAGGTTGTATAGATAGCTAGGGTTTTACTTATAGTTTATTTTCAGTCGTCTTGAGTTGTATTTATGGATTATTGTATTAAGTTCTGAGATGTATTCTGAGTTTGTATCTTAGACACTTAGTCTCTTCTGATCTTCTGTATTTTATTTGAGTTTTATATCTTATCGTACTTCTTTTTCCTTAGTTGTGATTGGGTTTACATTCTGCTATGTCACCCCCATTCGGGAAGTATAAACTATTTAGTCTTATACTGTTAGATGCATTGAGACCTAGGACAGCGTTCTACCGCCGACACTGCGGCGTAGGCTGGTTATCTCGCCAGGTGTGTGCTATTGTCTTTCGCAGGTGCTCTATCCGTGGCCATGATCGTCACTACTTCTTCGAGGATGATTCCACTTAGATCGTCTTCGCTTCGCTTGCCAAAATCATTTATTCTATCATGTATTTTTTTTCCTTTACTTGTTGGTAGTGGATTTGTCTCCGCCCAACGTATTGTATAAAGGCAAATTCATAGTTGATTATATAATATCTATTTTTCTTGTGGATGAGATTAGTTATGGTTCTACTGCATTTTACAGCTTATGTATTCATACGAGGTACCATATATTGGAGTATACTTTGTATGAATACAGATGGCATGTCTACGTTCATAGTCCTATATTTTTTGGGACTGGGGCGTTACATGTTTTTGTGGTGGCCCATGCAGGTCAAGATAAATTGTTTCGTTACTTTACCGTACCAAGCAAGCTTGCGTATAGGATTAGAAGTCTAGGATCTCATCCACATACTTGACCTCTTTCCTTGATTTTATCTACCGTTTGACTCATCAATTGCATCTTGCTTGTTTGCTTCCATCCTATTCTTATTTTCCTTTCGTACTTGCTAGAGATCGACCCTACTAGTTAGTTTTCCCCAAAACACCATTAGTTTAATTCTTTAAATTGGGTAGAATACCTTATGAACTAGCAACCCCTTTGACCTAGTGACCTATATTAGCAAGCTTATTTAGATCCTAGAATCTAGAGAACCTAATCCGTCTAGCCAACCAAGGACTTGGACAAGAAGATTATAGGACGACTGTATAAAGACCATCACAGGACATGACTTAGCTCCTTTTAGAAGTTCGACTATACTCCCTCTCAAATTTAAACTCTCGTGCCTATAATTTCACTCTTGACAAATATCGCTACTATAACCTAGATTTGTAAGTTCGTTAATTTATCGAGCTTGTTCACGACATATGTTATTGGAAGAGCTCCCACTAACGTATCGTCTAATCAGAACCGGTGCATAATGGTCTGATTAACCAAGTGCACTTTGGTTCGCTTATATCTATCGTTCTACGTGGATGGGGACATAGCTAAACTTGTCCTTTAGATCCCATCTACGACTGCCTTGACAATTCCTTTTAAATTATTCGATCGTCTTTTGAATCACGTATTCGTATTCGATAACGCCTCCTTCGAACTCTATATTGCTTTCGCCTTCACCTATTTTAGAAGAACGAAGGCGTTGTACTAGAACTTCCTCTAAGCCTTCATATCGATTATGACCATACCGTAATGTTTTCTACGATCTAGATCGCGATTTCTTACGACATGATTTTGTGAAAATATTGTCATCGTTGGATCCCCATTGATACCCCCTTGTGTCCTCTCACCCTCCTACTAATTCTTAATTTCGAGGACGAAATTCTTTTAAGTTGGGTAGGATGTAAAACCCCTAAAATTTCTACTATTTTTTTATTAAATTTAGTACTGATTTAAAATTTTATAATATACGTTGCGTAGTCGTATTATACGTCGCTCACAAAATTTTATTTCTTTTTCGAATTTGCTCGACGAATGCGATTATGTGCGAGCGTACATAATTTAGAAAAAAATATATTTTTCTATTTTCAAAATAATCTATATAATAATTATTTTTTAGTTATCATACTAAAATTTTGATGTTTACAATTTTATTTATGAAGGCCTTTTCGTTTATAGCAGTTACTAATAATAAATAATATTCTTCATAAATATTATTTTAATTATTTATTAGTGCATTTAAATAATATTATTATTTTCGAAATTATTATTATATTGTATTTTGGAAAATATATTTCGAAATTATTGTGGCGATTTAAATCTTGATTTGAATTTATGGATTTATTTAAATAGTGAAACATTTAAAATTTGATTTGTCCCATTGATTTTAAACCAAAAATTTAATTAGATTTAAATTTAATTTGTATTTGGAATTGAATTTTGATTTGGATTTGGATTTATTGAACTAATTTAAATAAATAGATAAATTATCTAAATTGGGTTTAAATTATTCCTAATCCGTATTCAATTGGGAATTCCCACATCCTATAAATAGGCAGGTACTCCTCCAATATTTTCTCCACAATATTCCTCTAAAAATTTCCATAACCCAAATTTCCACCCGATGATGTGCATCGTGTTCGTGTCAATCCTTTTTTCTTTCCACTATTTTTCGGATACATCTACAAATTCTTTTTCGTGTCCTACAATCCCGGACACCAACCCGTCCCGTGTCTCGCAGGACACAATACAGACTCCTATAACAGTTCTAACCCTAGCCTTAATCCTAATCCCTAACCGTAAATTTTCCCGATCGCGCCTCCACGGCTGGCCTCCTTGCTGCTGTCCTGTCCCGTGGACGCCAGTACGCCCCAACCACCACCAGCATCACCTTCACCATAGCCACTCTCCCTCTGCGCCTGTGACCACGTCGCCACCAAGATGCACTATCCCCTGGTCGAGCCAATCCCAGCCATCCCCGGCCGACTCCGCTGTTCCAACCGATCCTCACCACCACCTTCACCTCTGCCACCACGGCTCCGGGACGGAAACCCACTGCCATCACCACCACAGCCTGGCAGACCCTGGCCAACTCCGGCCAACTCCCATCCCACCACAACCGCTGCCACCCGACATCACCGCACCACCACCATGGCAGGACCTTCCCGAACCCCATCGCCACCAAAAACCTTCATCACCACCGCCAAAAAAAAAGAAATTAAAACCCTAACCTTCATCTCCGGCCATCCGCACCGCCATGCCCCCAGCCTCTACCGTCTTAGCCGAGAAACCCTCTGGCGCCGCTCGACTGAGCCGTCCCGAGCCCCCGACTCTCGCTCCTCTCCACCGCTCGCGGCTTTCCCCGGCCAACGAACGCCGCGCCTCTTCCGCGCGAGAGTTCCGCCTCCATCTCTGTCGTTCCGTACTCTATGCGCCGCCGATGAACTCCGCGCGCAGCCCGGCCAAAATCCTCGGACGCCTCGGTCCCAGCGCTCCGCCGGCCGACCCGACCCCTAGCCTTCGCCTCCCTCTCCTTTTCGTCTTCTCTCTCTACTCCTCTTTAGTTCTCGAGGAGAACAGCTGGTGATTGATATTATATATTATATATTTTTATTTTATTATTTTATTTCATTTTTATTTTATTTTGTTTTATTAATCTGTTTGGTTCCTTCTTAGGAACGGAGCCACAATAGCTCAGCTCGTTAAGCTTGGGCTGGTCTTACGTTTTTTTTATTTTATATATATTTTTTATTTTAGTGTTATTTTAATTTTAATTTTAATTTTATTCAATTGGATTATTTAATTAGATTTTTTAGTGGGCTTTTGTTAATAAGTGTTGGGCTTATAAATTATAAATTACTAGTGTTATTAGTATTAGTATTTATCATGAATTTATTATTATTTTAATTATCATTGGTATTATTATGTTTGTTTCCAAATAAATACTTATTAATTAACTTTCCAAAATTACCTTGAAAAATTGTGTTAGCCTTGGCCCTATATTATTTTCAAACTGGATTTCGAAGCCTAAAATATATTTACATTATTTTTATGTTATTAAATGTGGTTGTAAGTATTTACTACTAAGCAAATTATAGTTATGCTATAAAGAAATGAATTTTGTGACTCTCAAGAAATTAGCAAATTGCCTTCCCAATAGAAATATAGTTTTTAAATATAAAAGATATTTTAGAATAGTTAATTATATTTACTTATATAATTTTTTTTATTTTTATTTATCTAAGATTATTCATGACCAATCGTTCTTTTCCTATCCCTTTGCAAATTCTGTCCTTCCTCCTATCGACCCTAACTAATTTGACCGTCCTGGACCCAATGGAACTGTCCGTGCCACCATCAGAGGTCACCTTGCATAGTTGTTATGCCGAAGTCGCAGTTCGTGCCACATTGATTATCGCAGCACATCAGGCGTACTACAAGGCAAGACACCTTGCCATTTGCTGTTTAATTATTTTAGCTCATATTTTATGCATTATTTATTTTCTTTATGCAAAATAAACTGTGATACATGGCATAACCTGTTAGAACTTACTGTTCATTTATATTTCCTGCTATGTATTATTTTTCTCACATTAAACCTAGATTTAAGGGACGACCTTGTGTGTTGCATTCATTGGCCTTGACACATTGTAACACAAAGTTGTGTGTCGCATATAGGACACGAAAGTACGTGATTGGCTGGCCACTAGTACGTACAAGCCGTGCGATAGGAATAACCGATAATAGAGGTTGCATGCTTAGTTTGACTTAGCTTTTATAGAGGTTACTGTTGTGGATACAACAGAGTAGGCATTGGACGGGGAGGACAATTCCTTAGCATATGTACTTCGATGTACTTTTCCTTGTGACCCGGACTCTCCGCTGGAGATACGGGGTTGATGACCCATGATTACTGATGGCCACTGACGATTCTGCGGAACGTCATGCTCTTACTGATGGGGCCTCTGGTGCCCAAGGGGGGACTATGCCGATCCTATTTAGCCAGGGCCCATACGTAGGAAGGATTGTTCTTAACTATATTTCACATAGACCGGTTAGGCACCTTTATCCGTTAGATACGAGTACTTTTGGTTTGGGTACTTGCATCTGACCGTGGCTTGGAACAATAACTTGCCGCGGACTAGTTTGTCATATCTTGTCCTTGTTTGGTTGTAGGTGTGACTTACTACTTCGATGAGAAGGTATTGAACCTTGTTGGGGTCCGGATACCATATTAGATTCATAGCATGGAAAGATACGTCACCGTGAATTAGTTTACCATCTCCTGTCCTTTTTTGGTTGGGGGGATGGTACGCTCGTTCAATAGGTGCGTATTGGACCATGTTATAAATTCAATTGACTTATTTATTTGAGCAATATTTATTCAGTTCATATGGTATGCTATTATGTGTCTTGTTACGTCCTTCTGAGGACCTGGTTATCTCGCCAGATGTGTGCTATTGTCTTTCGCAGGTGCTCTATCCGTGGCCATGATCGTCACTACTTCTTCGAGGATGATTCCACTTAGATCGTCTTCGCTTCGCTCGCCAAAATCATTTATTCTATCATGTATTTTTTCTTTTACTTGTTGGTAGTGGATTTGTCTCCGCCCAACATATTGTATCAAGACAAATTCATAGTTGATTATATAATATCTATTATTCTTGTGGATGAGTTATGGTTCTACTGCATTTTACAGCTTACGTATTCATACGAGGTACCATATATTAGAGTATACTTTGTATGAATACAGTTGGCATGTCTACGTTCCTAGTCCTATGTATTTTGGGACTGGGGCGTTACAGCTGGAGCCAAAATACATAATCCAAAATACAAAATACAGAATCCAATCCCTGGGTTCGCCGAAAATATAAAACCAAAGATTGACACACAGTTCTAATTCATATGTGTTTTAAGTATGAGAACGGATGACCCAGAACACAATCCAAAATTCATTCTAGCATACATTAGTGTGAATCATCTATGTTCTGTACATATGGTGTAGTATATGTTCTTATCGTATCTAGTATATGAAGAATGTAATAGAATCAAGATGAACTCACATAATGTAATACTAAAACATCATCTACCACTATATAAGATATAGTGATAGGTTGTCGTATCATCATTGCCTAGGGATGAGGGTCGGAGGACAGTCAACTTTATCTATGGCTACATAATTTCTGCCTCGCCAGTCGAATCGCTGCAGGGACTATGTCCTGATCACCATGTCGTACCGTAGATTAGAGGATGGAGCACTTGGTGCTTGGTGATTTTTAGATCTTGGAGCCATTTTTATTAGAAATCAATCTCCCAATAGGTATATGTATTGTAAACCCTTAAAATTGCATTAAATAGTGTAGAGGCATCAAATAAGAAACCCATGCAATAGGGTTGCCAATGGTGAGGAGTTTTGACTCTTTTCCTTCCATTTGAGGACTTTCTTCTTTGTATTTTGACCTATTTTGCCAAACTGTACCGGTATCGGTCAGTATCAATCCGATACCGATTTCGACAACGATTCCGATACCCCCCTCCTCTGTTCCGATACTCATAGGATTGGTTCGATCCGAAACCAGCTATACCCCCTCCCCCGATCCGATACACCGATTCGAAACCACCGATACTCATAGGAATGGTCCGATCCGAAACCACCGATACCACCCCACCCCCTCCCCTACCTCGCCGGACAGCAAACCCCCTACCCCCTCCCCCCTTCCATACCCCCCCGACAGTAAACCCCCACCCCATCCCCTCTCCCTGACAGCAAACACCCACCCCCTCCCCCACACCCCCGACAGCAAACCCCCATCCCACACCCTCCCCCCGACAGCAAACACCCACCCCCCTCCCTCTCACCCCCCGACAGCAAACCTCCACCCCCCTCCCCCTCACCCCCAACAGCAAACACCTACCCCCTCCCCCTCACCCCCTCCCCCTCAACCCACCCCGCACCCAACACCATCCACCCCCGCCCCCCTCCCTCCCTCCTTCACCGCCGACCCCCGCGACAGCCGGCCCACTCCCCCCAAAACCCTACCCCCTGCCCCGAAACCCTATCCCTGCCCCGAAACCCTAAACCCTACCCTGCCCACCGCCCTTAACAACCTCCCCCCACCCCGTCGGCCCCAGCGACAACCGACCCCTCCCTCCAACACGAAACCCTAAACAGAGAGAGAGAGAGAGAGAGAGGGAGGGAGAGAGAGAGCATACCTGAGAGAGATATTCTGTCGGAGAGAGCTTCGCCGGAGAGTGTGACCCGTCGGAGAGAGCTCGTCGGAGAGAGAGAGAGAGAGAGAGAGAGGGAAGAGAGAGAGTTTTTTGGAGGGAATGAAAAATCCCCCCCCCCCTCCGTCGGTCAATTTAAGTTAAGGTTAAAGTATTTAGCGACGGATTACCGACGGATATATCCGTCGGTAGGTAGCCGCTAAATACCAACTAGATTACTGACGGAACGTCCGTCGCCACATAGACGCTAATTTAGCACGCCATTTATTTCAGATTTTTTCGCCACAATGTGCGATATATTAGCGTCGGACATGAATCCGTCGCTAATGTTTCGTCAAATTAGCGACGGATGTACGACTGATTTTGACGAAAAAAACTAAAAAAAATATACATTGCTTTCTGACGATAGCAAGTCACAAGGTAGTCGCGAGGCCGTCGCTATGGCTGACGGATTCGATCCGTCCCTAATCCTCCGTCGCCAATTTGCTGTATTTTAGTAGTGATATGGTATTCAATTTTACATATATATATATATATATAATAATTTTTTCTACCATGTCCTCCACCTGCCCCCGATCTTCGCCATCCTGGCCGTTCCTCCTCCATGCCATCGACCCCATCACCACCACCACTTTCTAATTGCCATGACCATAGCCCTCCTAGTCAAACCTACGTCGCCAGACCGCTGTCAGTATCACCCGATGCTTTCCCCTGCACTTTCAGCCAACCCCTGTAAGAGCCAGCCAACAACCAAACCAACTAGCTAGCGACAACCATTACCACCTCCCTCACCATCACTATAAGCCAAACCACCAGCACCCCAAATAAAGACAAACAAAACTTACCACTACCACCGTGGCCAAGCCGTAAAGACGCACATCGCCATTCGCAACTTATTGCCACCACAACCAACACCAAAATCACCTCCGCACCCCTCCGACAAGCATCGGGCAACCCCAAGGAAGCTCCCGTCGCGAGAATTCTCTCCGACTGACCACCTCTGTCACTCCTACTTTTCTAGATTAGGGATATTTTAGTCATTATGTGATATTTTAAAATTTTGATTATTTTAGTATTAAATTGATTGGTGTTTAGTTTTTGTTTAGTGCTCTTGGAGGTAGCAGATGGTTTAACCTTAGTCAACCTTGATTAGAAGACTAACCATGTGATTAGAATCCTATTTAGCTAATTAGATTTTAAATTAGATCATTAGTCCTAATTAGGAAACAAAGTAAATAATTCTTAAAAAAAATAAAAAAATAAAAAATAAAAATAAATCATTCTTAGGCTATTTTAACATGTAGCTTTTGGGCCTTTTTGCTAATGGGCTTTATATGAACTTTAGTTGCATGGTGGCCCATCCTAAACCCTAACCTAACCAAAGCAATACCCTGTCCAGCCACAATAGCAACCCCCCCTTTAGGTGTATAGCTTTGTAGCCACCAAGTTTCAAAACCCTAGAAATAGCCTCCTCTTCCAAAAGTCCAATTTTTCAATTCTCATCCAAATCCATCCAAACGAAGTGCATTTCGATCCTTTGGATGAGAGGAACTTGCTCGAGACTGGCTAGCAAGGAATTAGAGGCGTTGGACTGGAGGAAATCGACGTCAACGCGTTTAGAGGCTTATTTCATTGAGATATTGACTCTCAATAGGTAAACCCCTCTACACATCTATAAATTCTAATTTTTCTTCGTAGATGCATCCATATAGGTACCCCAGACCTGTACATATAGTTTTGTAGGATTTTATATCCGTTTGATAGGTGTATCAGACACGTGTCGGTGCATTGGAACACGTGTTCGACGAAATGCCTCTTAGAATCGAAAATTCGTATTTTTTGATTTCATTTTCACGAATTAGTTGCTGTGTGTATTTGAAACAACTTTCGTGAAGACGGATCTCGTTTGGGCAGTTTTTGGTGTCCAAATTGGACACGGACACGCGTGCATGGGATCCCCGTGCGTGTCCTTCTGATAGAGTGTCATAACACGACGTACAGGACACGATTTTGCATGGAATTTGATGGACACATGGGGGCAACCTCTGCCCATGTGCTACTAAAATTTCACAATGTTACGTGGAGCAGGCACGAAGAAATCCAACCCGCACTGGTCGACTGAACTGTGCACACATGCGAAAAAATGCCGCCGACATGGCCTTCGTTTGCGGACACGACACGACAAGGACAAGTTCCAGGAGCGTGGACACGAAGCCCTACACCTAGTCTACCGAGGGACTTGACCATGTGGCACGACGTGGCTCGTGTCGCGAGCTACGTACGTCGACACGCGCTCACGGGGCCGCACGCACGCGCGTACAGCCGCGCGGATACGCATGTTTTACTACGCGTGGATACGACATGGACACATGTCTGTGTGGTGTACACTTAGACCTAGACCCCACCTAGCTTCGTGCCCGAACACGAGCCTTCTCATGTTTCGTGTGGCATCCTATTGAGTGCGGCACGTGCCCATGAGCACGTTTCTATTCAAGCATGCACGTACCCTTGCGATACGCACAGACTGGACATGATACGGACACGGGTTCGACCCTGTGAGTACCCGAGCATGTCACACACGTGTATACCTTCGTGTTTGTTGAGTTTCACGAGTTCTAGTTGTGTATATTTTATTTTGGGTATCGAGTTAGATTGGGGTATTATGTTGGGTTGAGTTTGAAATTTAATTCTTAGGTTTTGATACTTTGATTCTTAAAGTTTGAATTCATATTGGTAATGAATCATTTCTGAGCAGAATTCTGTGTTGATAGTTAGTTTATAAGGATTTGAAATATATTTGTTTTCCGTGTATATATATAATATATATATATATATATATATATATATATATATATATATATATATATATATATATATATAGTCTAATAACTAAAATAACAATCATAACTCTAAGATTTCACAACTTATACCTAACTAAAATTGCAGGAAACTATATATATATATAAATATATACCTACTAACTATATATAGGAAGTAATATATTACTTCCTATATATAGTTAGTAGGTATATAGTTATATATATATAGTTTCCTGCAATTTTAGTTAGGTATAAGTTGTGAAATCTTAGATTAGATTTATGATTGTTATTTTAGTTATATAGACTATATATATATATATATATATATATATATATATATATATATATATATATATATAAATATATAATTTTTTATATATATATATATAAATATATATATATATATAAATATATATATATATATATATATATATATATAAATGGGAAGGAGAACCCATGGGAAGGGGAACCCTCCTCTGATCGCCGCCGCCCCATTCTGCCCGCCGGTGGCCGGGTGGCTCTGGTGGCCGGTCGGCCCCTTGTCCTGGCCGCGGGTCCGGGGATCTTCATCCCCCTCAGCAGCCACCCCCAACCCTTGTCTCCACCCGCCGGCCTCCACGGCTGGCCGGGGTTCCCCTGGCCGGGCGGTTTTCCACTGTCCGGCCTCCCCCATACCCTTCTCCACCCCCTCAGCCACCCGTCCACCGGCGTTGAAGTCCTCGGAGGCTTTCCTCCTCGGAGTAGTCCTCCTCGACGCCGTCCCCGGAGGCGCCGCCGACCGCGGCGTCGGGCGTCCGGCCCCCCTCCGGCGCCGTTTGCCCCTACCGGCGTGCTGCCGCCCTCCCTCGGCCCTAAGCCTCCCTCCCCGGCGCCTCGTCTAGCGGCTCCTTTGTCGTGGCCGGCTCCTCCCTTAGCCGCTTCCCTCGCCGCCCCTCGCCCCGCGGTGGTGTCGACCGCTCCCCCCGCGTTTCTCTCTCTCAAGTGGCCGCAGCCAGCGCTCCCTCCGCTATCCGGCTCCGGAGCTGTTCCCCCGGCGTCGCCGGCCTTCCCTCCGGCGTCCATGGCTCCCTCCGCGTGGGCGTCGGCGCCTGCGCCCTCTTGCGCGCCCTCTCCTCCCCACTCGGCTCCGGCTAGGTGGCCCTCGGCGAGCCCCAGCCTGGCTCCCCCCCCGGTGTCGGCCGGGTTCCCTCAGCCACCGGCGCTCGCCCCTCCTCCCTCGGCGGCGCCCTCCCCCAGCCTGCCTCCTTCGTGGGCCGTGGTGGTTTCGAAGCCGCCGTCGCTGTTTAGCTTCCCCCCCGCGGCGTCGTCGGTCCCTTCCAGCTCCCCCCCAGCAGGCGGTCCCAGGAGATCTCTCCGGCTCCTGCAGGAGGATCCCCGCCGGTGGTAACCCGTCCTCCTGCCGGCAGTCGAGCCTTCCCCCTTCCTCTCGGCGGCCATCTCGCCTCCCCCCCTTCCCTCTCCACTGCCCCTCCCGGCGCTCCTCCCCCCTCTACTTCCGACCGTTCATAGGTCCTCCGCCCCTCCCCCCGGAAATCGCTCCCTACCCTCCTCCTTCTCGGCTGAGCCTCCTCCTTCGGGACGATGCCCCCCTCCGGCGCTGGCCCCCAGCTCAGCCCTCCCGTCGACGCCCCCGCCCCCGGGAGCCGCCCGGGCACCACGCCCTTCCCCGGGCTGAGCGCCACCCTCGGGCGGCGCGCCCATCTCGTGCAGTACGCGTCATTGGGATGCGGTCCTGCCTCGGGCAGTGCACCTGTCTTCCCGCCCTCGGGGCCAGTGCCCCGCGACTGGAGTGTCCTTCGGTTTTTGAAATTCGTTTCGAATTTCATTTTTTCCTTTCCCCGTAAAAAAAAAACAAAAAAGAAAGGAAGAAAAAAAGAAAAAGAGAAAAAAAAAACAAAACAAACCCCACTCCTAGGGCCCTGCGCCCACCCACCCCCCTTGGGCCCCACGCCCTTCCACCCCCCAATGTTCTCGGGACGTGTGACCACTGGGCTGACCGCCCACGAACTGTTCGTTTTTCAACTTTTCAAAATTTCGGGTTTTCGAAATTTTGAACACCAGTCACTACTTTTGTGTTTTCTACTTAGATTAGTGTTTCCTACCTCATTTACCAAGGCCTTTTGTGCTTTTTCGCCTATGGTACCTGTAAAGCTCTTTTTGAGCCACTACTTTTCTTTCAATAAATTGCTGTTTGAAAAAATATATATATATATATATATATATAAAATATATATATATATATATATATATATATATATATATATATATATATATATATATATATATATATATACATTCAAATCAATTGTGGGCGCATACCCCTCCCCGTCGATTGTGGGCGCATTCCCCCACCAGGTGCCTTCCGGTGTGCCAGGCGCACACCAATCCCGGTGTAGCTTGGCGACCCTATTGGGCCTACATGCACTCCTTTAGGCACTCCCCAGCCTTGGCTGGATGCCACCCACCTCAGCGCACCTGGACCTTTGTTGGACCCGACGCCACTTGGGCTTAGCGATGCCCACCTCGGCGCATGAGTGTGCGCCACTTGTTTGGCGCAACCTGGTTTCCACGTTGGACAGCCCACTTGGGTGCACTCTCAGCCCATCATTGGTCACCCCCCTTAAGTGCTGGGCGTTAGCCATAGGTCGATGATATCGGGGTTGGGGTCGGCACAACCCGGGCCCTCCTTGCTGGGTACCCCCTGATAGGCTGAGCGCCCCTATGCAGGCCATGTGCTCGGCACATTTTGGTAATTTGCCTGTTCCCAGTGTCGTCCCCGTCTTTGTGCCATCTGTCACAGGGACTGGCGCTACCCAAGGTTGGGCACAACCCGATCTGCCAACGATAGTTCCGGCTGACCTCATCGCTCTCTTCCCCATCTTGGCCAAGGCTCCTAGGCCGGTCGCAGCCCCGACCCCTCCCACTTCCCCCTCGTAGCCGATACCCAGCTCGGGCCGGGGCACGCCCAATTTGTCGGTGCCACCCATGCCTTCCTTCGCCGACAAGCTTCGACCAGACAGGGCGCCCGTGCAGGGACTCCTATTTTCAGACGTCCCCTTCCCGAAGTCGAATATCCATTGGCATCTCCCATACCGATGGTGCCTTTCACCGACAAGGAACTCTTCTCTCTGGCCACCTCCTTTCCCTACTCCTTCGTCCTCAAATTTTCGTCAGGCTGCCCCAAACTCGCCCGGGTCTAGGAGGTTATTGCAAGTTTGTGGCTCTCAGCAGCATACAGTGTAGCCCCTCTCGATCCGAGGCATATTCTGCTCCATCTCTCCTCCGAACTCGACCACAGGACCGTCTGGTCTAAATGCACCAGTAGGATCGACCCCCACCAAATGAAGATAATCAAGTGGTCCGCGAACTTTAACACCAAGGAAGAGTCGGCGACGGTCGCCGGCTGGGTGACCCTTCCCAATCTCTACCTCATTTGTTTCCTTCCGACAGCTCTTAGGCGTATAGCCAACTCTTTCGGGACCTACGTGGCCACCGTTACAGAAACCAGCAACCTGATCAAATCCTACTATGCCAAGATATGTGTGGAACTTGACCCCACCAAAGACCCCCCAACCACATCCTCATCGAACTGGCCAACCAGACTCACACCCAGCAAATCATCTATGACAATCACATAATTTTCTGCTCTTATTGCCATATACACAGTCACCTCTTAAAGCATTGCTTCTGTCTCCATCCGGAGCTGAAGCAGAAACCAGAGCAAAAAGAACCCCACCCCACAGGGAACCGGCATCGACATGCTGCCCAACCTCCTACTTCCTCTACCAAACTCTCATACCAGATTCAACTCCAGTGATGACAAATCCGACAGAGGCGCCTCCTCGGACAGAGCTGTCATCCCCTGCCACCCACCAAACTTATCCCTTTCCAACCAGTTCGACGCCCTCGCTTCAGAACCCTTCGACTCCTCCCAGGAGATAGCCTTTCCTGCCGACTCAGTTATGGCCCCCGGATCGGACTCTGAGGACCTCACCGGCTCCCTCCCAGAGCTTGCATGAGAGATCTTCCAAGAACTTGCGAATGCCATAGATCACCAAACCTCCCTCGGAATCACCGCCATAGACGCCCTTGCTATTCTAGGGCCTGAGCAGGCCCTTCGAGGTATTTAGGTCCTTGCAGCTGGATTCCCCCTCCAGTCGGAAGGCGACGAGATTGGAATCAACGACGACACCCTTCTCACCCTACTGAAGATAGCCGAGCTGGACTCCGATAAAGACACGGGCGCACCCACCGAAGCCACCCTACAAAACCGCCTCAAGGAATCCATCCTCGGCTCATCCACAAAGACGGTGGGGGATGCATCCACCACTATCGAGAAATCTTATAAGAAAGGGGCCGCAAATTCCCCGACCATGCAGACCAGGTCTGCAACAAAGCGGACCAAGCCCTCAAGCTCCATTAATGCAGAATATTCTCTCCTGGAATGTCTACGATCTGGCGAACAAACCTACTATGAGGAGAATGACCAACTTTAAGAAGACTCATAAGATCGATATCTTGATCATCCTTGAACCCAAAATCCCTTATAAGAGACTCAAATCCATTCAACTGCAGCTAGGCTTTCACTCGGCCATTGCAGGCAGACACGATATTTGGATCCTCTGTTCCAAGGACATCACCATTGGGGTCAACCAAGAATCTAGGCAAGCCCTTTCTTACTGGTTGGAACACCCTTTAATCCCCAAGCGCGCTATCCTTTCCGCAGTTCATGGCAGCTGTGACATCGCGGATCGCAAACAACTATAGAACGACCTCTTGAACATCTACCGAAACCACCATAACCTCCCGTGGCTTTGCATCGGGGACTTCAATGCCATCATTTGCAGAGAAGAAAAGATTGGCAGCTGCTCTCCCCCTATTCTGCCATGCTAGACTTCAACAACTTCATCTTCAACTCTCACCTCACCTCTCTTCTGTTCACCGACAATGCCTTCACCTGGTGCAACATGCAGGAAGGCGACCGTAGGCAATACTGTCGCCTCGACAGGGCCTTAACAAATGCCCACTGGCAAGGTATGGGGACCATCTCCAAGCTATCTCACCTTAATGCCATCGAATCCGACCACGCTCTCCTACTAGTTGGAATTAAAAGCATATCCGTCAGTCCAAAAAGAGTTTCCACTTCCTGGACTTCTGGAGCGAGCACCCCCAATTCTTGAGCATTGTCGCAGAAGCTTGGAACATCACGGACTCCCCAAATCCCCTCATCCAGGTAGCCAACAAGCTCAAGGCCACGAGGAAAGCCCTCGTGGCCTGGAGCAAGCAAGCTTATGGCAATATTTTTCAAGCCATACGAGAGGCCGAGGATGACGTTACTCGTGCCGAAGCTAGGTAAATATCTGACTGTTCACCAGCTACCAGGAAGGCCCTAAACCTCACCAAAGCCATCATCAAATTCAGGATGAAAGGTTAGACCGATTGCTGAAAGCAGAAAGCGAGGCTTAAATGGGACAGTGAGGGGGACAAAAACTTGAACTACTTCTACGCCTGCGTCAATGGTCGCAGACAGAAACTCATAATTCATCAGATTGCCGATGAGAACGGGACCAGCATCAACGATCAAAAGGGTATCCAAGTAGAGGCTGCGAAGTTCTATTCCCGTATGTTCTCCAAGGAAATGGTCCTCAAAGACAACTCCTTCCTGGACGAGGTTCCCCAACTTATTAGAGACACCGACAATATTAGGCTTGAACAGCCCCCTTCAGAGGAAGAGGTGAAAGAAGCCGTATGGGCCCTTGACGCACACAGTGCACCTGGGCCAGACAGGTTTTCGGAGGTTTTCTTTCATACATGCTGGGACATCATTGTAGAACCCTAAAGGGGGGGTGAATAGGGAAATAAAATAAAACTAAAACAAGTAAGCTATATTACTGAAGTAAAATAAAAAAGAGTGAGAAAATCAAACACTCGATGTATCCTGGTCTCCTCCTTAGAGGCAATCTAGTCCCGGAACTCGAAGAACACGCCAACTTCAACACGAGTTTGGATCCGAAGAACTCGCCAACTTCAACATGAGTTTGGATCCGAAGAACTCGCCAACTTCAACACGAGTTTGGATCCGAAGAACTCGCCAACTTCTTACACATGACTTTTCTTACGAAGGCTCGTCAACTTCAAAAGGAAAGGAAAAGAAACTGTTGATCCTCTACAACACTTGAAGATCGAAAAGTACAACTCTTGAGTACTCTAGCACTTTTGGATTGGATGATAATTAAAAGCTTGGGTAGAGTAGTAATGGTGGAGCTCTTGGTTGTTGAGAAATTTATGGCTTGAGTGGATAACCTTCAGTGGAGGGAAAAATCAATTTATATAGAAAACCAAGAGAGGGTAGCATTTAATGCTCCTGAACATAACCCAGACGGCATGCCGTCGGTACCGACCGATATTCCGTTCGGAACAGTAACGATAATAATTATATCCGCTGGGAGCATTAAATGCTAGTATTTTGTCCATTCAAAAATAAAATCAGATGAAGCGGTATACCGTCGATATACATCGGTATACCGTTGGTATACCGATGTTCGCCACAGAACATTTTTGTGGATCACAAAACAGTATACCGTCGATATACTGTTGTATGCCGTCGGTATGCCAAAGTTCCTCACAGAACATTTTGTGACTCACAAAACGGTATACCGTTGGTATACTGTTGTATGCCGTCGGTATACCGAAGTTCGTCACAGAACATTTTGTGGTTCACAAAACGGTATACCGTCGGTATACTATAGTATGCTGTCGGTATGCCGAAGTTTGTCACAGAAAATTTTGTGGCTCAGAAATGGTATACTTTCGGTACACAGCGGTATACCGTCGGTATGCCGTTTCTTTAGACATTGATTTTTGACTAAAAAATAGAAGAGCTTTATGTTTGTCATCCAGCCTTAGGTGTTTATACATAAGGACCTAGACCTAGTACAGACTCGAAATCTTGAATCTTTTGAGAGCTTTTTTTAAGGAGCGCTTGTCATTTCTTCAGTCTTTTTTTAGGAACGTCCATAAGGCTTTGATGACTCGGCTTGAATGGACAGATCTTTTTATAGGGGAGCTTTTGAGAGATTATTTGTTAGCTAAAATTTAGAAAAAATAGACTACGAAGATGTTGTTAATGGTATCAAAATAAAATGTGCCAACAATCTTCCCCATTTTGATAATTGACAAAACAGAAAGATAGCATCTTCAGGAAGTGACTCCCCCGTAGGTAGACTACTCCCCCTCAATACGTTTTCTCCCCCTTTGTCACTTAATCAAAGATGGGAAATAAAGAATTATAGCAAAAAATAATCAAAGCGTTAAAGAGAACAAAAGCATGCATATATTAGATATTGAAAGTAGGAGAGTACATTCTTAATACTAAAAAAAAGATAAACTCTCTTTTACGAGAGTAATACAAGACATAGTAAGACAGAAAACTGTCCCAATAGGACCACACAAGACATAAAATCATACTAATTGTCCCCGAAGGACCTCAAAGGACAAACACTAAAACGACACCAAATTTAATCGACCACCACCAACAGAAGCCCGCAACTACTCATCTACCGGATCATCGTCCTCTCCATCCTGAGTCGCGTGAAAGGCACCGAAGGGATCCATACCATCCGAGTACATGAATCCGTAGGCATTTGGGTCAGAGAAGCGGGAGCCTAGTTATTGAGGATCTTGAAGGTTAAGATCCAGATAAGCATTGCAGTCCGGAAGAGTCTACGGGATGAAGTAAGCCTGGTCATGGAAGCGACTCACGATAAGATTCCCAAGGCCATGGGTGTTGGCCCTCATCTGCTCCTCTGCCTGAGCCATGCGCATGTTAAAATGATGCTGGGTCAGCGACATGAATCGACCGGATAGAGGAGGGGCAGAAGATGGTGCTGCAGAAGATGTGGCCGGAGGTTCATGGGAGGATGACGTACGAGACGCTGATGCACTAGGGGCAGAGCAGAAAACAACAAAAAAGGATAGAACACCGTACGACTGGCAGAAAGAGATGTCCACTCCCTTGGCCTCAAGGATAAGGGTGATGAAGGTGCCATAGTTGAGGGATTGCTTCCCTGCCGGAAGGACCGAGAAGAATGCGGTGAGGAGAGTCTTGGGAAACGACCAAGTCTTCTTAGAGTACATGAAGTACATGCAGATGAGTGCATCATTGGTGATCGCATCATAGTTGCCGGCCTTGGGGTAGAGAGTGTGGCAGATGATTCGATGGAGCTCGTAGTAAAAGGGCTCCAACTACTTGGAGAGGGCCGGAGGATTGGGTCCCTTGTAGATGATGCCACAGAACTCTTCCAAGGAGACTTTGACAGTAGGATAAAGACCGGCCAAGGTCGACAGAGCATCTCCTCGATTTGGTATTTCGAGAATTTTTGTAATATGACGAGCCGTGAGGCGAAAGTGGCGACAATTGACCATGGTCTCGATGGCATTGTTTTGCAAATCGGGAATAAGGTTGCAGTAGAATAGGCGTACCGCTGCCGGATAGATTGGCACTTGCCAACGCAAAAGAGAGGAGAGGTCGGTCGTCTCAAAAAGGAAAAGATGGCCGGAGAATACATTCTAGTTGATGGCCTTGCCTTTGAAGATGTTGTGGTTGGCAAAATAGTAGAACCAGGCATCGGCAGCTAGGGCGGAGGTAAAAATCTTCGGATCATAGGCGCCATTTGGAAGGGGCACCGGAGTGAATGGGTTTGAAACTATGGTGGAGCGAGGACATTTGTGAGTGGCCATTATTGGTGATGGTAGAAGGAGGAAGAATAAGTGATGGAGGATGGAGAGGAGGAGGAAGAAGAAGTTTGGGTTTTAAAAGAAGAAGAGGAATTGAAGGAGTTGGGGGTTTTGAGGAGAAGTGATAAATATAATGAATGAGGGAAGGTTTTGAAAATAGGAATGGTGCATTTAATTAATGAAGGGAGTTGAAGGGATGGGATGGAAATTAATGAGGGATAGGATGTGATAGGATGGGTAGTTAATGAGAGAGTTTGAAAAAGATATAAAGGAAGGTGGAAGATTTGGTGGGGCCCGAGGCTGAGTTGACTGACTGGCTCCGCGTCAAACGTCATGCCGTCGACATACAGGTGTATGCCGACGGTACGCCGATTATGTGTACAGAAGCTAGTTTGGACACAAATCGATCTGCCGTCGGTATACCGCCGTATGCCGTCGGTGTGCCGTCTGATGGAAGCTAGATGTTAAGATGAATGATGCCTAATTCTTGGCAAAGAAAGACAAAACGATCCTCCAAAAGTTGTTTGGTGAAGATGTCGGCCAATTGATAAGTGGTGTCAATAAAATCAAGGCAAATATCCCCTTTTTGTTGATGGTCACGAAGAAAATGGTGTCTAATCTCAATGTGCTTCGTGCGGGAGTGACTAATCGAGATTTTTGTGAGATTTATCAAGCTAGTATTATCATATTTAATGGAAGTATAGGTAGAAGAAATGCCATAGTCTACAAGTGTTTGTGACATTCAAAGAATTTGTACACAACAGCATCCGGCCGCTATATACTCGGCCTCAGTGGTTGAAAGAGCAACAAAGTTTTGTTTCTTTCTGAACCACGATACCAATGATTTTTCAAGAAATTGACTTGTGCCACTAGTACTTTTTCGATCAATTTTGCATCCGGTAAAATATGCATCCGAGAAACCGTGAAGCTCAAAGGATGGAGATTTCGGATACCAAAGTCCCATATTAATAGTGCCTTTGAGATATCAAAAAATATGCTTTACAGCACATAAGTGCGATTCCTTTAGATTAGATTGGTACCGTGCACAAAGACAAATACTAAACATAATATCAGGTCGGCTAGCAGTTAAATAGAGTAAACTTTTGATCATATACCTCTATACTTACGAATTTCTACCGAGATGCCATCTTCATCATGATCAAGTTTTGTCGTTGTTGCCATAGGAGTCCTCATTGATTTGGATGAGTCAAGTTCGAAGCGTTTGAGGAGATCCTTTGTATACTTGGCTTGATTGATGAAGGTTCCTTTGTGTCCTTGTTTGATTTGCAAGCCCAAAAAGAAGGATAGTTCTCCCATCATGCTCATTTCAAATTCATCCTGCATTACTTTAGCAAATTCTACACAAAGTGCATTGTTAGAGGAACCAATGATAATGTCATCGACATAGATTTGAACTAACAAAAGTGTGCCATTAAGGGATTTGATAAAAAGTATGGTGTCGAATTTGCCCTTAGAAAAGTTGTGAGAGATAAGGAAGGAACTAAGGCGCACATACCAAGAACGAGGAGCTTATTTGAGGCCATAAAGGGCTTTGTGTAGTTTGAAGACGTGATGTGGGAATTGAAAATTTTCAAAGCCATGAGGTTGTTTAGCATAAACTTCCTCCTTAATAATGACATTTAGAAAAGTACTTTTAACATCCATTTGAAAAAGTATGAAATCATTAAAGCAAGCAAAAGCATATAGCATGCGAATGGATTCAAGACAAGCAACCAGAGTATAGGTTTCATCTAGTCAATGCCTTCCTCTTGGTTATAGCCTTGAGCAACCAATCGGGCTTTGTTACGAGTGACTAACCCATCCTCATTAAGTTTATTACGAAACACCCATTTAGTTCCAATAATGGGGTGGTGGTTAGGTTTAGGGACAAGTTCCTAAACCTTCTTTCGCTCAAATTGATTTAGCTCTTCTTGCATCGCTATCATCCAAAATTCATCATAAAAAGTATCATTAATATTTTTAGGCTCTATTTAAGAAATAAAAGCCACGTTTGCACAAAAATCACAAGTGGAGGATCTAGTACTGACATAAGATAAAGGATCACCAATGATAAGCTCCGTAGGATGATTAAGGACAAATCTCTATTTCTTTGGGAGGTCCTCTACAGGAGGCTCGAGTGGTGGAGAATCATTGGTTGGAGGGGTCATAATTTCATCGTTAGATGAAGAAGGACGAGGATCTCCAATAGAAGAATTCTCCAAACCAAAAGAGATGTCATCAATATCATTGGATGAGGAGGATGTAGAAGAGTTAAGTTCATCAAAAGAGACATTAATTGACTCTTCGACAACGAGACTTCTTTTGTTAAAGACACGAAAACCTTTACTATGTATTGAGTAGCCAAGAAAAATGCCTTCATAAGCTTTTTCTTCAAACTTGCCTAGGTTGTCCTTAGTATTGAAAGTATAACATTTGCATCCAAAAACTTTAAAATACTCAATAGAGGAAATTTTGTTAAACCAAAGCTCATAAGGAGTCTTTTTAGAAATATGTGTAATTAAGACCCTATTTATAACATGACATGCCGTGTTTACGACTTTCGCCCAAAAGTATTGGAGGAGCTTATATTGGTTTAACATAACCCGGGCCATATCGCCAAGGGTTCTATTCTTTCTCTCCACAACACCATTTTGTTGAGGAGTTCGAGGGCAAGCAAAATCATGACCAAAACTATTATTTTTGCAAAATCTTTTAAAATCGACATTGTTAAATTCTCCTCCATGATCACTTCTAATCTTGTTAATAGAAATGCCTTTCTCATTTTGAACACTTTTATAAAAGGCAAGAAATTCACGAAAAGTATCACTTTTACTAGCAAGAAAATGACCCAAGTAAATCTTGAAAAATCATCAACCAAAACAAAAGCGTAAAGTTTGCCTCCAAGTGTTTGCCATTGATTGTAAAAGTGTAGAACAATTTTATAGAAGGACTGAACTTAGACTCACAATACAAACTCGCTCGTACAAAGAAAGCCTAGGAATGAAAACCTAGGTACAATAATCTAAGTACGATTGTTTATTTTTGATTCTGGGGGATAATGGTAGAGGCTCGAGAAAGTGACGACAGCTCTGCCTTACTCCTTGGACGATCGGACGTAGCCTTGTCTCTGATGAGGAAATGCTCTAAGAATGTGTGGGGAGACTCTTCTGTGCGTGTCTTTATCTCTTTGTGTATCCAACCAGGGGGGTCTCTTTCTCTCTGGAATTCTTCTCCTCTTTTTCTCTCGGATTTGCAAGGGAATGGTACCTTGCTATTTATAGAAGTGGAAGTATGATCATTAGGGTTTGTAATGATTGCCCCCTTGAAAAGTCAGTGACCAATAATTTAGACCATTAATCTTGATTGTATCACATCTGGGCAGTTAATTCTTGATTGCGCCAAATTCGTATGGGCAATTAATGCTGATTGCAATGAATCTTCATAATTTGTCATGACAAGCTCAGATCTCCCGCCACGGGTTCAATTTGCTTAATTACAACAAATCTGATTTGATCCGAGTAATTATGATTATTATAACAAATCTAGGTTGTTATGATTTTTTAGCAGCCATAACTCCGAGGGGATAAGACTGCCATGTGTCTCAACTGTCATGAGGATCGCCACGTGTCTCGACTGTCGTGAGGACTGCCATGTGTCTCAACTGTCATGAGTGGGATGTCCTGACAGAGCAGCATGAATGCATTCTCTAAATAAACCGCATATGGGTGGCCCCCACACTCCTAACCGCATGAAGGTAGCAGCTGCATGAGGGTGGTGGTCGCATAAGGGGGATAGCCGCGTAAGGATGGCGGCCTCGTAAAAGAGACAGCCGTATGAAGGAGGCAGCCGCATGAAGAGGGCAACCGCATGAAGAGAGTAATCGCATGAAGAGAGCAACCGTATGAAGAAAGCAACCGCATGAAGGGAGCAACCGCATAAAGAGAGCAACCACATAAGGGTGACAGCCGCATAAGGGTAACAGCCGCATAGGGAGCTTTGGACTTGGCGGGTCATGCCAGCTATAAAAGATTTTCTTCTTTTTCCTAGGAGCACGCCATCATGTCAGAGCTATCTTTTCAGCTTTATGTCAAAGCTGTCACTCTGCCTTTCTGTCAGAGCTGCCATCATGGAATTTAATGAAGCAGTTGCTTTATGGCCAGCTGTAGAGACGGACTGCTTTGGGCCACGTGGCTCCTTCCTGAGCCGCATGGAGCTATCCGAGCTACATGAGGCTTTAAAGGACTTTTGAGCCACATGAATGTCTAACGGATTCCTGAGCCGCATGAGGCTCTTTCTATCTGAGCCACATAGGATTTTCTTGTTATTTTCTATGCTTCTACAAGACCCCCTTCAAAGTTTTCAAATTGCAAAATTGAAATACTTTGAATAAGAAGCATGGCTATGTAAATTCTTCTGGCCGTATAGGATATTCTAGCTGCATGGGCTTCTTAGCCGCATGGACCTCCTAGCCGCATGGACTTCCTAGCCGTATGGACTGTCTGGCCGCATAGACTCCCTGCCATGTGTACGTCTCCTGCCACGTGTGCGTCTCATTAATTGCTCTTGATTTACTTTGGATTTAAAGCCGCCTTTTGGGACAGAATCCTAAGGGTCGATTTTAAATATCCAGATTTTTTTGATGACCGAAGAGTCAGTTTTGTTTTTATGCAGCACGTGGATCGAAGCATCACCCCTCCTTCTGCCTATAAATAGGAGCATTTTTGGTCAGAGAGACTTCTTTACTTTCTTCTGTCTTCAACTCTTCTTGCCCTAAGTTGCTATCTTCGTCTTCCTTCTCCGCTTATCAATCAACAATGGCCCCCAAGTCTTCCAAGGCCGCGGCGAAGTACAAGGGCATGGCTTCTTTGTCAGCCACGGCGCCTGAAGTTCATCCCAACGTCCACCCCACTATTGCTGGTAAGGATTTGTGAGGATCGTATACTTCAAAACCCTAACAAAGATGGCTCTATTGCACGCTTTATGCACAAGCCTTTAATGCGTCCCTCATCTTTATGGAACTGTTAGAATTGTATGGGCTGCATGTATGTCCCGCATCCGAGCCGCATAGGGGTTTGTCTAGTAGCCGCATAGACACTTCACAAACTGAACCGTATAATAATCCGTTGAACAGAGCCGCATAAGTCTCTTTGAATCAAACCGCATGAAGCCCTCTCAAACAGGACCACATAAGCTTATCAGGACTGGGCCGCATGAGGCTCTGGCCATTTTCTAACTTTGTTTCTTTCTATCTTTGATTCTTGCAGCATCCCTGTCGAAGGCTGAGATCATTGTGAAGGAAGAGCTGCTGCCTCCTTCCAAACAAGAGTCATCGTTCGTTAAGGAGGAGGTAATACCAAAAATGGAGGTACCGAAAGGAGAGCTGGCGCTTATTGAAGTTGCTGTAAAGGAGGAGCCCCAGTCTGATAGCGGTAGTATTGGGAGTTCTGACCCTCCTGCTCCGGACAAGGATTTTGCTCAAGTAGATCCTTCATATGAAAAATGGTTGAAGGGTTGGTATATGCGCCCCCGCAACTAGGATTCGTAGGCCCTCATAAATGTCTGTCTTTTGTCTTGCTATTTCTGTCCGTCTTTAGCTGTAGTTTGTGTTTTGCTTCCTTTGGACATCAATGTAATCGTCTTCCTTCTTGTCTGAATGAAATGATAGAGAACTTTTCTGGCTTGCTCATGAGATAGTCATGTAAATATAACTAATTTTGAATGTACAGAATACATTCGTACTATTCTTTGCTTGTAGTAGTTGCCCCAATGGGAGACTTTTTTGTGGACCTATTATCCTTGGCGTACCTTGGTCCTGGATACGGATAATAAGTTAGGAGAGAACCAACATACTTACACAGAGGTAATGAGGACATGGTAAATATGAGGGTTTCTTCGATTGAGCCTTCCCACTCAGAGGTAATGAGGACATGGCAGGAGTGGGCTCCATGAAGGGTACATAGAACAACTCAGAGGTAATGAGGACGTAGAAGTTCTATGTGAAGGGCGGTTTGTTTTTGATGGAAGGGGAACAACTCAGAGGTAACATCGACGTGGCTGTTTCAGGAAATTTGTGGATCAGTTACCGTGTTTATGCACTGAAAGTGCGGGTATTGGATCATAAGGAGGGAGCTCTTTTAGGAGGAAAGTTTAGAGGTATAATCATACATGACTTACCACCTAAAAGGTGCGATATAAATTCATCTGTAGTGACCAGAGTGTAAGTTCAGCAGTACCTGCGGGTACGTAACTCGACAATCTGGAGATTTGGGATCAGAATATAAGTTAAACGGTACGAGAAGGTACATAACTCAACATTCCGAGAAATTTGGAGTAGAATGTAAGTTCAGCGGTATGAGAAGGAACGTAACTTGTCATTCTGAGAGATTTAAAGGCGGGAAGTGAGTTCAGCGGTACCAGAGGGTACGTAACTCATGACTCTGGAGGATGTCGTTTCAGACGTAATACTTCTTTAGGAACTTGCCATTGATGGGCAACATTAGCAAGTCTCCATTTTATTTTATGAGGCGGTAAGCTCTATTAGAGAATACAGCATCGATGATGAATGGGCCTTCCCATTTTGGCTGGAACTTGCCGACGATTTTGTGAGTCATAACCATCGACCTTCGAACTGCCAGAACGAGATCGCCCACTTGGAATATTCTGATTTTAACCTTCTTGTTGAAGGTTCCAGAGATACGTGCTTGGTACAGCTCGATTCGCTGTTGAGCTAACAGGCGCTTCTCATCTAGGGCCTCCAACTCTTGCAGTCGGCGATGGTGATTATCATCTGTTGTCAACCGATAGATGAGAGTGATGCAGAGCAAGGGGATTTGAGTCTCCAGTGGGAGAACTGCCTCACTCCCATATACCAGAGAGAATGGTGTGTTCCCAGTGGCAGTCCGTATGGTAGTATGGTATGCCCATAAGCATTCGCCGAGCTTTTTATTCCAATCGTGTTTGTTTGATGACACGAACTTCTTGAGAAGCTTGATGATTGTTTTGTTGAATGCTTCAGCCAGACCATTAGCCGTCGGGTTGTATGGTATTGAAGCAATATTCTGGATTCGGTGTTTGTCGCAAAACCGATAGAAGGCGTGGCTTGCGAACTGCGGACCATTGTCGTGGATGACCCTTCGGAGAAGTCCAAAGCGGTAGATAACGTGATGTTTGAGGAAACTAATCACGTTTGGAGTCTTCACTTCTGCTAGCGGAATAGCCTCCGTCCATTTGGAGAAGTAATCTGTGATTGCGAGTATGAAGCGATGTCCTCGGGACGAAGGCGGAGTGATTGGACCAATGATGTCCATTCCCATGCTTCGAATGGCCAGGATGCCACTGTCGGATGTAGAAACTCGGATGGATGGTGAATAAAATCTGTATGGACTTGACAGGCTTTGTATTTTCTTGCAGTCTATTGCATCCGCAACCATCGTGGGCCAGTAATAGCCCATTCGACGAAGGCGGTCTTGCAATTTTGGGCCTGGCTGATGGGCCCCGCAGATGCCGTCGTGAGCTTCGCGTATAGCTTCCTTGGCTTCTGTATTTGACAGACACCGAAGCAGTAATCCATCGTATGATCGCTGATATAGCATTTTTGTCTCTGTATCATAGAAGAATCTGAGGGAACGTCTTCTGATAGAAGTGGCTTCCTTCAGATTCTCTGGTAGGATGTCGTAGACCACGAAGTCGATGAATGGTTGTCTCCAGTCTGGTGCATTGTCGACTGTCAGAGCGAAGTAACTCTCAACAAATTGAACATTATTCCTGGGACAGATCAACTCACAGCCTATGATGTCAACCAAGTGGTGAGCATAATTCAGAACTGCTAAGGAAACGGCAAGGCCTGCTAGGGCGTCAGCTTCAATGTTCTGGAGCCTGGAAACGTGTTCTATGAAGAACCCTTCCAAGGATGAGACGATGTCAATCGCTATTTGGTGATAGGGATCATGTCTTCATGACGCACTCCGTATGAGCCCCGAATCTGATTGACGATTAGCTGCGAATCGCCGTATGCTTCAAGATACTCTATCCCCAGCTCTTTTGCAAGTCGGAGGCCAATGACCAGAGCGTTGTACTCGGACACATTGTTTGAGCAGGACTCCGTGAGGAAGTAAGCCCGATTGATCACCAGCCCGGAGGGAGAAATCAGCACCACTCTGACTCCAGCGACGATGTTGCCCTTTGGCCCCGTTCTGGAATTACCGTCAAAGAACATTCGCCATAAGGCATCATAAGAGGCCACATTTGAATTAGCGACCTCATCTGGATTCTCTTCGTTTATTCTGGTTGACTCCGATCCTGGATGAGCTGCTAAAAAGTTTGCCAGAGCTTGACCTTTAATAGCCTTCTGCGGGACGAAGATCATGTGGTAGAGAGACAATAAAATTGCCCAGGTAGCGAGACGAGAGTTGAGTGCACCTGGCTTGGTCATGAGAACCCTGAGGGGGATGACTCTTGATACGACATGGATGGTTTGTCCCATGACGTAGTATCGCGTCTTCTGAATGGCAAAAACCAGAGCAAGGCACTCCATTTCTACGGCAGTATATCAGTGTTCCAGCCCCATCATCATTCGGCTGAGGTAATATATAGCTTGTTCGGGGCCTACATTATTGTTTTGTGCTAGCAGAGCGCCGAGAGAATGTTCCATCGCTCTTGCGTAGAGCAGGAAGGGTCTTCCAGCAACCGGGGCTACCAGGACTGGAGGGTTCGTCAGATATTCTTTGATACTGTCGAAGACGCGCTGGCATTCTTCATCCCATAAAAATGAAATGCCCTTCTTCATGAGGTGGGTGAATGGTTGACATCATCCGGAGAGGTTAGAGATCAAACTTCTGATGTAGGCCAGCCTCCCTTGAAGGCCTCGGAGTTCACGGAGATTTCTCGTGGGACTTATCTCCATGATTGCCTTCGTCTTCTCAGGGTCGATATGGATATCCTGGGAAGTAATGATGAAACAGAAGAACTTCCCGCTGGATATGCCCAAGAAGGATTTTGTGGGATTCATCTTCAAATTGTGCGCTCGTATCAAGTCGAAAACTGTCCTCAGATCATGCAGATGATCTTTCTTAGAGCATCTTTTGACGGCAATATCGTCGACGTAGCATTCCACTATCTTGCGTAGGTGGTCTTTGAAGATAATGCTCATAGCTCTTTGATAGGTTGCGCCAGCATTCTTTAAACCGAAAGGTATGACTGTGTAGCAGTATGTGCCAATTGGTGTTCGGAATGATGTATAATTTTCGTCATCAGGGAACATCTTGATTTGGTTGTACCTCGAAAAACCATCCATGAATGATATATGCTCAAAGCTGCAGGCGTTGTCAATCATGATGTCTGTGATAGGGAAGGGGAACTCATCCTTAGGACATGTCTCATTCAGATTACGAAAGTCGATACAGATTCGAATCTTTTTATTCTTCTTGAGGACTGGTACTATGTTGGCGACTCAATCTGGATGCTGTTCTTCGTGGATGAAGCCGCTGGCTATCAGTTTGTTGACCTCAGCTTCAATGGCATTCATGACGTTGGGGCGGAACCGTCGTTGCTGTTGCTTGATCGGTTTTGCGTCCGAACGAATGTTGAGTTTGTGGAGTGCAACCTCGGGGTTCAGACCTGGCATGTCTTCGTAGCTCCAGGAAAATACATCGATGTATTCTCTGACAAGTTGTAGTAGCGATTCTCGCTCTTCGTCTGTCAGATTCTTGCTGACGAAGATGGGCTTTAGAGAGGACTCATCACCGAGATTGACTTGTACAACCTCATCCTCGGTGGGAGGCTCTCTTTGTTTGAACCGCTTCTCCCATTGCCCATCTAGTTGTTGTGCCCACGGCTCTAACTCAAGAAGTTTCGGAATGTCTTCATCTTCTTCGTAGGCGTCGACAAATACCATATTGACGGACCAGACTTGCCTGAGCATGTCCCCGATGCTGACATCCAAATCGAAAGTGGGTGATCCGGTTGAGTGTGAATGCTAGTCGTATTCCTCGTCTGAGCATTCAGGGGTCGTTGCCGGTGTAACATAACCTAGCCCACACCTGGTTTTGTTGTAATAGTCTTATGGTTTACCAGCCGGGGCCGACAATTGTAAGGATAATCGCCGTCCAGTATCGTAGTTTAATCCTGGTGTAGTTTTCAGATTATACCCTTGTTTTTGTATGAGGTACTTGGATTGGGAACTATACAGATAAAGGGGCAATCTCCCGGTGTCGGGTTCGAGATCAACTTCTTCCATCCTGAAGGGTTGTGGATCATTCTTTCGGTCGAAGATGATTGAATGATCCTCTTCCTTAATTATGCGGTAAGTGTCTTCCACTGGAGTATGTTGGTTTGCGGTGTAGACATTTGTTACATGTGTGTGCAGGTGAGTGCCTATACCATATTCCATAGCATACATTGTACAAAGCTAATTAAGCTCGAGATAATTCAAAGATAACCCTTTAATGATAAAGTAAGATAGCTTTTCCAGTAGGATTACATCATCTGCGGATGGCACATCAGTGTAAACATCCACATACTTGTCCAGTTCTGGCTCTTCTTCGACCACCCCCTGTGTCAATGAAGACTGGAAGGAAGACTTGGGCAGCTTAATCATCAGGGGCTCCAAGGGTGGAGCAGGACATAGAGTCGTTGGCGTACTAGCCATCCCCAGCTTGGTGCTCGGTGTTGGACGGGGATTTGTTGGCTGGCTAGTAGTCCCCGGCTTAGCCCTTGGCTGCTGATTCATTCTGGGAAGACGAATCGTCATCTTCTTGACAGAGGGGTTGAGCTCCTCTATTTGTTGCTGACTAGCTCTAGGTAGTCTGATTGTCAGTGGCTCTGTCGTGGGTCTTGGCGCTTGGCCAGACCTTGGCAGTCAGATTATCATCTGCTCCTCCTGTGCAGAGAGGCTGATTGCGTCCTTACGCAGAGTGGCCGTAAGGGGTACAATTCTGCCAGGTTTGCGGGCTTGGAGATGGATTGTCAGCGGTTCTTCTGATCCAGCTGTCGCCTCAGTTTGAGATTGAGTATCTCCTTCGGCAAGGTGCTTTTTCTACTTCTCGTACAAGCATGAATCTGAGTAGTAGGATTCGACCCCTTTGAAGGGATCGATGTCGGCAAATTATGTCCTTACGAAGCCGTACTTGTCGATGTACTTAAAGTACTAGTACAGTGTGGAGGGCACGATCATGCAATCGTGTATCCAAGGACACCCCAAGAGAATATTGTAGGAAGTGCCCGCATCTATGACATAATAGGTCACTTCTGACTGAAGGTCGCCGATTTGGCACTTCAAAAGAATCTTCCCAATCTGATAGCTTCTGCCTGAATTGAAACCGCTGATGGCGGTGCTTGTCGGCGTCAGACGATTTATTAGGATGTGCAGATGATGTAGTAAGCTTTTTGGGATGATGCTTATGGAGGAACCGGGGTCAATATGCATCCGATCCACCTTGATATCGCTAATGTACCCAGTATAATACAGAGGGCGATCGTGTATGTTGGTCTTGATAAGCATATCCTGCGGAGTGAAGACGATGTTAGGCATTACGCCTATACAAGCGCTGTCCTGGAGATCTGTAGACGGTCTTTCACCAGTGAGATTGGACTGAGCCAGATATACGTCGGTGTTCTGGAGTGCCTCGCTCAGTACGATGCGAACATCTTTGGAGAGTCTCAGGAGCTCGTATAACGACAATTTGGCCGGCGTGTTAGCCAATTGTGCCAAGATGTCGAAGTTGTAGGTCCTCTCCAGTACATGAGGCATCTCACTTCGGAGCAATTTGTCGAAGTGAGTCTCCTTCGGCCTAGGCTTGTCGGTCGTCGAACGCTGCGAAGGTCCTGGAGCATCAGTAGCTGTTGGCTGATGATCTTCAGCCGAATTACCCGGTGGAGGTTGGGTTTGTGCGTCGGAGCGGGTAACAACAGCAGTAGCTTCTTTGACATCTGCCAAGATTGTGCGGCATGATTTGACTTTCCCACTTTTCTTCTTACTGGTGGAGGGAGGTGCGAACTGAGTCACTTCAGGTACCGGATCCGGATGGACCCACATGACCTCCCCTCGTGATGTGGTAAGGGGCACTAGGCCAGCATCCTGGTTTCGGGGAGGTGGAAGGTTAGCGACCTCCATCCTTGCTCTGGGGACGGGCACTACTCCATCTTGAGTCTTTGTCGGAGGGAAGCTGCCGAATTATACTGATACCATGTTGGCTGCTACGGTCACCTCTTCAAAATCGATGGCCAAGGCCTTAGAATCGATGAGATGTTGGATGTATCGCTTCAGTTGGTAGCAGTCTTGTGTAGCATGATAAACATAGCAATGGTAGTGGCAGTACTTGGGGTTCTCTATTTCTGTCGGATGAAGTTCACGCATTGGAGGAGGGAGCTAAATTCGGCCTCCTTGTATGAGCATGTCGAAGATGGGCTTGACATGGACGTCCTCGAAGGAGTAGGTCATCTGAGGCCACTGCTTTTTTGCCGACTTTGATTCGGGTTTTGGGGCTGTGTCGGCCACCATAGCCTATTTGCCCTTGTTGTCTCGATTGTTGGAGGGGTTACCACCATTGTTGCTGTTGGTGCTAGGGCGTTTGCCCTTGTCCTCTCATTCTGAGACGTGCAATCCCAATTGGCGAGCTTTCTTCAATTTATCTTCTGTGCTAGTGGCACTGATAATGAAAGTCTTCCAATCCTTAAACTGACTTTCGCCTATCTAGAGGCTGATCGTCGGAAGCAGCCTCTTTTGGCAAATTTCAATTAAGAAGGAATCAGGGTTACCGGAAGGCAACTTCATCGCGGTCTGGCGAAACCGCTCAATGTAGTTTCTTGTCAGCTCCTTTTCTTCCTGGACAACGTCCATGAGGGTGGACATTGACACGTCTTGTCCTACTTCGTAGAACCTCTCCAGGAACATACGTTTGAAGCCGACGAAGGAATGGATTCAGTTGTCCGACAAGTTGTGGTACCAGTCGAAGACGACCCCGTCCAGTGCTCCGATGAACAACCGCATAGGGATGGCATCGTCATGAGGCAGATGGTCGGTTGTGACTTCGAAGTAGGTGATGTACCGGCTTGGAGATGTCGTCCTATCATATGGATTGATATTGAATGGTTTATATCTTGGTGGGAAAGAAACATCTCTCCACGCGGCAGGGTACGGTTGTCGTATCCTGAGGTCTTGGCAATTTTCTCGGGCGTGGAACATGGCCCGGAGCTTTTGGACCTCTCTTTTTGCTTCCTTAGCCTCGTCTGCAGCGGTTGGAGCTGATATTTCAGGAGGATTGTCACCCGGGTTTGGTGCAGCTGAGTTCAAGTCCACAATGACCGTGAGACCTAAGCTTGTTTGGCCAGGCATCCTTCCTTGGAGAGTTGGAAGGGCCACTTTGATCTCATCTACGGACTTGACCAAGGCATGAAGTATGGCCTCCCGAGTGTCGATGCGTTGGCGATCACTGGGACCATCTTGGTTGCTGTCCGTCATTAACGCCGTCATTACATGAGGAGAGATAGAAGAAACGGTGGAGGACGTGCCCTCTGAGTCATACCCTTGTACAAAGAAATCGTCAGGGTACATGGGAATGTTCTTCTCTGGTTCGGACTCAGAAGGAGTGGTACGCCCAGCTTCAGAGCTTGTCTCGTCTTGAGAGTTATGGACGTCCTGGGGGACATCGGGATCTGCTGCATCTGTTGGGTGAACCGTTTCCCCTGGATTGTCTTCTTGGAACACCGGATTGTCGTGGATGTTTGGAAGAGTGCTACCCCCGGCTCCCATGTCTCCAAATATGGCAGATTTCGTCTTTGAGCGGGTACCTTGGTAAACTCCTCCTGTAATGGTGGTAGACAACCGTTTAGAAGAGAGTTTCTTAGTTACGCCGGTTGAGATTTTTGGACTGGAAATATTTGTTTTCTTACATCTCCCGCTGCCAAGAATCTTCAGAGCAAAATTGCAGGAGACGACGAGAAGTGCCTTATCTTCTGAGCTTGGGTGTTGCAGCCGTTGGAAGACGGACCGTCGGTCTTCTTGTATTGCCGCCTTGTTGCAGCAACAGTTGACAAGGACTTGGGTGCATTGATGTCCCTGACAGGACTCCCTGTACACCAAATCTTTATCTCTTTCCTTGCGTTTATGAAGAATCACGTTGCGCAAGTCACCCGTTTTGTGGGCCCGGAAGTTCTGAGTATATGAGTGTGTTGGCATCCTGCCAGTTCCCTGATATAGGGGTAGTACGAGTACCCACCACTGGCCATCATTGGGAGATTCTGGATAACTATCTCATTTGTTGGCCGCCGAGGACAGGACACGGGTATTTCTGTATAACTTTCCATCAGGGGCCCGCGTAATAGTAAGCGGGACGCCCTGATAGTCAGAAGTTGGGACGGCCGAATGAGCTCGACGAGCCCGCGCTGACCGAGACTTCTTCCCTTTGGCACCCGAGAGTGCATAATAGGAAGAGTCCACAGAGATTGACACATGAGAGCATCTGGGGTCAGGATCGCCTGAGAAGCGGTCGAAGACTGACCGTGAGCTGCCTGGAGCGGATGTTATACGGTTGGGTTTGGTGGCCGTGCAGGCTGTCTGCATACGGCTGACATGTGTGGCCGTATGACCCTTCTGTATGCAGCTAGGAGCGGTGGCCGCATGAACCTTCGGGATGCGGCTGGAGGTCGTGACCGTGCAGGCTGCCTGCATGCGGCCGGCAGTTTTGGCCGTATGGGCTTTCTGCATGCGGCTGACTTTTGTGGTCGTATGACTCTTCTCCATGCGGCTAGCGGTTGCGACCGCATGAGCCTTCTTCATGCGACTGGTACCGTTATGCGGCTTGGACCGCATAGAGTTCCTCTTTGCCCCTGCAAGTCCAGAATCATAGTGTTTTCTTCTGCTGGACTTGGGGACAGCAGAGTCCTCTATGGCCTGAAGTGGGGCCGCATGAGAGTTTTCTCCGCCGTCTTGAGCAACAGAGAGAACTTCTTCGAGAGTTTAGGGAAGAGCGAATGATTTGGGCCTCCACTCCCTGTGGGCCTTTTTTGTGCGGTCTCGCCGCTGGACCGGGCCAGCGCTCCCGTCGGAGAGCATTTCTTCAAATGCCTGTTGGTCGAACCGGGCGACCAGTATTTGTTGAGTGGAGCCAAGTTTGGCTGCGTCCGATTGCGTCACCAACTCCTTAGCCGTGAAGAAGTTAGTCCCCAGCAGAGTCGCCATCATTTTTGCCATTGATTGTAAAAGTGCAGAACAATTTTATAGGAGGACTGAACTTAGACTCACAATACAAACTCGCTCGTACAAAGAAAGACTAGGAATAAAAACCTAGGTACAACAATCTAATTACGATTGTTTATTTTTGATTCTGGGGTGACGGTAGAGGCTCGGGAAAGCGACGACAGCTCTGCCTTACTCCTTGAACGATCGGACGTAGCCTTGGCTCTGATGAAGAAATGCTCTCGGAATGTGTGTGGAGACTCTTTTGTGCGTGCCTTTGTCTCTTTGTGTATCCAGCCGGGGGGGTCTCTTTCTCTCTGGAATTCTCCTCCTCTTTTCTCGAGGGTTTGCAAGGGAATGGCACCTTGCTATTTATAGAAGTGGGGGTGTGATCATTAGGGTTTGTAATGATTGCCCCTTGAAAAGACAGCGACCAATAATCTAGACCATTAATCTTGATTGTATCACATCTGGATAGTTAATTCTTGATTGCGCCAAATTCGTATGGGCAATTAATGCTGATTGTAATGAATCTTCATAATTTGTCATCAAAAGCTCGGATCTTCCGCCACGTGTTCAATTTGCTTAATTACAACAAATTTGATTTGATTCGAGTAATTATGATGATTATAACAAATCAAGGTTGTTATGATTTGCTAGCAGCCATAACTCCGAGGGGATAAGACTGCCACGTGTCTCAACTGTCATGAGGATCGCCACGTATCTCAACTGTCCTGAGGACCGCCACGTGTCTCAACTGTCGTGAGTGGGACGTCCTGACAGAGCCGCATAAATGTATTCTCTAAATGAACTGCATATGGGTGGCCCCCATACTCTTAGCCGTATGAAGGTAGCAGTCGCATAAGGATGGCGGCCGCATGAGGGGGATAACCGCGTGAGGATGGCAGCCTCATGAAGGAGACAGTCGCATGAAGCTGGCAGCCGCATGAAGGAGGCAGCCGCATGAAGGAGGCAGCCGCATGAAGATTACAACCGCATGAAGAGAGGAACTGCATGAATAGAGCAACCGCATGAAGAGAGCAACCGCATAGGGGTGACAGCCGCATAGGGAGCTTTGGAGTTGGCGGGTCATGCCAGCTATAAAAGATTTTCTTCTTTTTCCTAGGAGCACGCCATCATGTCAGAGCTATCTTTTAAGCTTTATGTCAAAGCTGTCACTCTGTCTTTCTGTCAGAGCTGCCGTCAGGGCATTTAATGAAGCAATTGCTTTATGGCCAGCTGTAGAGGTGGACTGCTTTGGGCCACGTGGCTCCTTCCTGAGCCGCATGGAGCTATCCGAGCCGCATGAGGCTTTAAAGGACTTTTGAGCCGCTTGAATGTCTAACGGATTCCTGAGCCGTATGAGGCTCTTTCTATCTGAGCCGCATGGGCTTTTCTTGTTATTTTCCATGCTTCTACACCAAGACTACATACTCGACTAGAACCAAATTAATCTATATGAATAAGTTGAAGTGGTATAGTGGTACTCACAGAGTTGATGGATTTGAAGGATGACTTGGCCAACCTACTTTTCTTACATTCTTTACATACCATATCCTTTTTGAAGGAGATACTTGGAAGTCCTCGTACAAGCTTCTTGGTTGTAAGATGGAAGATGGTATCCATGTTGGCGTGTTCGAGCCTCATGTGCCAATGCCAACTTTCATTATTCTTTGCGACTAAGCACCTGTCATTGTTAGTACCTTCAACCAGATAGAGAACATAGATATTATTTTCTCTAATGCCTTCATACACTGTAGATCCACTAGTGCTATCGGTAATGAATCATTTAATTTTAACCAACTTAATATCATAACCATTATCCGTAAGATGACTGATACTGAGAAGGTTACGTTTGAGATTTGTAACAAGACAAACATTCTTAATACAAGGATAAGGAGGAGAACGGATATTTCCATTTCCTATGATGTGGCCTTTTAGATTGTTACCAAAGGATACATGTCCTTCTTTCTTCATCGATAGCATTGTAAAAAGTGAAGCATCACCGGTCATGTGCCGTGAGCAACCGCTATCGAGGATCCACTTGCTTCTAGCATGAGAAGGATTCTTCACCTCATCGGTTGCCATGAGGCAAACATTTGTATTATGTTTGCATTCTTTGTCGTTGTCTAAATCGCTAGCATCATTTTCACACCAAATGCTGGTGTTGGCGTATTTTCTAGAGGAAGAGCTTCCTTTGTTAGGCTTCTCATACTTACTAGACTCTTTTCTTGTCATAGGGCACTATAACAGAAATACCTTTTAATGACAGCTAAAAATGGTCATTAATGACAAACCATGACGCTTTTTTTTTCTAAAGCAAGCGTGATGAAAACGGGTGTTATAAATATTTTTTAAAAGTGTTATAAATAAAAACGTCATGAATATGATGAGTTTCTGCTATACTTATTTTCAGTGTAGTTTGAAAGCGTTATGAATAGATAATCTGTATAGACTCAATTCAGCACATTTATAACACTCAATTCTGCACATTTATATATTACTTTCCAAAAAATTATAGATCAATGCTTAATGTCGCTCAATTCAATTTCAAAACATTCATTTTGAACCATATTCACAAGAAAACATCTAAATGTTATAAAGTACAATTTAATCCATTTACAAATATACATAATATATATCACCATCTTCATTACATTTTTTCAAAATAGGACATCCAAATACATATATTTACAACTACTACTAGTAAGTAGACCCTCAAAACTATTGGTACTTTGGCTTCAACTTTGAGCACATCAAAACTGTCGGCATCACGTAGCAAAACCCTGAAAAAGATTAAAAAAATATTACCAAAACACCACCTCATGTCTTAAGAAAATATTCAAGTAATTGTATCAAGAATCATTAAATAACAACAAAATATTTTTCACACCATTCAGAAATTGAAAATAGAACAGCATATTTAATGTATACACTAACAAGCAGCAGGTGAAAAACAATATTCCCTGCCCAAAGTCATAAAAACGAAATGAAGCATCATCATGTCTCCTCTTAAGTTGGCCCACTGTACATAATACAGTATGGTTCATGCAGAAGCCAACACCAAACAAACTGAACTATAGGCAATTTAGTAATTCCATTAATAATATTCTCCAAATATAGTTGACCCTCATCTAACACCAACATTCATTCTTTACAAGAATTGCACCTTGTGTTGCACAAGTACGGACACGGTACAGATACAGGATACAGACATTTTCAAATTGGTGAATGTGTCGTCTCCTACGTTGCGCAAGTATGGACATGGATATGGGTACATACGTGGTACATACGTGATACGGACACTATTTTCCCATTTCTGTGCAACATAGATTGCACCTAAGCAATTAGCATTTGTTGGCCATTAGTTACGTGTTCAATATACAGAACCATACTGAGAACTCAACAAAGAAGACTTTTTTCTTCCTAACTACTGGTGTATCCTGCACATCAAAACTTACTCTGTAGTATTAAATTAGACTACACCATCTAAATCTAATGATTTCAATTGTGAATCAAGGTTTAAGACTATGTTATGGTTAAATATTTTAGAATTGTCGTCCAAAAAGATAAAGTATAGGAAATCAGACAACTATACATCTTATAGCATATGCTTGAAATGCATTGAATCCGTAAGGACATAAAAGGTTAACTAGAAGCCATCAAATTACCCATCTGCTAGTCAAAGTGATTCCCTAAACGAGCCTAGCATTCTCAAATTGTGATATAATGAGGGAATATTAATGTTCAGAAAGCTTGTTGCCTTGTTGGTTAATTTTTGGGCTCAAATCGACTTTTTTTCTCAGCTCCTACAAGAATAAATATAAGTATTCACTAAAGTTAGTTGTTTAACAGATGTTATACTTCAAGTCCTGTATGCTTTGGAATAACTTCCATCTATACATTTATATACCATAAGCCAGAACGAGGTTTCTAGAGATTAGAAATAACCATTTTTTTAAAAAGGTCAGAATTAACTTACACATGATTCAGGAGCTTTCAAATATTACTTCTCTGCAAATAGAATTATAAGTATTTTAAGAATAACACAATTCCCAAAAAAGAGAAGGAATGGAATGAGAGTAAAAGAACAAGCTCCGTCGTTTGCACTATATAAAAAAATAATTAAATAAGCAATCAGTTAACTACATGAAGAAAGGAAAACTAATTTAACTAAATACGTAAAATCCCATTTATGACAAGTTATTTGAAGAAAAGGAGAGGCCAATAGTTGCAAACAATACCTTAATAATCCAATAACAGGTTGTAAAGCTCCTGCAAGAAGAACTTCTTTCTTTATAGTTGGTGAAGAATGGACCAAATTACCAATCACGCCAACCTAACAGATAAATAATATTTCATGAGATATGATGAAACAACTCCAGGCACAAATACCCCCAAATAGAAAAGGCAAGAAGAGGTAAATAAATCCAGATTCCAGGATTTCTTGATAATCAAAGACATGGGCCATAATTGAACTAATATACAAGCACATATTAGAAATATAAACCATGAGTATGTTAGAAGTTCAAATTATTAATTTATTAAATATGTAATTGGAACTAATAATAGGATAATCATCCAAGCCTTTTACCATCACGTGAATCGGCTGAAGCACGAGAAAGCACCTTACCAGAATTGAGATTGTAGCATAGAAAGCACGAGAAGCAAAGAAAGCAAAAAACATTGTATTGGGATTGTAGCTTATAAAGGAAGGCCACAAAACTTTCCATCAGCAATTACAATAAGGCCCTTACACTATCAGGTTACATTTGCACGTCTGTAGCTAGAATTACTGGCTTAATTTTTTTTGTGGAAGTGATATACCAATCAAATATTCTCTTACAATTCTCCCCTATTCTTCTTGTTACTTTGACCATTGGTTAGAAATAAGTTTAAAATGGTGTAACTTTACTATCCATGATTCAATTCACAACCAGATCCAATCTTGCCCTACGACAATTAATGGTACAATTTCGACCTTCAAAAGAGTGTCCATAACTATATCATCATCATTATCCTTTCTACGTTAACTTTGGAAGAGACTATTACTAAATATACTAGTAGCCAGCAAACTAATGACAGTCACCTGATAAAACTAGAGCCAAGAAATGTTTTTTTCAATAAATATGACAAAGTACAAGTAAAATATTTGAAAGAGTTATAACCATAAGAGGATTTGCATTCCAATGAGAGTAAGCTTAACAATTGACAATGTATTTTCATGACCTTATACATATTATCTATGTATGCATTTTCAGAAAAGAAATAATCAGAAACGTGAATGACAATGACATACTCTCAGCTAGAAATTATTGCTTACATTTTGAATTTCCTTTGGTGTAAGTTGGTCACCTATCATAACTGATGTGCGGCAAGCACGTGAAGCCAACATACTACGGACTCTTGACAGGCTGATAGAGTCAGAAGTGTCTGCCTTGTAGCTGCTCATAACCGAGCAGTCTTTTTTGACTGTCGGCAAGGGTAGATATGAGATCCTTCAAGTCTGCCAAAATGAGAAGAATTGAAACAAAAGTAGTTTTATTCATGTGAACTTTCTTTAAGAAAAGACACTACTACTAAATCTAATGAAAGGGTTACCGTCAACTCCAAATGTTATATTTTCCTGAATGGTAAAGCCTTCAGAAGAAAATGATGGCCAGGAGTGGCGTTCATGTCCTCAATCAAAACAAACCTATTTTTTCTTTTAAAACAAAAACTATCAGTAGGCTGAAAGAAATCCATAACAAATTCAATGAGAATGTAATCAGGAAGACAAAAGGGGTCACATTGATGGGTCGAGATAGTGTTGAGAGAACTCGTCTCCACCGGAGCTCGGCTTCTGCAAGGGGGCACCAGACAATGGTCCCGGCGACAAGTGGAGGCGGCAGCGAGTGACGATAGGTGGTGCTCCACTATGCGTTCACGGCAGGGTTGCCTCCGGTGATCGGCCACGTAGTCCGCAGCCTCCTCCAGCATCCTCGGCGCCGCCAGCTTCCTGCACCCCGGCACCAGCCGCCTCCACGAGGCAGTCGAAGAGGCCGGACGACGGGTCTTTCTTGTACGCGTCGGCCACGGACCCGAAGACCGATCGGAGGAGGAGAGCCGCGTGGACTCTCCCTCCGCAGGAGCCTCTCTGCATGACCGAGATTAGGGTTTCGACAAGCCCTCTCCATCTTCTCCACCATTTCTAACTAGGTTTAGGGTTTTGGATTAGGGTTAGGGTTTTGGAGTTGGGGGAAAGGAAGGAGAAGAAGAGAAGGAGAGGAGGGTGTTGCTGAAAGGAGGAGACGAAAGGAGGAAGGAGACGAAAGAAGTTGGGGGAGAGGAGGGAGACGAAAGGAGGAGAAGGGGAAGACCAGAACGATTTTGTGGGAGAGGGGAATTTTTATTGAAGCGCGGAATGTAGCAAGGATTTTACCAAAAATTGAACTTAAAAATATTACAAGTTTGCCATCGCTCTAAAATATTAATAACGCTTTGTTTTATAAATGTTATAAAAAGTCCAGAATTAGCCTAAACCATTATAGAAAAACGGTATTTCGAACTTTCATAACGCTTTTTTATCAGCCGTCATGAAATCCACTTATCAAGCGTCATTAATAGGTCTTTTTGTTGTAGTGGGGCAATCTCTCTTGATGTGTTCGGTTCTCCTGCATTGGTATCAAGCATGATCTTCATCGTTGTCCCATCTAAAGCGGTTGGCTTTGTTGAACTTGAGAAACTTTGGAAAATGCTTTACGGTAAGAGCTATTTCTTCATCATCATCTGACTCGTTATCGTCGGAGCTATCCTTTGAGTAGGATTTTATAACCTTGAGAGCTAGAGACTTCTTATTTTCTTTGGCCTTCTCCTTCTCCTTTTCTTGCATGGATGATTCCTCTTGATCTTTCATGTCAAGTTCATGAGTCATAAGTTTCCCCATGAGGGTTTTAAGGTTCATAGTTGTCAAGCTGTTCCCGTCAATGATGACGGTAGCTTTAAGACTCCATCCTTCAGTCAATCCTCTGAGATTTTTCCTGATCTTTTCATGAGCAGGATATTCCATACCAAGAGAAGAAAGAGGGTTAATAATATCACTTTAACGAGTAAACATGCAAGTAATAGACTCATCTTGTTTCATTTTAAAAGATTCATATTCTTGTGTGAGTCTACTAATCTTTTATTCCTTTACTTGTGATGTTCCCTCGTGAGTGACTTCTAGCAACTTCCAAATTTCATTTGAAGTCTTGCAAGTAGAAATTTTATTAAATTTACTGCTATCGAGAGCACAGTAAAGAGCGTTCATAGCCTTAGTGTCTCGACTAGCAAGCTTCTTGACATTCTCTGTGAGTTTATCCCTAAGGGTGTCAGACACAACATCCTCAATAACTCCGGAAGGAGTAGGGAGACCATTTATCATACAATCCAATAAATTGAAATCTATGGACTTCAGATAAATGCTCATCCTAATCTTCTAATAGTTATAGTTGGTTCCATCAAGTAGAGGAGGTCTATTTGTGGAGTGTCCCTTATTGTGGAATGTGTTGACACTAGGGTTAGTGGCCATGGATCACTCTAAGGGTGTAAATCCAAATCAAGAGAACAAAGCTCTGATACCAACTGTAGAAACCTAGAGGGGGGTGAATAGGGAAATAAAATAAATCTAAACACAAATAAGCTATATTACTGAAGTAAAATAAAAGAGAGTGAGAAAATCAAACACTCGATGTATCCTGGTCTCCTCCCTAAAGGCAATCCAGTCCCGGAACTCTCTCCGGCTTAAATCCACTATTGAGTAAATAGTTACACATGAGTTTGGATCAGAAGAACTCGCCAACTTCAACACGAGTTTGGATCCGAAAAACTCGCCAACTTCTTACACACGAGTTTTCTTACGAAGGCTCGTCAACTTCAAAAGAAAAAGAAAAGAAACTGTTGATCTTCTACAACACTTGAAGATCGAAAAGTACAATACTTGAATACTCTAGCACTTTTGGATTGGATGACAATTAAAAACTTGGGTAGAGTAGTAATGGTAGAGCTCTTGGTTGTTGAGAAATTTATGGCTTGAGTGGATAACCTTCAATGGAAGGAAAGAATCCATTTATATAGAAAACCAAGAGAGGGTAGCATTTAATGCTCCTGAACATAACCCAGACGGCATGCCGTCGGTATCGACCGGCATACCGTCGGCATTCCGTTCAGAGCAGTAACGGTAATAATTATATCTGTTGGGAGCATTAAATGCTAGTATTTTGTCCATTCAAAAATCAAATCAAATGAAGCGGTATATCGTCGATATACAACGGTATGCTGTCGGTATACCGATGTTCGTCACAGAACATTTTTGTGGCTCACAAAACGATATACTGTCGGTATACTGTTGTATGCCGTCGGTATGCCGAAGTTCTCACAGAATATTTTGTGAGTCACAAAACGGTATACCGTCGGTATACTGTTGTATACCGTCGGTATGCCGTAGTTCGTCACAGAACATTTTGTGGTTCACAAAACGGTATACCGTCGGTATACTGTAGTATGCCGTCGGTATGCCGAAGTTCGCCACTGAATATTTTGTGGCGCAGAAACGGTATACCTTCGGTACACAGCGGTATATCGCCGGTATGTCATTTCTTTAGACATTGATTTTTGACTAAAAAATAGAAGAGCTTTATATTTGTCATCCAACCTTAGGTGTTTATACAGAAGGACCTAGACCTTGTACATACTCGAAATCTTGAATCTTTTGAGAGCTTTTTTTAAGGAGCGCTAGTCATTTCTTTAGTCTTCTTTTAGGAACGTCCATAAGGCTTTGATGACTTGGCTTTTCTAACGCCCCAGTCCCAAAATACGTAGGACCAAGTACGTGAACATGACACCTGCACATATACGAAGAATACTCTAATATATGGAATCCTCATATATGCACATAAGCTGTAAAATAAAATAATCAAAGGCCAGAAATATGTAATCTAATCTCATCACAGCTCAACACAGAAGACAATAGAGTCCAAATAAATAAATAAGTATCTAAAAAAATAGCCGGGTGAACATGCTCACTCCAAACAGCTATGAAAAATAGTCTCACAAGATCGGAGTCCAACCTTCACAAAATAGAAAGAAAGAGATGTAAAAATAATGTCCACTAAAGTCTCAAATATAGAATAGACTAGAAATCAGTAGTGACTGCCTCGTCATCGATGTAAGATAGATCCAGAGCCGCTGCGTACTCCTGCGGGAAATCGTCTAATCCTGGAGAGATAACTAGGTCCTTAGAGGGACGTAGCAAGATGAAAGAAAACACCATGCCATATAAACTGTGATAATATAATAGAAAGAAAAAGGGATGCATGCAATAGGGTGCCACCAGTTCTACAGTGATAATATAGTTTAAGAACAGACCTTTAACGCATGGATATCTGGCTCAGTAGCAGTAACTCAGATATGGCCCCATCAGGATGCCAGGGACCTCAAAGCATAACATTCCTCGAATGTCAGAGGCCAGCAGGATCAGTAATAGGAAGTGCATGAGGACCCATACGTTAAGGAAAACTGTTCTCCCCACCAAATGTCTAGTAGGGTCACATCCATGACTCATGAACCTCTAGCAACCGCCAAGTCTTCTAGCATGCAATTCTATTGGCACTTACTTCTACACGTCGCATGCTCCAAATGTATCAGTGGACAGCCGACTATACGAATACGTGTCCTACATGTGACTCACATCACATGGTAAAGTAAGTGTCAAGGCCGTATGAGATATACCAATACCTCAACATCAATGGGTGGTCACTAGACTAAGTCAATGCAAGAGAAATAATTAAAGCGAGAAAAACGACTGATAGAGTTGCTTGCACCCAAGTGTGACTTGGACGCAAGTTTTATAATATCAAGAAATAAGAAATACTAAAAAGAATAACTAAAAATAAAAATATAATAATCATAGAGTAAAGTGGCAAGGTATCTTGCCTGATGGTACAAAATGGCAAGTCCAGAAAATCACAATGTTAGCCAAAAAATGTCACAATCTCCAAACAACTTCGGACACTGAAAGAAACATCAAAAACGTACTCAGTGTAAAAGATATACCTAGGAAATACCTGTCCAAAAGTCTAATTCTGGAACAGGGGTAAAATTGTAATTTTGGGTCAAAACAATGTCCGCCGTTGGATCCATTTTGCACCAAAAAGTGTGCCAAGTCTATGGTCTCTAAAGTCGTCGAACTACATGTCTACTGATTCAGTTTGAGGAGAGGAACTCAACGGTATGTCTAGTTTTGGATTCCGATGAGCCGTGTACAAAATCGCCCGTTTGAGTGAGTCGCGGGCCCGCCAAAAAGGGGTTCTGATTCGACCTCCTCAGAATAGAACCAAACTTGGCACACAGGACCAGAATTTTGATTCGGACCTGTTGGCACAAGTTTTATTTTAAATCGATGTTTGTATAGGAAGTTAGGGCAAAGTTTACAAATTGGCGATACGGGGGTATCTTGACGGATACGGACTAATTTCGTCGTGCGTACACGATGAAACTGAGTTCCGTCAGTTCCCATATGTCGGCAATGTCCATATGCGCCTTTCGATGAATATAGCGTGCGTCTATATCGCCCAGTTTGTCGGGGCGTACGTCGTATCGGACAGAAGTCTAAATTTTATATAAATTAACACAGATTTTTCTCCAACTTCAACATCGTTTTACTTTTTACACGTTAATCGAAACGACGATCCAGAATTTGCGTTGCGATCACGGTTATGTTGTCTTTTACTGTTTTCAATTAGTTTCTATAATTCTTTGCTGTACAGCAAGAAAATTGGTCGACAAGTTGTCGTTTTAAAACAGTTTTTAGTATTACAGAAAATTTGCGTCTCGATTTTTCGAGCAAGTCGATGGGTTATTTTCAAAATCTAGAGGATCTCGAAGAGGGTCAAGTCTACTTTCCAAAAAATCTTACGGATCGAAAATCGGTGCTACGAGTGAAAAGTTACGTCGTAGGGAAGTAGGGTACCTTGAGTGGGAAAACTGCTCCGTGGGTGACGAGGGGCAGACTTTCGAAGCTCCGTTCGTCGTGCACAAAACTCCGTCGCTGGTGAAACGAACTCGTTGGCGAAGAGGGTATGATTAGCTGCAACTTTCATTTTGGAAGTCTAGGGTTTTCAGGTTTGTGGAAAAAGATGTATTTATATCCACTCGTAGCCAAAACCTAATACTAATAGGTTTAGATTTAGTGAATCCCACGGGTTTGGGCTTACTTCGTGAAATTGCTACGTACAGTAGCAAGCATATAAGGGGTGGGGCTCGCCCACTTTAGGTGGGTGGATTGTTTTATATTTTTTTTCTTTTCTTTTCATTTCTTATTAATCATGCTGTGTTGTGGTCGGTCCTCCTTGGGCCGACCACCTGAGTTATTTTTTTATATTTTTTAATATATACACACACACACACACACACACACACACACATATATATGTAAAAATCACATAAAAATCCTATAAATTTGTAAATAAGTATCAAAATTTTTTTTTAATAATTGTAGACTATATTTTGTAGCACTTAAAATATATCAAGCACACAATCATACACACACACATATATATATATATATATATACAAAATATATATATATATATATATATATATATATATATATATATATATAATTTTTTTATACATACATATATATATATAAAAATATATAAAAATATATAATATATATATATATATATATATATATATATATATATATATATATATATATAATTACACACATATACTAATTACCTCATTAATTCTAAATAATTTAGCAAAATAAATTTTAAAGCATTAAAATAGTTAGAAAATATTTGGGGTTTACATCCTATCCAACTTGAAAAAAATTTGTCCTCAAAATTAAACTAAGGTAGGGGGATCAAATGCAATGCAAGGAAATTAATAGTAACTTAAGAGCTTTAATGCGAGACATACCTTCGTCTTCGAACAAATACGGGTAGCGATTTTGGATGTTGTCCTCACGCTCCCAAGTAGACTCCCCTGGCGAGTGATGCTTCCATGCCACGCGAACCAATGGAATAGATTAATTTCGCAACACCTTCACTCGACGATCGAGGATACCTACTGGTTGCTCTTCGTATGACAAACTTGGTCCAACTGTGATCTCAAAGTGATCAAGCACATGATTGTCGTCCGCCACGTACCTCCTCAGCTGAGATACATGGAATACATCATGCACTCCCTCCAACAACGGTGGCAAAGCCAATCTATAGGCAACCTCTCTAACACATTCCAAAATATTGAAAGGCCCGATGTACCTTGGACTCAACTTGCCACGTCCTTTGAATCGAATCGTGCCTCTAGTGGGGGATATCTTCAAGAACACATGGTCACCCTCTTTGAATTCCAAGGGCCGGCGACGATTATCTGCCCACTGCTTCTGACGATCCTGCGCTTCTCGCAGGTGGCCCTGAATTGTTTTCACTGTCTCTACTGTGCTCAAGACCAACTCAGGACCCAATAGCTGTCACTCTCCTATGTCGCTCCAACATACAGGAGATCGATACTTCCTACCATACAACGCTTCAAACAGAGCCATCTGAATGCTCGCTTGATAGCTATTATTGTAGAAAAACTCAATAAGATGAAGATGGTCCTCCCATGAATCGCCAAAGTCAAGCATGTACGCTCTCAATATATCCTCTAGCATCTGAATAGTATGCTCCGACTGGCTGTCTGTCTGCGGATGGTATGACGTGCTAAACTTCAATCGTGTGCCCAAACTCTCTTGTATGCTCCTCCAAAAGTGTGAGGTGAATCTCGAGTCGCAGTTCGACACAATACTAACAGACACACCATGTAATCTCATAATCTGCTCCACATACATCTCTGCCAATACCTCTGTCGACTGGCCTACCCTAAAAGGTAAAAAATGGGCTGAGTTGGTAAGTCTATCCACAATCACCAATACTGCGTCACGTCCCCTCGGACTCTGAGGAAAACTCGTGACAAAATCCATAGTAATGTGCTCCCTCTTCCACTCGGGAACAGGTAGCAGCTACAATAATCCGACCGTCCTTTGGTGCTCTGTCTTCAGTTGTTGACATACCAAAGCACTTGGCAACGAAACGAGCTATATCTCGCTTCATTCTGTGCCACCAATAATACTGTCGTAAGTTGCGGTACATCTTGGTTCCTCCGGGGTGAATAGAGTAAGTCGAACTATAAGCCTCTGCCATCAGCTCCTGCCGTAGTTCTCTATTGGGAACATAAGTACGATCCCCACATCGTAATGTCGCATCGGGGTGTTTCCTCAATCCTGTCTGCTCTCCTGCTTCAGTCCTCTCTTTGAGTCGTCGAAATCTAGCATCATTGGGCAATGCTGCCTTGATGCGCTCTACCAATGAGGATTGCACTTGGAGGTTACCTAATACGCCGTCTGTTCCAGGCAATACTACCTCAATACCAAGCTGCTCCAAGTCTTTAATCAAATCCTTCTGTGTAGTCAAGAAGTGTGCCATGGGCTTACGGCTTAATACGTCTGCCACGACATTAGCCTTGCCCGGATGATAGTGTAGCTCGATCTCGTAATCCTTTATCAACTCCAACCAACGTCATAGTCGCATATTCAACTCTTTTAGTGTGAACACGTACTTGAGGCTCTTATGATCAGTGTAGATATCAACCTTCTCGCCATACAAGTAGTGTCTCCATAGCTTTAAAGCAAAGATAACCGCTGCGAGCTCTAGATAGTGGGTCGGATAATTCTTCTCGTGCACTCTCAAATGTGGCGATGCATATGCTACTACCCGATCGTGCTGTATCAATATGCATCCTAATCCTTTTCCGATGTGTCCCTGTAGATCACAAATCCTCTCGGGCCCAATGGTAGTGTCAAGATCGGTGCTATAGTCAATCGCTTCTTCAACTCGTCAAATGCGGCTTGACACTCATCTGTCCATACAAACTCCTGATCCTTGCAAGTTAATCGGTTCATAGGCCCCGCTATTCGAGAGAAATCTTCTACGAACCGTCGGTAGTAACCCGCAAGTCCGAGGAAATTTCTCACCTCAGAAGCTGATGTGGGAGCGGGCCATGATTCGACTATTGTGATCTTCTCAGGGTCCACTGATATACCATCACCCGTAATAATATGACCAAGAAATGATACCTCCTTGAGAAAGAAATCATACTTGCTAAGGTTCGCGAAAAGTCGCTCATTCCTCAACGTTCCCAAAACTATCCGTAGATGTTGCTCATGCTCCTCTTGACTCTTAGAGTAAATCAAGATATCATCTATAAAGACTATTACAAATTTCTCCAAGTACTGGTGAAAGATCTTGTTCACTAAATTCATGAAGACTGCGGGGGCATTGGTCAAACCGAAAGGCATGACCAAGGACTCGTAGTGTCCATAACTTGATCGAAAAGCTATCTTTGCAATGTCTTCCTTTCGAACATTCAATTGGTGATAGCCCGATCGTAAGTCAATCTTGGAGAATACTTTTGCTCCACTCAGTTGGTCGAATAGATCGTCTATACGCTGCAGGGAATACTTGTTCTTCACCGTCACTGCATTCAATGCTCTGTAGTCGATACACATGCACACTGTCCCGTCTTTCTTGGGCACAAAAAGAACAGGTGCTCTCCATGGTGATGCACTAGCACGAATAAATCCCTTCTCTAATAAGTCATCAATTTGTGTCTTCATCTCTACCAACTCCTTGGATGCCAGACGATAAACTCGAGATGAGATAGGCTCGGCTCCGAAAATAAGCTCAATAGAAAACTCAATATCTCGGTCGGGTAGCAGTCCTGACAATTCCTCATGGAATACATCCTCGAACTCAGTGATGATAGGGTGCTGAGGGGTGTCATGCATCATTATATGAGTCCCCGATGCGGGTGCATCACAACTCTCTCCGTCTTCTTTGGTGAACTCAAACTATGCCGTATCCGGTGGTCTAAAGATAATACTGCCCCTATGGCAGTTTATGAGAGCGAAATGCTGGCTCAACTAGTCTATTCCAAGAACTACATCAAATGTCGACATAGGGAATACAAGAAGTCGTGCCCTCATCTCTCTACCATTTATTACTACAGGACAAAGTCTACAAACACCACTAACAGGTACAACTCCTCCTCCAGTGAGGATTCTAACATTCTTAGCTTAGGGGTGATGGGAATGCTATGTCTAGTGACAAAACTAGTGGCTATGAATGAATGAGTGGCTCCAGTATCAAATAATCTAATAGCAGGAAAAGATACAACTAAAACCATACCTGCTATAACCTCTGCCTCCGTCTCTATATCATCAACAACAAGTGAGAATACCTTCCCATAATTCTGTCCAGTGCCCTGAGCTCTGGCCCTCTCGAACTGTGCTGACTGGGGTGGTAATGGTGGGCGACGTGCTCCTGCCACTGGCTGAGGTGCTGGAAGTGCTGGGGCTGTCAGTTTCGGGTTTTGCTGGACATGAACTAAGGACTGCTGCTCCGGACAATCCTTCACCTTGAGCTGTCCTAACCCGCATCTCAAGCATGCTCCAAGTCAAATTCGACAGTCCTTCAAGATGTGTCCCTGCTTCCCGCAATAGTTGCAGGTGGGCTTCTGATAAGGTATGGGCCTCTGTTGGAACTATCTTGTGGCCCTTCTGATAGGTCCACTCTGAGTAGCTCGGGCTGGTGTAACTGCTGGGGTATGGTGCCTCGATGTCTACTGCTGTTCCTTGCGAAGAATCTCCTGAGCACGAGGTTCTTCCAGGACAGCTGAATGGGAGACTCGAGACTGGGTAGTCGTATAAGACTTGAGCTCTGGTGCAAGCCCCTAGTGAAATCTTCTTGCCTTCTCTAACTCCGTCGGAATCAATCCCGTACCAAATTGACTCAGGCGATTGAACTCTGAGTCATACTCATCAACTATCATATTTCCTTGTTTCAGATGAAGGAACTGGTCATAGAGACCATCTCTAACATGAATAGAGAAGAATCTCTCATAAAATGTATCATAGAACTGCTTTCAGGTGATTCCAGTGCCTAGTCCTCTCTTTTCCGCCTTCCACCAGTGGTGAGCATTGTCTTCTAATAGTAGGTCCACTGCTGATATCCAATTTCGGGCTGGCAACTGGGATGCCTTCAGTAGCTTCTCTGTACTAATAAGCCACTGTGACACCTCTAGTGGCTTCTCCATTCCTCTAAAGGCCTTGGGGTTCATATATGTAAAATTCTTGATAGAGCCTTCAAAAGGATGCAGAGCCGGTGCTGGTGCCGGTACTGGAGGTGGTAGCGGAGGTCTAGCCAATGCTGCCATCATCGTCTGTCTCATCAGCTCAGTCTGCTGTCACTGAGCCTGCCTCATGGCATACATAAACTGAGAAGTAGGGCTCCCATCAGTCGGTGGTGGAGGCATCTGAGGTCCCGACTGTGGAGGAAACTGCTGAGGGAATGGTGGTGGTGGAGGCAGTGGTACATTCCCTTCTGGTGGCATGGTAGTAGTCTGCCTAGCCTGGCTGCCTGGCGGTGCTACGATCTCTGGGTACTCCGTCGTCGGTGTCGTAGTAGGCTGCGACTGTCCTAGTTGGTATGGTGTCGCTGGAGTGATGGAAGAATTCTGTCCCTCCGGAGTAGCATCTTCACCAGATGTGAGGGCCAAGGCAGAAGTGCGTCCGCTTCTTAAATGCATATTGTTGGCACGAGGATGATAAGTCGATATTAGAAAAGATTAGATATGAGGTAAATCAAATAATCAAGGAAGTTTCGAAAAGATTGGAAGTCAAGGAGGTAGTAGTAGTTCTGGATGAGATATTCCTATTCCTATATGCAGGCTAGTTGTGCACAGTCATGTAACCCAACAATGTTATCGTTGAATTGCATGGGCCACCACAAAAATATGTAACACCCCAGTCCTAAAATACGTAGGACCAAGTACGTGAACATACCAGCTGCACATATACGAAGAATACTCCAATATATAGAATCCTCATATATGTACATAAGCTGTAAAATAAAATAATCACAGGCCAGAAATATGTAATCTAATCTCATCACAGCTTAATACAAAAGATAATAGAGTCCAAATAAATAAATAAGTATCTCAAAAGACAGACAGGTGAACATGCTAACTCCAAACAGCTATAAAAAATAGTCTCACAAGATCGGAGTCCAACCTCCGCAAAATAGAAAGAAAGAGATGTAAAAATAATGTCCACTAAAGTCTCAAATATACTAGAAATTAGTAGTGACTGCCTTATCATCGATGTAAGATGGATCCAGAGCCGCTCCGTACTCTTGCGGGAAATCGTCTAATCCTGGAGAGATAACCAGGTCCTCAGAGGGACGTAGCAAGATACAAGAAAATACCATGCCATATAAACTGTGATAATATAATAGAAAAAAAAGGGATGCATGCAAAAGGGTGCCTACTAGTTCTACAGTGATAATGCAGTTTAAGAACTGACCTTCAATGCATGGGTATCTGGCTCAGTAGCAGTAACTCAGGTATGGACCCATCAGGATACCAGGGACCTCAAAGCATAACATTCCTCGAATGTCAGAGGCCAGCAGGATCAGTAATAGGAAGTGCATGAGGGCCCATACATTAAGGAAAACTGTTCTCCCCATCCAATGCCTAGTAGGGTCACATCCATGACTCATGAACCTCTAGCAACCGCCAAGTCTTCTAGCATACAATTCTATTGGCAGTTACTCCTACCCGTCGTACGCTCCATATGTATCGGTGGCCAGCCGATTACGCAGATACATGTCCTACATGTGACTTACATCATGTGGTAAAGCAAGTGTCAAGGCCGTATGAGATATACCAATACCTCAACATCAAAGGGTGGTCACTAGACTAAGTCAATGCAAGAAAAATAATTAAAGCGAGAAAAACGACCGATAGAGTCGCTTACACCGGACGCACAGTTTTATAATATCAAGAAATAAGAAATACTAAAAATAAGAATATAATAATCACAGAGTAAAGTGGCAAGGTATCTTGCCTGATGGTGCAAAATGGCAAGTCCAGAAAATCACAATGTCAGCCAAGAAACGTCACAATCTCCAAACAACTCCGGATGCTGAAACAAACATCAAAAATGTACTCGGTGTAAACGATATACCTAGGAAATGCCTGTCCAAAAGTCTAATTTTGGAACAGGGACAAAATCGTATTTTTGGGTCAAAACGATATCTGCCGTTGGACCCGTTTTGCACCAAAACGCGTGCCAAAGTCTATGGTCTCTAAAATCGTCGAACTATATGTCTATGAATTCAGTTTGAAGAGAGGAACTCAATGGTATGTCCAATTTTGGATTTCGATGAGTCGTGTACAAAATCCTCCGTTTGAGTGGGTTGCGGGCCTGCCAAAAAGGGGTTCCGATTCGACCTTCTCAGAATCGAACCAAACTTGGCACACAGGACCAAAATTTTGATTCGGATCTGTTGGCACAAGTTTTGGTTCGAATCAATGTATGTACACGAAGTTAGGGCAAAGTTTACAAATTGGCGATACGGGGGTATCTTGACGGATACAGACTGATTTCGTCGCACACACACGACGAAACTGAGTTCCGTCAGTTCCCACACGTCGACAACGTCCATACGCGCCTTTTGATGCATATAGCGTGCGACCACGTCGCTCGATTTGTCAGGGCATACGTCGTATCGGACAAAATTCTAAATTTTATATAAATTAACACAGGTTTTTCTCCAACTTCAACATCGTTTTATGTTTTACACGTTAATCGAAATGACGATCCAGAATTTGAGTTACGATCTCGGTTATGTTGTCTTTTACTGTTATCAATTAGTTTCTACAATTCTTTACTGCACAGCAAGAAAATTGGCCGACAAGTTGTCGTTTTAAAACAGTTTTTAGTATTACAGAAAACAGATTTTTCTTCAACTTCGTCTCGATTTTTTGAGCAAGTCGATGGGTTGTTTTCGAAATCCACCTAGAGTGTCTCAAAGAGGGTCGAGTATACTTTCTAGAAATCTTACGGATTAAAAATTGGTGCTACGAGTGAAAAGTTACGTCGTAGGGAAGTAGGGTACCTTGAGTGAGAAAACTACTCCGTGGGTGACGAGGGGCTGACTTTCGAAGCTCCGTTCGTCACGCACAAAACTCCGTCGCTGGTGAAACGAACTCGTAGGCAAAGTGGGTATGATCAGCCGCAACTTTCGTTTCGGAAGTCTAGGAGTTTGAGGTTTGTGGAAAAAGATGTATTTATATCTACTCATAGCCAAAACTTAATACTAATAGGTTTAGATTTAGTGAATCCCATGGGTTTGGGCTTACTTCGTGAGCTTGCTGCGTACAACAGCAAGCATATAAGGGGTGGGGCCCACCCACTTTAGGTGGGTGGGTTGTTTTATATTTTTTCTTTTTTTTTCTTTTCATTTCTTATTAATCATGCTGTGCTGTGGTCGGTCCTCCTTGGGCCGACCACCTGAGTTATTTTTTTAATATATATATATATTTATATATATAATATATATATATATATATATATATACATATATATATATATACACACACACACACACACACAAACACATATATATGTAAAAATCACATAAAAATTCTATAAATTTGTAAATAAGTATCAAATTTTTTTTTATAATAATTGTTGACTATATTTAGTAGCACTTAAAATATATCAAGCACACAATCATACATATTATATATATATAAAATATATATATATATATATATATATATATATATATATATATAATTACACACATATACTAATTACCTCATTAATTCTAAACAATATAGCAAAATAATTTTTAAAGCACTAAAATAGTTAGAAAATATTGGCGATTTACAGCTTGAATAGACAGATCTTTTTGTAGGGGAGCTTTTGAGAGATTATCTGTTAGCTGAAATTTAGAGAAAACTAGACTACAAAGATGTTGTTAATGGTATCAAAATAAAATGTGCCAACAATCATCAAGGTGGACATCTACAATGCGGCCTCCGCCTTCCTCCAGGGAGCTACTTACACCAGAGCCATCTCGAGCACCAACCTGATCCTCATCCTAAAGAAAGATAACCCAGAGACTTTCCGCGACTTTTGTCCCATCAGTCTTTGTACCTTCACCAAGAAGATCATATCCAAGATCATCGCCTCCCGTATGGCAGGCTTTCTTCCTAAGATCATCTCCGAGGAGCAGAGTAGCCTTGTTAGAGGAGAAATATCCAAGATAACATCATGTTGGCCCAAGAGTTAATCACTTGCATGAAGCTCCCAGCAAGAGGGGTTAACATTGCCATCAAATTGGACATGGAGAAAGCTTACGACAGACTGGATTGGCAATCCATGATCTGGGTCTTCAGCCTTTGAATTTTCTGAAACCTGGACCAACATCGTGTGGAGATCGATCAGCAACTCGTGGTTCTCTATGGTTATGAACGATCAGGTGGACAGTTTCTTCAAATCGAGTCGCCGGGTTAGGCAAGGAGATCCTCTATCTTCCACCATCTTCATCATTATGACAGATGCATTGAGTAGAAACCTTAATAAGATGGCGAGGACCCACAACTTCCAGCAATATTATACTGCCAGCGGTTGTCCGATCATCACCCACCTGGCCTTCACAGACGATATCCTCATATTCACTTTCGGGGACGTCGGATCGGTGGAAGTCGTCAAGAAGACGCTTCAGAGATACGCCGGGTGCTCGGGTCAGAATATCAACCCGGCCAAAAGTGTTATCTACACCCACCATAATTTCAAGAGAGAGCAAATGACCAGCCTCCCCATCACCACCTCCTTTCCCATCAAACATCCCCCATTCTACTACCTCGGATGCCCCCTCGTGTATGGTAAATCCAACGTCAGTATCTTCGAGAACCTTCGAGAACCTGATCAGTCGCATCAGGAAAAAAGTCGAGGGATGGCATAACACTACCCTTTCCCAAGGAGGCAAGATGATCCTCATCAATCATGTCATCACATCTATTCCCATCTACACCCTGGCAGCGTGCTCCCTCCATAAGAAAGTCCTATCCTCCATCGAAAGTATCTTCAGCAACTTTCTCTGGGGGCACAGCGACGGCCACGACAAGCACCACTGGGCTAGTTAGAATACCATGGCTCGTCTTACTGGGGAGGGGGGTCTGGGTTTCACTAAACTCTCCCACATCGTTAATGCCTTTTCAATAAAACTGTGGTGGACGCTTCGCACGAGTCAGAACTTATGGACCAGGTTCATGAAGGCCAGATACTTCAAGCACATCCACCCGTCGACGGCCATCTCTAACAGCAGATCCTCTGCGGCTTGGCGTCACATCCTTATCAGGTGATCTCTTGCCAATCCTGCGATTCGCCTACTGGTGGGCAACGGTGATTCGTTGGTATTCCTGGAGCGCTGGGTTGGAGTCACCATGCTTTCTAACCTTTCAGTGGCACCGAAGCATAGCACCATCAAGGACTTGTGGGACCCTCTGATAACAACTAGAATTGGAACAAAATTTGAGACTGGGCCGGTGCAGAGGCGGTCAATTGCATCCGCCGCAGCGGATTGACGATTGGGTCGGAAGCAGATAAGATCGAGTGGTCGCCCGTAGCTGTCGGTGTTTTTTCGGTTAGATCGGCCAGAAGAGTGATCCTTGGCAATGCAGTGCCATCTCCAACCATTGCATCCTTCTGGCAGACATGCATCCCCAAGAAGTGGTCCTTACTTATTTGGAGAGCCCTTCGTAATATCCTACCCACTGATGACTCTCTCAATACTATCGGGTTCAGTCTTGCGTCAGCATGCACATGCTGCGCCGACCGTCATTCCGAAACAGTCAACCACATCCTCAGCCAAGGGGACCTCCCGGTCCAGGTCTGGAGAGCACTATCCCGACGTTACAGAATGACTCACGAGGGCAACAACTTCCTCGACCTCATGGCGACCTGGGCTTCTGCGTCCCATGGCCACCAGATTGTTGCTGCCAACGACACGTAGGTGATCTGGAAAAAGCACAACAAGGCGAGATATGAAGGCCACCAGTACACCGCAGACCAACTAATTTAGGAGACTATTCGTCAGTACCGCAAACGGAGCTCCCTCTGTTCGTACGGCCAATCGAACTTTTGGAGCTCTCTCTTATCCCCGGCTTAGACGTTTTGATTTTCGTTTTCTCCTCTTTTGACAGTATACGTGTAAAGGCTTTGGTATTTTGCGCCTTATGGTATACTTATATATGTTCGGCCTTTCCGGCCTTCATGAATAAAATAGATTGTTGGAATATATATATATATATATATATATATATATATATATATATATATATATATATATATATATGATCATGCTATAGGATATTAACCTAGGGATTAGTGAGTTAGTTTAGAAATGACCCAACAAGCTTAACTTGGCATAGTTGGCTAGCAAGTTGACCAAGTTGACAAAAGTCAACTTTGGGTCAAACTTGACTCAAATGGACTTGAAATGACGAGATAACTTAAGTTTGACATAAAATTAGACTAATTGACTAGTTGACTTAGGTTTGACCTAGTTTGACTCGAATGGTTAACCAGAGCTAACCAAGGGTTGACTTTGACCTAGCTTGACTAGAATAGTTGCCAGAGTTGACCAAGAGTTGACTTTGACCTAGAATGACCTAGAATTATTTAAAATTCATTGTAGATTACTCTTATTTCATATTAGACACTTTGTAACCTGTGGTTGCTCTAAATAGGACTCAGATACTCCAGTTCGGACTCATATTCTCATCAAACATTTGGGATATCAGGCGAGTACATTATTTGACCGTTTCAAACTTGCTAAGAATTATATTCTTGTTATAGAGTAATTTACTTGATGTTGACATGATGTTATCACGGATTAGTACTATATGGATTTTTACATGAGATGTTATCCCCCTCGGGTGAATCAAATACATCATGTCATGTACTTTTCATGAACATCATGTATTCCATGGTCTCTTATTATTCATGTACACTCATGTGCTATTATGTACTCTCATAATCGTATGAGCTTCATGTATAAAAGTTTCATGTATAATAACATAACCTGTATAGATCCTTGTGTATTGATTGGGGTACGGGAGAGTAGAAGTAGTCATGTGAACAATTCCAAAGTAGTGTAATCATGTATAAATTCTGTAGTATAATCATGTATAAACTCAATCCGTTCACATAACTATCTTATACTCTAAATCACATAGTCACTTACAGTTCTCTATTACCATATATAGATATCTTTTGTTTATCAGATTCTCTCTTTCTCTTTATGTTTATTTCTTACATCGTTTCATGTATCTTATTCTATAGTATGCTTTATATTTCATGTCATAATATAAACTGCGTGAGATGTATTGTGCTCGTTCCTGTCCTGATTGGGCCTGTTGAAAATATTAAATAGAATGAGGAGGAGTTCTGCCCTACTTACTATGGAGCTGGCTTAGATGACTCCGGTAACTTGGACCATCAGGAGGATCCGGCAGTTGTTGAGGACTTGCCTATTGTCGAGTTTAGAATTCTAGACTAGTTATCTTTATTTAGATGTTTTTGTCATTGAGATGTACTTCAGTTATTTGGATTTTCATGTTGTTTAAACATCCAAACTTATTTTTTTTAGTTGTAGTTCTCTGTTGAAATTATTATCCATCTTTATCTCTTCATTCCATCTTAGATTATGTGATTGAGTTGTACTTTATATATGGTCCTCCTTTTGGAGAGTATATCATTATATAAGTACAGTTATATTGTTAGATGTTGTGACCTAGGATAGCGTTCTACCACCGACACTGCGACATAGGCTGGACGTACCCACTTATCGTGCCTTTACACTGGGTGCGGGTCGTAACACGTTTTTAGTGGTGGCCCATGCAGGTCGAGAGAGTCGCAACTAGTACGATTTTGTAGTGGTGCTCGAACTAGAGTATCACTATAGCCTATAATAGGATATAGGATATAAGTTTAAGGTACTCAATTACATTAGAAAAAACTCTTATCTAATTCTTCCTACAAATTGCCTTCTTTTGTGATAACTGTCCTCCTTTGATTATACTGTTTTTTGTATTTGCTTTGTTTGATCCGGGTGCTCTTCCCATAGTTTTGTATTTGTATCATTTGCTATTAGACACCATCTTTTTTTTGAATCGTTGCCTAGGACTTACAAAATCACGATTGGAGGTGGCATCATCCTCGTCAGTGATATTTGCAAGAATCAGAGAGTAGTTTTTGGAGGCCGAGAACTGGATGTGAGTCTGCTCGTAATGCCATTACCGAACTATGATATTATACTTGGGATAGATTAGTTGAGCAGACACCATGCTTGTATAGATTGTCGCAGTGGAAGAGTTCTTTTCAGAGTGCCAAGAGAGCCAGAGTTCGAGTTCACCAGACAAGAGGCGGAGCAGAGCAGCAGAGTTTTCTGTGGAGTTTCAGTAGAGGAGCAAAGCGTGCCACATACATTGATAGCTGAGTTCATGAATGTATTTCCGGGAGAGTTGCCAGGGTTACCTCCGGACAGAGATATGGAGTTCCATACAGTTTTGGTGCCCGACGCAGAGCCGATATCTCAGCACGTTTGTAGAGTGAACAACAGCGAGATAGTAGAGTTAAAAAAGTAGGTGGATGAGTTACAGGATAAAAGTTTCATCCGATCGAGTTCTTCATCGTGGGGTGCACTGGTACTCTTTGTGTCGAAGAAGGATGGGTCGGTACGGATGTGTATCGACTACAGGGCTCTCAACAGCCTCACAATCAAGAACAAGTATCCGCTGTCGAGGATCGATGATCTGTTCGATCGGAACGAAGGTATTTTCTAAAATTAATCTGAGGTCAGGTTACCATAAGTGAAGATGAAGCATGATGACATTCCGAAGACAACATTCAGGATACGGTATTACCAGTTTGAGTTCATGGTGATGGCATTTGGGTTAATTAACGCCCCGACAGTGTTCATGAACCTGATGAACAAGGTATTCCACCAGTACTTGAACAAGTTCATGGTGGTGTTCATCGACGACATCATGGTGTACTTGAAGACCCCAGAGGAGCATGATGAGCATTTGAGAGTGGTTCTGGAGACTCTCAGGAAGGAGAAGTTTTATGGCAAGCTCTCAAAGTATGAGTTCTTCTTGGATCGAGTTGATTCCCTAGGTCATGTTGTGAACGGGGATGGGATCTCAGTCGACCCGAAGAGGATCAGAGCAATTAATGCGTAGATAGCACCGAGTTCAGTTGCGGAGATCAGGAGCTTCCTGGTATTGGCAGGCTACTACAGGAGGTTCGTTCAGGATTTCTCCCGGGTTGCAGAGCCATAGACTAGGCTGACCCGGAAGAACACATAGTTTATCTGCTCAGAGGAGTGTCAGGTCACTTTTAATAAGTTGAAGAAGTGACTGACGACTACCCCGATTCTGATATTGCCATCAGGATCAGGCGGATTCACTATCTACCGTGACGCCTCAGTGAAGGGTCTGGGTTGTGTCTTACAGCAGCATGGGAAGGTGATAGCCTATACATCCAGGAAATTACGTCTGTATGAGAAGAACTATCCTACTCATGACTTGGAGTTGGTGACAGTTATCTTTGCGCTTAAGTTGTGGAATCACTATCTATACGGAGAGCATGTGGAGATCTTCAAAGACCACAAGAGCTTGAAGTATATATTTACACAGAAGGAGCTCAATGAGACAGAGGAGATGGTTGGAGTTGATGAAGGACTTCGACAATTTGTTATAGTATCATCCAGGGAAGGCCAACGTGGTTGCTGATACCTTGAGTAGGTATTCGTAGCCATATGTTTGACGGTGGATCATCACTTGTTAGCAGATCTGGAGAGCATGGAGATCGAGATGATAGTGCCGGGAGTTGAGATACAGATGTGGGGACTGCAGATTCAGTCGGACTTAATGGAGAGGATCAAGTCGACTCAGTTTGATGATGTTGCTCTACGGTGTATCCGAAAGCAGGTTCGAGCAGGACTTGCGGATAAGTTTGTCATTGCAGAGGATGGCGCATTGAGGCACGGTTCCAGACTGTGTGTGCCTAGTGGAGACCTTCGGGAGCAGGTTATGCAGGAGGCTCACCGTTCTCAGTACTCTATGCATCTAGGTGCCAACAAGATGTATAGTATCTGAAGGAGCATGTATGGTGGTATGGAATAAAGTGGAAGGTAGCACGTTTCATAGCCAGATGTTTAGTCTGTCAGCAGGTTAAGGCAGAGAGGCAGAGGCCAGGATGAATGTTACAGCCATTGCCCATATCAGAGTAGAAGTGGGAGCACATTACGATAAACTTTTATTTCAGAATTACTACGTACACCAGGAGGAAAAGACGCAATTTGGGTCACCTAGACAGGTTAACCAAATCAGCCTATTTTTTGTCATTCAAAGTGGGTTTGTCTATGAAGAAGCTAGCAGAGATGTACGTGTGTCAGATTGTCAGACTTCATGGAGTTTCGGTGAGCATTGTCTCGGATCGAGATAGTCACTTTACTTTCCATTTCTAGCAGAGTCTGCATACTAGTTTGGAAACTCTGCTTAAGTTTAGTACTGCATACCACCCTCAAAAGGCCGAACAGTCAGAGAGGACTACTTAGACACTTGAAGACATGCTGCTGACTTGTGTCATAAATTTTAGAGGTTCTTGGGAGGATCATTTGCACTTAGTGGAGTGTTTGCCATGAAATATAAAAGAACAGAACAATTATCGGAGGACTGGACTTTTACTTCACAATACAAACTTGCTTGTACAAAGAAAGCCTAGGGAGGAAAACCTAGGTACAGTAATCTAAGTACAATTGTTTATTTTAGATTCTGGAGGGTGACGGTAGAGGCTCGGGAAAGCGACGGCAGCTCTGCCTTACTCCTTGGACGATCGGGTGCAGCCTTACTCTGTAGAAGAACTGCTGGGCGTTGATGAAGAAATGCTCTTTCTTCAGGCTCTCCGGCTCTCTCTGTATATCTCTCTCTGTCTCTGTGTATGTGTTTATGTGCGTCTATCTCTCTCTCTGTATCTGTCTATTCGCAAGGGAATGGCACCCTGCTATTTATAACAGTGGGGGGGCCTCATTAGGGTTTACAATGATTGCCCATTCTTAAAAGTCGACGGCTAAAGATCACGGGATCTGGGCTGTTCATCTTGATTTGAGCAATAAATGTGATCGCATCAAATCTTTTGTGGGTAATTAATACTGATTGACATAAATCCTCCTGATTTGTCATGCCAATCTCGAATTCCTCGACACTGTCTTTAATTGGCTTATTTGCAAATGATCTAATTTGATCCCAATATTTCGTTGGGATTTGTTGAGGTATTTCGATCAATCTGATGCCACGTGCCCCGCTATCATGCCACGTATCATAACAGCAGAAATCTAAGCCGCAGGAAAGTTGCTCCTTATTGGGCCGTATAAGGCTGGCCACGTGTCAAGGTTGCCTGAAAGTGGCCCCCTGACTATTTGGACCGTATGGTAATGATTTGAGCCGCATGAGTGTGGATGACTGCATGAGTGAATCGCATGGAGATAGTCCTCGTGAGCCACATGGGGATGGTCTTCGTGAGCCACATGGAGCTAGTCTTCATGAGCCGCATGGGGATAGTCTTCGTGAGCCGTATGGGGCTAGTCTTCGGGAGCCGCATGGAGGAGCCTCCGCTTGGACCGCATAGGATGGTCTCTTCTTGAGCCGCATGGAGCTAGTCTTCGTGAGCCGTATGGGGATAGTCTTCGTGAGCCGCATGGGGCTAGTCTTCGTGAGCCGCATTGAAGAGCCTCCGCTTGGGCCGCATAGGATGGTCTCTTCTTGAGCCGCATACGACTGTCCACGTATCAAGGCAGCATGACAGTTTCTGAATCTCGGGGGTTTGTGTCAGAGATTTTCTTAGCTTCCCAAGGAGTCCATCATTATGAGGGAGTCATAATAATATCTTTGTGTCAGAACTGTCACCTTGTCAGAGTTGTCAGCCGTCAAGGTATTTAATGTAGTAAAGGACGAACGAAAGAGCTGTTTGCAGACCACGTGGCTCCTCTATGAGTCGCATAGATCTTGTTTGATCCACATAGATGCTTAACCCACATGGATCCTTGAGCCGCATGAACTCTCTGAGCCGCATGGGGCTCTCTGGCCGCATGGATCCTTTTTATTCTTTTCCATGCTTCTACAAGACCCCCTTCAAAGTTTTTAATTTGTAAAATTGAAATACTTTGAATAAGAAGCATGGCCATATATTCTTCTGGCCGCATATGACGTCTCGGCCGCATGGATGTGGCCGCATTGACGACTCAGCCGCATTGATGTCTCAGCCGCATTGAGTCAATCAGTCGCAGGGACTTTCGGGCCGCATGAGCTTCTCACCACGTCATCCTGCCATGTGCGAAGATCTTTTGCATTAAATGCTATTGATCTGCTGTCAGTTTTAAGGCTACTTTTCGGAGGAGGATCCCAGGAGTTTGGCCTTCATTTTAGGCGGCTCGCCTCAATAATCAAAGGGTCAGTTTTTGTGTTTACACGAGAATCGAAATGTCCTGCTTTTGTTTATAAATAGGGACGAATTTAGTGGGAAGGATTTCTTTACTTTCTCTTTCGTCTCCAATTCTTGCAGTCTCCACTTTCTTTCCTTCTCCGACCGTCAAAAATGGCCCCCAAGTATTCCAAGATCGCCTCTGCTGCTGCAAAAGGCAAGAAAACGGCTTCCTCGTCGGCCGCCGTGCCCGAAGTACACCCTGATGTTCGCCCTGCTTTCAAGGGTAAGAAATGGATTTGAATAATTTGAACCCCAAGGACCCATGGCTCTATTGTATAACATGTGCACAAGCCTTCATCCTTCGTTTTTATTGAACCGCCCAAGCTCGACCATGATGGAGCCGCATATGTTGTATGGGCCGCATGACCCTTTCATATTCGAGCAACATAGGGCATGCCCTATGTTTGAGCCGTATTGAGAAAGATTTAAACCGCAGAAGTGCTTCTGGATTTGAACGCATGGGACCTCCTTTGAGCGGAACCGTGTATATTCCTGACAAACTGGCCCGCATTAAATTTTGCTGAGTCACGTCGCATAAACTCCTCTGCGAGATAGAACCGCATAAGTTTTAATCCAAGCCGCATAGGCTATCGAATCAGTATCACATGGAACTCCCAACTGAATTGGGTCGTATGAAGCTGCGTTGACCCGAGCCGCATAGGCTCTATTAAAGCCGTGCCGCATAAAATCCAACTGAATTGGGCCACATAAGGCTTCGTCAATCCGAGCCGCATAGGCTCATAGAAACTTCTTTTTGAGAAACTTTAAGTGGTTTCGTTTTAACCTATCTTTTAATCCTGTTTCTTTTGTCCTTTTCCAGTGAACCTCCCAACCAACCCGGCCGGAGAGCTTCTAGTAGGTTCAGCTCAGTTTGCCGTGGGTGTGCGGCTTGACGATCTAATTCGACATATGACAGATCAAATTTCCTCTAATGAGCCTTTAGAGAGGGTGGCTACCATCAACAACCAACCTTTCCATTTTCTTTGTACTATGATAAATTCGGAGAAACTGGACGGAGAATATCTGAAACCAGCTTTTCTCTTTGGGGATGCTTTATCCGTAAAGAACTTCCGAATGCTGGACGTTTATGAGAACTGGGACTTCACTGTAGATGGGGTGGATATCCATGTTCTCGATATGGAGCGACATTTTCCCCTCTCGTGGTTTAATATGGTGCCGTTGGACAGGAAAATGGCAGACTCTCTAACTCCAACCCAACAGGGGATGTTCGTGGGCAACATCTACTATAATATGAGTATTAGGTCAGCATGTGCAAGTGGGAAGTCAGTCAGCCGAACTGTGATGTGGCTGATTCTTGGTACTTTTATAAATGTGTCTGGTCCTAACTTCACTTTTACCCGAGCTGATACCTTCCTGAATCAACTCAATCGCAAGGGGTCTTATCCTGTGGCCAGGTTGTCGCTGCTGAATTGGATAAACCTCATTCCCACATGGGCCAATCTTTCCTCGTGGATCCTGAAGAACTACGAGGAACTCCTTCGGGAGATTGACCTTTACTACGCCATCCGGGGTACCTGTTATGGATTGTCCATTAACAAGCCGCTGTTCATGGCCCTTTTGGAGATGTATAGCCGGCGTACGGGGACTTTCTTCACGCCCGGGGGAGAGTTGGGACTTGCTCTCCATGAAATGCATGCTGTTTCTAAGCTGCCGTGGAGAGGCGAGGCCTTTGAAGTATATACCCCGATGAACGAGGAATTTGATGATCTGGATCGACAATTTCCTGGTTTCGTCGCTGTGTACCGGGAGCTGCTGTGCCACCAAAGCATCTGTCAGCAGACTGCTATCAAGAAGAATAATAGTTCAGAAGGGAATGCCCCCTATACTATGGCCTGGGTCGCGTATCTTTTCAAATTATGTCCTTTCGGCCGGGTTTCTTCTCGGGGTCCTCAAACCCCAACGGAGGTAAATGACCTAATGTGGAATGCAAAAAGGTCGAGGTCCACCCGCGATAGATTTGGGAGCCGTACTGAATCCTTCAGTTATTTCTACTATGACACCCGGCAGATGTCCGAGAAATCAATCTTGGCCGGGTTCTTGATGGTATGGCTACAAAATTGCGTAGTCTCGGGCGGGGCAGGTTCTACTGAAAGGATCAGCCGCCACTTTATTCTCCCGGCTGTGAAGATGGTCTTCAAATTAAGACTGGCCCTTCTCCCAGCTATGGTGTGTAGCATACACCATGGCCTCCGTACCTTTTCGTCTAAAGTCATTGGTCGCGAGACGACGCTGGACTTTGAGCGGATAGAGCTACAATACCACTATCTCATGGGGTGGTTATTGATGCATTACCGGTCATTGATGAGGCCCGGGACAGAGGATGATGTTGCCGCTGATGATGCCTTCCTTTTCTGATACCGTCATCAATCTTGGGAGTATGACACCATGCCGGCTTGTCGGAGGGCGTTGGCGAGAGTTGACGGGCCCGACTTCTTTGTGTCTCTTCCTCAGTTTACCCCTAGAGAAGTGAGGGGGATACACGTTGATGGCATTGAACCTCCCCAGCTCTTATCTGAGAAGATGCTCCTATGGCTGCGCAACATTCGTCCCGCGTACCTAGTATATCGTTACCGAAATAACGTATACTTGGAGCCTTATTTGCCTAGCAGGTTTTCTCGTCAATTTGGGTATAGTCAGTTGTTCCTTGACTGCCCCAGTTCTTGCCTGGGCTTCGAGGGCAATGTCCTTGACGGTATCCGGGTGTGGCATTATTACAATATTGTTCATACCTGGGCTAGCTTCTCAGTCCCTGACGCTAATACGCAAGGGGATATTCTGTACATGGCAGCCCTTTATCACGTTGCGGCGAGCAAATCTTCCGTGAACTTTGACATGAACACCAGCTTCATTGTCGGGACCGGCTTGGCAGAAAAGCCCGAGGGTTCCAGGAAGAGAAAGAGAGGGGAAAATAGGGTTCCTATGCCAGACTCGGAGTCCACTGTGGTGGACGAAGAGGATGACGAGCAGCCGCCGATGACTCGTCGTATTCTTCGGACGAGGAGGTAGGTAACCAGCCTCTTACTGTGCCGGACGAAGAGGTGGAGGATCATCCACCTGTTGTGCCTGTTGCTTCGTGCCAACGAGGCAGGAGTCTGTCTACTGACGATGGCAGGACCTACTCCATAAAGCGGGCTGCGGTAAGACGTCGCAGGCTGTTTATTGATGTTGACGCTCTTTCGGAGGTGATTGGAATTTCAACTGCCTTTTCCTTTTTTTCTAAATTACGGCCTAATTATTTTTCTTTTGCTCCTTGTAGGCATTCGGGGAGTCTGCTTCTCGAGACTCGACTACTGAAGTCGATCCAGCCTTGTCTACTTTGATCCATGATATGTACACCGCCATCAATTCCGCTGGGGTTTTTACGGAGGCGGCCGGGGAGTCTCACCTTGATGAGACCTCAACCCATAGGGACGGGGGCTCTACTGCCCCTGTTCCTGAGACAGCTAAATTCCTAAAGTATGATACTGACCTGGCTGGCTCCACTTCAGGGGTGGCTGGGGCGGAGAAACCAGTTGAATTTAAGTTGGAAGCTGCGGGTGGGGAGACCATGCCAGCTTCGAACGAGCTACAGCCTCCGAGCTCTTTCCTTGGTAAGATAAACCAGCTTCTTAACTTGTGAGGAGGCCTATTTGCTCTATAATCCTGTCCTTTGTGGGTTAATGATTGCTTTGGACGTGAAGGTCCTGTCCCTTTATTGCCGATGATGGACATTGCCAGGGCGGACTCTACCGGGGGTGATCTGATGGAAGCTCGTGTGCCTTTTTTTTTCCAACCCATACTGAGGGGATTTTAGCTGGGTCAAGTTCGGGAGCCTTTGTGATAGCACAGCTGGAGCAAGGGACGACGCTTTCCGCGCCGTCCTCTGCGAAAAGGGTTTCAGGAGTTAACCTTTCCGTTCTACCAAGTATCCAGGCTCTTCGGACGGCGGAAGAGGAGATAGCTGCCATCCATGCATCTTTTCACACAGAATTCATTTCCCTAGTGGCAGGGACGGAAGTTCTGAGGCTACTCCTTCGGTACTGCCTGCCACACTCCCTTTGACGCCGTCCTCTACAGAAGTTTTGGATGAAGTATTCCAGGATGTGGTCGACAGTTTCTACCGCCACATGAAGAGGCGGATTGAGGCAGCTGTGGAGAGGGGGACTCCCTTTGCTATGGCCCATCAATGCGTCGGTGGCCAAATTAATATCCTTAGAACACTTCACGGTAGGGCGGGACTAGCGGTGCTTCTGGATCCTAAGCTGTTAGAGGCCGATCGTCTTGTGGCCCAGTTTTATGTACTGCGACAAGCTGATCTATCAGTGGCCACAGATCAAGAGCGTACTTTCCTCGCAATCGCGTTAGAGAAGGTGAGGATTGCTCGGGAATCGCTCAAGCCAGCTATATTGAAGGATCGTCGGGACCTGACTCAGTTGTACGATCGATGGAGCCGTCATACTTAAGATTGTGCGGCTCGAGAAGCGACTGCCTTTTGCGGGGTAACTGACACCCGGGAGCAGATTCTCGAGCTCCAGAGAAAGCTGGCCTTTCTGGGGTCCGAGCTTGAAGCTGCTCGTACTGAGAAAGGGGTTGCTATTCAGGAGGCTGACAAATTTAGTAGAGCTTCTGCCAATTTGGAACTTGCTTTGAAGAAGATGGAAAATGATTGGCAGGTATATATGTACTTGAATGATGCGGAGCAGTTGTCCCAGGCGGCCGAGCGCCGAGCTAGGCAGCGGCTTGAGCGAGGGACCACCTTGGTGAGAAACCGCCTTTTGAAGTTGTGTAATGTCGAACTATAGTCGGCCTTTTTCTGGTTTTGTTCCTGTTTTCCTTTTCTTTTTCTTTTTGAGAAAGACATGGTCTCCACCATATGTAATGCTTCTTTGTCTATCAAATAAAGAGTACTTTCCTTTCTACCTTTCATTTGCATTGCTTGTTGTGCCTGTGGTATTGTGGTGATGTTTGCCCCGCATGGGGGACTTGTTTGTGGACCTGTTACCTCTGGCATACCTTGGTTTTAGGTACGGGTAACAAGTTTGACTGGGGATATTTAGAACGGTTCCATGGTCATGTTGTCGTGGACGTTCCAGGTATCGGAAGATAAAATACCACGGAGGAGCTGGGCTCCCGGGGCATGATGAGAAATGGTGGGCCTGTACTAAGAGACTTAGCACAGGACATTTGTGGGCCTATTATCCTTGGCGTACCCCGACTTAGGATACGAATAATATGATAGAGGGGAACCAACACACTTACTTAGAGGTAATGAGGACATGGCAAGTATGAGGGTTTTACCGTGGAGTTATCCTACTCAGAGGTAATGAGGACATGGTAGGAGTGGACTCAACGGAGGATATTTGTGGTCAACAGAGGACATTTGTGGACCTATTATCCTTGGCATACCCTGTTTCAGGGTATGGATAATAAGACGAGAGAGGACCGACATACTTACTCAGAGGTAATGAGGACATGGTAAGTACGAAGGTTTTACCGTGGAGTCTTCCTACTCAGAGGTAATGAGGACATAGTAGGAGTAGACTCAGCGGGGAATATTTGTGGTCCTATTATCCTTGGCGTACTCCGGTTGTGGGTACAGATAATAAGTCGAAGGGGAATCATCATACTTACTCAAAGGTAATGAGGTCATGGCAAGCATGAAGGTTTCTTCGACGGAGCCTTCCCACTCAGAGGTAATGAGGACGTGGCAGGAGTGGGCTCAATGAAGAAGGGTACATAGAACGATTCAGAGGTAATGAGGACATGGAAGTTCTATGTAAAGGGGTGATTTGTTTTTGGCGGAAGTGAAAGGACTCAGAGGTAATGAGGACATGGCCGTTTTGGAAATTTGTGGATCGGTTACCCTTTTTGTGCGCTGGGAGTGCGGGTAGTGGATCATGAGGGAGGATCTCTTCCAGGAAGAAAGCTCAGAGGTATGGTCATACATGACTTACTATCCGAAAGAGTGACCGGAATGTGAGTTCAGAGGCACCTGCGGGTACATGACTCGATAATCTGGAATATTATGAAAGTGAGTTCAGCGGCACCAGCGGGTACATGACTCGATAATCTGGAATGTTGTGGATGTGACTTCAGCGGCACCAGTGGGTACATGACTCGATAATCTGGAATGCTGTCGTTTAGACATAATATTTCTTCAGGAACTTGCCGTTGTAAAATCCCTAAATTTCTACTATATTTTTTATATATATTAAATTTGGTACTGATTTAAATTTTTTGTATTGTACGTCGCATAGTCGTATTGTACGTCGTGCACTAAATTTTATTTTTCGTAGTTGCTCGACGAGTGCGAATACTTCAGCGGCACCAGTGGGTACATGACTCGATACTCTGGGACCGGCTCAGCCTTCAACGACCGACAAGCCTAGGTCGAAGGAGAATCGTTTTGATAAATCTCTCCGAAAGGACGCAGCCCAAGGGCTAGAGAGGCCCTAAAACTTTGACATTTTAGCACAATTGGCTAACACTCCGGCCAAATTGTCATTATATGAACTCCTGAGGCTCTCCAAAGACGTTCGTATTGCATTGAGCGAAGCACTCCAAAATGCCGATGCCTATCTCGCTCAATCTAACCTCACTGGGGAGGACTCACCCATGGATCTCCAAGATAGTGCCTGCACGGGAGCAATGCCCAACATCGTCTTCACTCCGCAGGACATGCTCATCAAAACCAACCTACATGATCGCCCGCTATACTACACGGGATACATCGACGATGTAAAAGTGGATCGGATGCACATTGATCCTGGCTCTTCCATAAGCATCATCCTGAAAGGTCTGCTACATTATCTCCGTATCCCAATGCATCGCCTAACACCTACAAGCACCGCCATCAGCGGTTTCAATTCGGGCAGGAGCTACCCTATCGGAAAGATTCGTCTGAAGTGTCAGATTGGCGATCTCCAATTCGAGGTCACTTGCTACGTCATAGATGTAGACACTTCTTACAACATCCTCTTGGGGCGCCCATGGATACACGATTATATGATCGTGCCTTCCACGCTACACCAGTGCTTCAAATATATCGACAAACACGGCTTCGTGAAGACAGAGTTTGCTGACATCGATCCCTTCAAAGGGGTCGAATCTTACTACTCGGACTCCTGTTTATACAAAAAGTCGAAGAGGCACCTGGATGAAAGAGACGCATAAGCTCATACTGAGACAGCCACGGGATCAGAAGGACCCCTGACGATCCACCTCCAAGCTCGCAAACCGGGCAAGTCTGCACCCCTCACTGCCACTCTGTAGAAGGACGCGATCAGCCTCTCGGTGCAAGAGGAGCAGATGATAATCCGGCTGCCTAGATCCAACCAAGTGCCGAGACCCACAACGGCGCCACTAACCATCAGCTTACAAAGAGTCAGTCAACCACAAACAGAGAAGATCAACCCCTCGGACAGGCCATTGACAATATGCCTTCCCAAGAAAGGTTGTCGCTTCGATACAAGGTCTGACACTTCCAGCGAACCAGTCACTCCTCGCTCTACATCGAATGCCAAACTGGGGGTCGCCAGTCTGCCAACGACTCCACGCTCTGCTCCATCAACTGGACCACTGACGATCAAGCTTCCTAGGTCGTCCTCTCAGTCTTCGTTCACACAGGGGGTAGCCGAAGAGGAACCAGAGCTAGCCAAGTATGTGGCCGCCCATACTAATGTACCCTCCGCTGATGATGTAATCCCCCTAGAAAAGATACCTTACTTCATCAATAAAGGGTTATCTTTGAACTACATCGAGCTCAATAAGCTATGTACGATGTATGCTATGGAACACGGTATAGGCGCTCACCTACACACACAGGTGACAAATGTGTACACCGCAATCCAGCTTACTCCAGTAGAAGACGCTTACCGAATACACAAGGGAGGAGATCATCCAGTCATCTTCGGCCGGACGAACAACCCTCATCCCCACACCATAGAAGAAGACGACCTCGGGTCAGATGTCGGGAGACTGCCTCTGTATCTCTATAGCCCTCAATCCAAATATCTCATGCAGAAACAGGGGTATGATCTAGAGACTACGCCAGGATTGAACTATGGCACTGGACGACGATTACCTTTGAAGTCGCCAGTCCCGGCGGGCAAACCACGGAACTACTATAACAAAACTCGATGTGGATTGAGGTATGTAACGCCTACTACGACCCCGGAAAGTTCAGATGAAGAATGCGACTGGCAGTCACATTCAACCGGATCACCAACTTCCGACTCAGATACCAGCATCGGAGATGTGTTCAGACAAGTCATGTCAGTCAACATGACGTTCGCCGACGCTTACGAGGAAGACGAAGACATCCCTGAAATCCTCGAGCTAGAGCCATGGGCCCAGCAATTAGACGCACAATGGGAAAAGCGATTCGAACTGAGAGAACCTCCTACTGAAGATAAGGTCATACAAGTGGATCTCGGCAGCGAATCTTCTCCAAAATCGATCTTCATCAGTGAAAGCCTAACCAACGAAGAACGAAAGTCGCTGTTAGAACTTGTCAGGGAGTACATTGATGTGTTCGCCTGGAGCTATGAAGACATGCCAGGGTTAAATCCTGACATCGCTCTTTATAAACTCAATATTCGGCCAGATGCGAAGCCAGTCATACAACAATAGCGACGCTTCCGTCCAGGCATTATGGACGCGATCGAAGCTGAAGTCAACAGACTAATAGCCAGCGGCTTCATTCGTGAGGAGCAATATCCCGATTGGGTCGTCAATATAGTACCTGTCCTCAAGAAGAATGGAAAAATTCGAATCTGCATCGACTTTCATAACCTGAACGAGGCATGTCCCAAAGATGAATTCCTCCTTTCTATCACAAACATCATGATCGACAATACCTGCGGCTTTGAGCGCATGTCATTCATGGATGGCTTCTCGGGATACAACCAAATCAAGATGTCTCCCGACGACGAAAAACATACATCATTCCGAACACCGATTGGCACGTACTGCTACACAGTCATGCCTTTCGGTTTAAAGAATGCTGGCGCCACATATCAAAGAGCTATGAGCATCATCTTCAGAGACCACTTACGCAAGATGGTGGAGTATAATATTAATGATATAGCCGTCAAGAGCCGTAGCAAAGGAGACCATCTGCAGGATCTAAGGAGAGTATTCGACCTAATGCGGACACACAATTTGAAGATGAACCCTACGAAGTCCTTCCTGGGCGTATCCAGCAGGAAGTTCTTAGGCTTCATCATCACTGCAAAGGGTATTCATGTAGACCCTGAGAAGACAAAAGCAATCATGGAGATGGGTCCCCCGAGAAATCTCTGCGAACTCAGAGGCCTTCAGGGAAGGCTAGCTTACATCAGAAGGTTCATTTCCAACCTCTCCGGGCGATGCCGACCATTTACGCACCTCATGAAGAAAGGAGTCTCATTCGTATGGGACGAAGAATGCCAGCGTACTTTCGATAGCATCAAAGAATATCTGTCAAATCCTCCGGTCTTGGTAGCCCCAGTCCCTGGAAAACCATTTCTGCTCTATGTACGAGCAATGGAACACTCCCTCGGTGCTCTGCTGGCACAGAATAACGATACAGGCCATGAACAGGCCATATATTACCTCAGCCGAATGATGATTGGACCAGAGCACCGATACACCGCTGTGGAGAAGGAATGCCTCGCTCTGGTGTTCGCCATTCAGAAAATGCGGCACTATGTCATCGGACAAACGATACATGTGATCTCACGAGTTAACCCTCTCAGGGTCCTCATGACTAAACCAGGGGCACTCAGCTCTCGCTTCGCTACATGAGCAATATTGCTGTCCCCTTATCATATGATCTTCGTCCCCTAAAAGGCAGTCAAAGGTCAAGCTCTGGCAGATTTCTTGGCAGCCCACCCAGGCTCAGAGTCCTCCAGGATATACGAAGTGATCCCAAATGAGGTCGCCGACTCGCATACAACCTCCCACAAAAATATATGGCGAATGTTCTTCGACGGCGCTTCGAGGACCGGACCTAAAGGTAATATAGTCGTCGGAGTCAGAGTAGTACTAATCTCTCCTTCCGGATTGGTGATTAACCGCGCTTATTCCCTCACTGAACCCTGCTCTAACAATGTGGCCGAGTACAACGCTCTGGTCATTGGCCTCCAACTTGCAAGAGAGCTGGGGGTAGAATACCTTAAAGCATACGGCGATTCCCAACTAATCGTCAATCAGATCCGGGGTTCGTACGAGGTCCGCCATGAAGATATGATCCCTTATCATCAAATAGCGATTAATATCATCTCGGCATTTGAAGGGTTCTTCATCGAGTACGTCCCCAGACTCCAAAATATTGAAGCCGATGCCCTAGCTGGTCTCGCCGCTTCCCTAGCAGTTCTGAATTATGATCGGCAATTAATGGAAGTGATAGGCCATGAACTGGTCTGTCCCAAAAACAATGTGCAATTCATCGCAAGTTATTCCGCACAGACGATCGATGATGCCCCAGATTGGAGACAACCATTCATCGACTTCGTCGTCTACGACATCCTGCCTGAGAACCCAAAGGAAGCTACTTCCATCAGAAGGCGTTCCCTCAGATTCTTCTACGATACAGAGACGAAAATGCTGTATCGCCGCTCCTACGACGGATTACTGCTTCGGTGTCTGTCAAACACAGAAGCCAAAGAAGCCGTACGAGAAGCCCATGACGGTATTTGCGGGGCCCACCAGCCCGGCCCGAAACTACAAGACCGCCTTCGCCGAATGGGCTACTATTGGCCCACAATGGTGGCAGACGCGATAGATTATGCTAGAAAGTGCAAAGCTTGCCAAGTCCACACGGACTTCATCCACCAACCATCCGAATTTTTACATCCGACAGTGGCGTCCTGGCCATTCGAAGCATGGGGAATGGATATTATTGGTCCAATCACCCCACCTTCCTTCTGAGGACATCGCTTCATACTTGCGATCACTGATTACTTCTCTAAATGGGTGGAAGCTGTCCCACTCGCAGAAGTTAAGACTTCAAACGTGATCAGCTTCCTTAAACACTACGTCATCTACCGCTTTGGACTGTCCCGAAGGATCATCCATGATAATGGTCCGCAGTTTACAAGCCACGCATTCTATCGGTTTTACGATAAGCACCGCATTCAGAATATCACCTCGATGCTGTACAACCCGGCAGCAAATGGGTTAGCAGAGGTGTTCAACAAAACAATCATCAAACTGCTCAAGAAGTTTGTCTCCTACAACAAGCACGACTGGAACGAGAAGCTCGGCGAGTGCTTATGGGCTTATCGCACCACGGTCCGAACAGCCACCGGAAATACGCCATTCTCCCTGGTATACGGAAGTAAGGCAGTCCTCCCCTTGGAGACATAGATCCCCTTACTACGTGTCGCCCTTACACATCAATTGACAACCGATGATAACTACCGACGTCGACTGCAAGAGTTAGAGGCCTTAGATTAAAAGCGCCTCCTAGCTCAGCAATGGATCGAGCTATACCAAGCACGCATCTCAGGAGCCTTCAACAAGAAGGTCAAAATCAGAACATTCCAGGTAGGCAATCTCGTCTTGGCAGTCCGGAGGCCAATGGTCATGACTCACAAGACCGCCGACAAATTCCAGCCAAAGTGGGAGGGCCCATTTATCATTGAGACGGTATTCTCCAAAGGTGCTTACCTCCTTGCAAAGCAAAATAGAGATTTGCTCATGCAGCCCATCAACGGCAAGTTCCTGAAGAAATATTATGTCTAAACGACATTTGCTACAAGGTCTTCGAGTCATGCGCCCGCTGGTACCACTGAACTCACACCCTCAGCATTTCAGAATATCGAGTCATGTACCGGCTGGTACCACTAAACTCACACCCACAACATTTCAAGATCATAGAGTCTTGTACCTGCTGGTGCCCCTGAACTCACCCCTACATCCCCTTTAGATTATCGAGTCATGTACCCGCTGGTGCCGCTGGACTCCCACTTTCTCAATATGTTAATTTACCGAGTTATGTACCCGCTGGTGCCTCTGAACTCACATTTCGGTCACTCTTTCAGATAGTAAGTCACGTATGATTATACCTCTGAACTTTCTTCCTGGAAGAGATCCTCCCTCATGATCCAATACTCGCACTCCCAGTGCACAAAAAGGGTAATCGATCCACAAATTTCCGAAAATGGACATGTCCTCATTACCTCTGAATCGTTTTGACTTCCACCAAAAACAAACCGCCCCTCACATAGAACCTCCACGTTCTCCTACCTCTGAGTCGTTCTATGTACTCCCTCTTCATTGAGCCCACTCCTACCATGTCATCATTACCTCTGAGTGGGAAGGCTCCGTCGAAGAACCCTTCATGCTTGCCATGTCCACATTACCTCTGAGCAAGTATGTCGGTCTCCTTTCGACCTATTATCTATAACCACAACCGGAGTACGACAAGGATAATAGGTCCACAAATGTCCGCTATTGACCACGAATATCTTCCGTGAAACCCCCCTGCCATGTCCTCATTACCTCTGAACAGGAAGGTTCCACGGTAAAACCCTCATGCTTGCCATGTCCTCACGACCTCTGAGAAAATATGTTGGTTTTCCTTTCACCCTATTTTCTGTATCCCGAACCAGGGTACGCCAAGGATAATAGGTCCACAAATATTCCTTTGCTAAGCTTCTTAGCATAAATCCACTACCCCACCATGCCCCGGGAGCCCAGCTGCTCTACGGCATTCCTTTTTTTTTAAGCACCGAGAATATCCATGACCACTTTGCCATGGCTGTTCCGGACATCCTGTCCAAACTTGTTATCCGTACTTAAAACTAAGGTACGCCTAGGATAACAGGTCCACAAACAATCCTCCAGCAAGTCCAATTCCGCAAACGCCATAAGTACAAGAAAGAGAAGATGAGTTGAAACATGCTCATTTATTCAAAATTCTAAGTACTACATCATTTGGGGATCACACCCCTTAAAAAAAAAGAGAAAAAGAGAAGCAAAAGAAAACAGACGGCTGATCACTGCTCTGGGGCACATAACGCCCTGAGACGGTCTGTCAGCAAAGCAACCGACCGCTCAAACCTCTGGGAGGCTCGACGCTCTGCCTCGTAGGTCAGCACCGCCTCATCCTCCAGACGAGCGTGAGCCTGCCAGTTATCTTCAAATTTCTTAAAAGCCCGCTCCAGGCTATCGGATGATCGGGAAACCTTCTTGGCCTCCCGAACGATCGACTCCTGCTCCGCCTGAGCAGCCTCCAGCTCTGACTCTAAGAAGACCAATTGCCTCTGGAGTCGAAGAATCCGCTCCTTCGTATCAGCAATTCTACGAGAAGCAGACTCTTTCCGAGCATGGCAAGCCTGACTCCTACGACCCAGCTGATCATACGAAGCGGAGAACTTATCAAGGTCCCCCCGTACAACTGGCCCAGCAGTATCTCGGGCCAGCTTAATCCAATCCCGAGCAGCAATGAGGAAGCCACGCTCCCGCTCGATAGCAGCAGGCAAGCCCGTCTGTCGTATCGCCAGTAGTTGGGTCACAAGCTGATCAGCCTCTATCAGCTTAGGTTCCAGCAGTGCAGCCAATCCTACCCCGCCAGGAAAGGACTTCAAGGTTGCAATTTGACCCCGAGCGCACCGGAGAGATAGAGAAAATAGGGTCCCCCGTCCTATGGTAGCGTCTACGCCCCTTTGCAAATGATGATAGAAACTGTCGACCACATCCTGCGTCGCCTCGTTCAGAGTTTCCGTGGAGGCTGGTGTCAACGGGAGCGTGGTTGGCAGCACCGAAGAAGACGCAACAGAATCCGCCGCTCCTGCTACGAGAGAAACCAGCTCCGCACGAAAGGACGCTTGAACAGCGGCCAACTCCTCTTCGGCAGCCTGCAAAACTTGAATACTCGACAGGGTCGAGAGGTCGGGCTCCGGAGCCGTATAATCTGCAGAGGATGAGGCGGAGACCATCGCCAACCCCATTCCTATCGACCCAGAGCTGGCAGGAGGCTCCTCGACCTGAGACGGCAAAGGAGAGGGAACGCTCCTTCCTCCCGTATCACGGCAGACCGAGCCTTCCCCAAGAACATCCACGGCAGGAAGTAAAGAATCAGGACCTGCAGGGCCAAGGCAACCATGAATCGATTTAACCCGGAGGATATGTTGGTAGAGCAAATAAGCCCCCTCACTAGTCAATATCTGGCTTATCTTACCAGTTGAGGAGTGTGGAGGCCGAGGTTCGCTTACAGCCACTGCAGCCTCTTCACTAACAGCTTCCGAGTCAGGTATAACAGACTCCTTCCCTCTTACATCCTCGGGAGGGGATGCACCGAGATCAACGGCACCTTGTTGAAGATCAGCGATTTCGAAGATGGGTCCGAGGGAACCTTCGTCACTCCGGGCCGGGACCTCAGCAACCTCGGAGCTTCCAGCCGCCGCTGAGAGAGCCCCCGCAGAAAGGACCGCAGCACACATATCGCTAATCAAAGCAGCAAGGGCCGGATCAGCTTCAGGGGTGGTAGACGATTCAGGAGAGGTCGGCTCATCGGACGCCTACAAAGAAAAGTGATTAAGTCATATCCCCAAGTGAAAAGAAAACTACAACAAAGAGATGGCTACGACTTGGTCTTACCTCCAGAATAGCGTCTGTATCTTCACCCTTCTCGGTAATAAGTAATCCGCGAGACCTAACGGCAGCTCTCTTCACGGAAAAGGTCACTCTACCGTCAGAAGACTCGTGTCTGACTCGTTTACGCGAGGAACCTGGCACATCCGAAGGCTGTTCTTCTCTCACTGCTTCCTCTTGTGCAGTAATCAACGGATCTTCCGCCAGTTCATCGGGTGTAGGAAGCGGTTGATCCGTTACTTCTTCACCCCCACCAGAAAGGGAGTCTGGGCTATCATCATCATCCTCATCCTCAGCCGACTCAAAAGGTTCTGATTCAGGGAGGGGGACCTGGAGCGCCAGTTGCTTTCTAGTCTTAGCCCCTTTGTGCTTCTCCTCTAAACCGGTACCCACGATGAAACTGGTACTCGGATCAAAGTTAATAGGAGGCTTGTTCGCCATAACGTGATACAAAGCAGCCACGTACAAAATTTCCTTCGACGCCTTAGCATCGGGAACTGAGAAGCTGGCCCGAGTATGATAAGCGTCATAATAATTCCACGCTCGGACGCCGTCAAGAACGCTGCCTTTAAAACCCAAACAAGGGTTGGGACAATCAAGGAACAACTGGCTATAACCAAACTGGTGGGAAAACCTGCTAGGTAGGTAAGGTTCCAAGTATATATTATCCCGGTTGCGATAAACCAGATGCGCGGGGCGGATATTGCGCAACCAAGCAAGCATATCCGGAGACAGAAAATGAGAAGGTCCAGTACCATCAAGGTGTACCTTCCTCACTTCCTCATCAGAAAAAGGAGGAACAGACACAAAGAGGTCACACCCATCCACTCTCGCCAGCACCCTCCGACAAGCTGGCATAGTGTTGTATTCCCAAGACCGGTGATGGCATTTGAAGAGGAAAGCATCTTCGGCTATAGCATCTTCCGCTATCCCAGGTCCCAGCAAAGACTTGTAGTGCATCGCCAACCACCCCATCAGGTAGTGGAAAGGCAGTTCTACGTGCTCAAAATCCAAAGTCTTCTTACGAGCAATAACCTTGGACGAGAATGTTCGCAGACCATGGTGTATGCTGCATACCATAGCAGGAAGGAGGGCCAATCTAACTCCGAATACTAGTTTAACGGCAGGGAGGATGAAATGACGACCAATCCTCTCGATAGAACCCGCTCCTTCCGAGACTACGCAGTTCCGTAGCCATATCATCAAAAATCCAGCCAGAAGCGCCTTCTCCGATATCTGTATGGTCCCGTAGTAAAAATAACTAAGAGAGTCAGCTTGACTCCCGAATATATCGCTCTTGGATCGCGACTTCTTGACACTTGACATCAGATCCCTTACCTCTGCATGCTTTCGAGGGGCTCGGGGAGTAACTTCGCCAGAAGGATCAACTCTAAAAAGATAATTAATCTAGGATGTGGTATGGGGAGCGGTCCCCTCGGAACTATCTGTCGTTTTTATAGCCATCTGATGACAAGCACTATGGTGGCACAACAACTCCCGATACACCGCAACAGAACCCGGGAGTTGCCTGTCCAAGGCCTCGAACTCCTCATTCGACGGGGTATACACCTCGAAAGGCTCATTCCCCTATGGAAGTTTAGAGACAGTATACATCTCGTGAAGAGCAAGCCCCAGCTCCCCTACTGGTGCAAAAAATATTCCCGTTCGCCGGCTATACATCTCCAAGAGCGCTACGAACAGTGGTTTATTAATGGGAAGCCCGTGGCAAGTGCCCTGAATGGCATGGTAAAGTCCCACCTCCCGCAATAATGTTCCATAGGTCTGCAAAACCCAAGTAGTCAACTGGTCCCACGTAGAGGTGGGGTTTATCCAGTTCGGCAGCGCCAGCCAACCAACAGGATAAGACTTCTTGCGAACAAGCCGATTCAGAAAAGTATCAGCTTGAGTAAGTATGAAGTTGGGACCGTATACATTCATGAAAGAGCCCGGGGCCAGACCCATCATATACCGGAGGACGGAATCCTTACCCGCATACGCTGACCGCATGTTCGGATTATAATGGATGTTGCCCATCAATATCCCTGATTGAGTAGGAGTTAAGTTACACACCATCTTCCTGTCCAGCAACACCATATTGAACCATGACAAAGGATAATGACGTTCTATGAGAGGAATATGGATCGCCACCCCATCCAAAGAAAAATCCCAGTTCTCGGAAATCTCTAAAACTTGGGGATTCTTAATAATTAAAGCATCACCAAAAAGGAACAAAGGCTTCAGGCATTTTCCATCCAGCTTCCCAGTATTCATCACGGAATGGAGGTAATGGAGGGTCTGATTCTCAATGGACTTCAACCTCTCCGAAGGCTCATCAGTAGGGAATTGATTCAACACATGCTTAATTAAGTCGTCAAGATGCACGCCCAGGGCGAATTGATTTGAACCCACTATAAGCTCCCCAGCAGGATTTACGGGCAGACTCACTGGAGAAAGACAAAAGAAACGAGGTTAGAAGATAGTCAAAGAAAACAGAAGCATTGGAAAGATTATTTGAGTCTATGCGGCTCGGGTCGTCACAGTCACATGCGGCTCAGCATTAGATACGTCCATGCGGTTTTGTGCACCGTAGCCGCATGCGCCTCCGAGTTAGCCGAGTCCATGCAACTCAAATTCAGACGAGCTTATAGACTCATGCGGTTCAAATTAAGCACGCCTACGAAGCCAGACCCATGCGAGCTGACGCGGATACAAGAAAGCGAGCTTATGCGGTTCGAAAGTGAGCGACGCTTATGCGGCCCAAATCGAAAATACATATGCAGCTCAGATCGAGTATAAACAAGCTCATGCGACCCCAATGGGGGAAGTGCTTATGCGGTCACATCGATAAGCCTCGTACATACGGCTTGTGCATAAAGTATGCAGCAGAGCCATGGCAACAGTTAGAGTTTTCAAACGACCCTTACCAGCAATAGGCGGGTGGATGTCAGGATGAAAAGCAGGTGCGCCAGTCGACGGATGAGCCGCCACGTTCGCCGTCGCAGTCGATAAAGACGCGGCCTTCTTGTCCTTCGCAGCCGCAGAGGATGATGTGGCCTTCTTGCCCGCAGCAGCAGCAGCCTTCTTGGGAGCCATTGTCGATCGATAAAGGGAGAAGACGAAGAGCAAAGTCTGCAACAGGGGATTTGAGCAAAGAAAGAAGGTAAAGAAACCCAAGGGGACTAAAAGACTCTTATTTATAGGCGAAAGAGACCCATAAAACGAACAAACGTCTCGGATGATGCCTCAGATTATGCTCCGCTTCAAAAAATAAAGACAAAAACGCTTCGGTCAAGGCATAACCGACCCTTGGGATCCTTCCCCAAAAGACGGCGTTAAATCAAAACGAATCAAGAGCATTTAATGAAGATTTGCACACGTAGTCAGGACACGTGGCAAAGAGCCTATGTGGACAGATGAATCTATGCGGCTGGGACACTTATGCGGTATGAACGGGACCATGCTTCTTATTCAAAGTGTTTCAATTTTGCAAATTGAAAACTTTGAAGGGGGTCCTGTAGAAGCATGGAAAATATCAGAATAATGGTCCATGCGGCTCCAGATACGAAGCCCATGCAGCTCATATGGTAGCTGTCTTATACAGTTCAAAGGAAGACCCTCCGTCTCATGCGGCTCGAGAGTGTATACGGTTCAGCAGGAATATGCGGCTCGTTCGAGGCCACGTGTCCCCCTGTGATCCTTCCCTACAGCTGGCCCTTTGAATAGTGGCTTCATTTAATGCTCTGACACGATTTGACGACTGTGGCGGCTCTGGCATAAAGTGTCATAATGGCTCTGCCATAATGACAGACTCTTTGGGAAAAGAGGAAGATCTCTGACCCGATCCGTCAGAAATCCTAGGTTGCCACGTGGCAAATCTCATGCGGCTTAAATAGAGAACAGCTTCATGCGGCTCACTGAGAAGTCACCCTATATGACTAGCAAAAATTAGCCATATGCAGCCCACTGAGAGCTCAGCCCTTGTGGCTCAATACAATGCTAGCTCATGCGGCTCGCAAAGACTATGCATATGCGGCTCATTGAGAGTTCGTTCCCTGCGGTTCGATGAAGCATTGTCCTATGCAGCTCACGAAGAGTATCTCCCTGCGGTTCAAGTGTTGCCCATCCTATGCGGCTCTGGTAGGACCCACAATCAAAACACGTAGCATCGGATCAATCAACGATTTAACTGAATCTCAACAAATTTATTTGACATCATCATCATAATTACTGAGATCAAGGCATATCATTTATCATCAAGCCAACGGGACACGTGGCGAGCAATCGGATATTGGTAGAATCCATCATGGAGATTTAAAGCAGTTAACATTAATTGCTCACAAGATTCGGTGCTATCCTCATTAATGGCCGAGATTCATTGTAATCAGGATCAAGGGTTCAGATAGATTGAAGGAGCGTCGACATTCCAAACAAATGATCATTAGCAAACCCTAATGATCATACCCCACTCTTATAAATAGCCAGCATCATTTCTTTGCACAAGGACCGACAACAAAAGAATAAAAATATACAGAGTCAGAGAGAGAATAAACAGAGAGAGAGAGAGAAGCCAGGAGAGCAACAGAGGAGCAAAAAGAGCCTTTCTTCGTCAACGCCAACCATCTTCCCACCAGGAGCCAAGGCTGCATATCGATCGTCCAAGGAGTAAGGCAGGGCTGCCGTCGCCTTCCCGAGCCTCTATCGTCACCCCCCAGAATCTAAAATAAATAATTGTACTTAGATTGCTGTACCTAGGTTTTCGTCCCTAGGCTTTCTTTGTACAAGCGAGTTTATATTGTGAGTCTAAGTTCAGTCCTCCGATAATTGTTCTGTACTTTTACAATCAATGGCAAACAGTGGGGATCAAAAATTCAATTGGAAAACATAACATGAAGGGAATTAATAGTTTTGAACCTCTGGAATAAGGTATCAGAACAGGGTATCATAATTAACAGAGAACCTATGTTCAAATCAAAATTTCTAAACAAAACTTAACTAACATGTCACCTAATGTAAACAGGAATTACACAACATACATGTAGGAAGAATTAGTCAATGATAGCAGCAGTTTAGACCAGGGTCAATTAGTGGGAAAGAAAAACTGGAACACTGTATCAGTGTGTATCAGGAATTAAAACAGTCCAACTAAATGAGCCAAAACTCCACATTAACCCAAACAAATATGTAGACCTATAACAACAGAGATTAACCATCATGTTTAGGACCTAAACATTCATTAAACATCATTTAAAATAGGTAATTAAGCAAGATAAACTCAGAATTTACATTCAGCCAAGGTGTATCAGTGGTATCAGACTTTGGAAGGAAAATTTTATGATTTTGAATCGAATAAATCAACAAAATCACAATCAGTGGGTTGGTAATTAGTGATACATGTGAGAGAGAGTTAGGAGTGTGTCCTAGTGTCCATGAACTGGACACAATGTGTCCAACCCGAGCAAAACACAAAAACTGAAAAAGAACACACATAGGCGTCGTGCACGTGTTCACTGAGGTCGTAGACACGACACAACACACGACTCCTCATGACACGTGGTTTTGCACACATGTAGCCCACATGTAGGGCTACACAGTAGACCCACCACGATGTGTCCATGACGTGTCCAGAGTGGACACGAACACATGTTTGTGCACGTGTCTGTGAGTGTATACAGCTGCCTGCGCGTGACAGGGCGTGTCAGTACGGGCTCGATTGCTCCCAAACCATTCGACGAGGTCCTACGAAACTTTGTAGGCCTCGTGTCAGTCATGTAGGGAGTCCTACTGTCAAATTTCCTGTGGTGAAGTGTCGTGTACAGGGAGTTATAGCCCCCGAATAGCAGGGCACTACCCGTGTGTGCTGTGAGCGTGTTCGTGTCCTGTTTGGACACGGACACGACTTGAAAACCAACTTATTCCATTTGCAAACTAATGTACACATATAAATCATCAAATTTGTTCAAACACTTTTCAAAAATAACAAATAAAAATCTTTTTTGGCATATCAACAAACACTATAAAAATGACAATGATACGTGTCCAAAATGGACACAAAAGGACACGAAATTCTGAGGATTCCTATTCCTACGGTCAAGCTAGGTATAGGGCTCCCTAATGATGCAAAAATAACAGGGTTCTATGGTGAGGAATTGAAAGTACCTATGTGTATCAAAAGCTCCAAAAAGCTCCACAAAGAGGTGCTCCTCTTGATGGCCAAATTCCTCCAATGAGCTCCAAAGCCAAGAACACTTGGTACCAACAGAAAGTAGAGGAAATTTAGGACTCAATGCAATTTGTTTGGGTTAAAAAGGAATAAAAATGAATTTACTAGGATTTATGGAAGATGGGAAATACCTCTTTCTAAAACTTGGCAAGAAAACCTAATGGAGGATAGCCCTAACTTTGAGAGGCATTAAATAGGGTGGGAAACCCTATATTGGCTGCCATGGGCTGATTAGGTTTAGGGTTTGGCTACATGGTGTGGGCCTATGGGCTTAAGTCTCAAGTCATTAATCATGACTTATGAAGTCATAAGCCATTTTTGCCTAATCAACTCCAAAACTCTCCAAACAAGTTCTAATGACTTAAACCTCACTAAATTAGGTCTAACCAAGTTTACATAACCTAACCAAGTGGTCTTAACCTAGGTTAGTCTCCTAGTCAACGCTAGTCAACCCTCATCCAAACAATTCAAAAATAAATTCTAAAAATTCCTATAAATTCAAATAAATTATAATAAAATCAAATAACCCCAAAAATGTCTAAATATCCTAATCACATGGCTAGGCTCTAGGGTAGGCAGTCTCTACTGTTCACTAGCACAACACCAAATCATAAGTCATGATTTAAATAGTTTTAAAAATTATTAAAAATCACCAAAAAATATATTAAAATTTTAAATACCATAATTAAATAAATTAAATACAAAATTTCAAAATTACCCTCCTCTGGAAAACTGGGTGTTACAATAGTTGATGCTCTGTCTTAGACACATCGGCCCACCACTTGTGACCTTGTTAGGTTCAGATACCTCTTGTCCTGCCCCCTTAACGATTATATAACTCAATTAGTTCAGTTACAGTTTCACTGTTGCAAATTCACCCTCAGGTGCATCAAAAAAAGGAACTGCCAAGTCCCTGTTTGAGACATGCACATCAAGCATCCATAGAATCAGAGTTTCCAAGTCAGTATACCAAGTGTCTAGGTTATGTTCACTGGGAACATTGAAGGTATTAGTTGCCTTGAGTATCACCTACCTTGTTCATTCCATTACTCATGTACAGGTCAGTTTTCTTTTACTCAGTCCCTTTAACCTTTGGATTGGCAGTAAATGGAAATTGTCGGGCTTCAAGGGGATAATGGTTTCGAATGGCTATGAAACTTTGTTCTTCACCAATTATCAGTAACTTGTATTTTTTATAACACCTAGATGGACATATGTTGAGCAAACAATAAAATCTATGGGGATCAGATGGATACTATACTGATATTGGTCCTGCTGATCAGTCCTGGAAAACTTAGCCATATACGTATTCTCTACATAGATGTAGACACCACTCAAGAACGAATAAAGGGCAGTAATTACCAGGGAGTCGAATGTTTGATGAGCATGATCCCAATCCTGGGACACAAACCTGGGACAAGTCACCTGATTTCCATATCAGGAAATCTAGAATTGTTCACACTTTTATGAGGACTGATGTCTGCGCATTAGGCTTTGGATGAACCCTTCATCATTTATCCACACTAAGGAGCCTCGAATAGAATGATCATCAGGTTCGGAGCACTCGAGGACAGGTAACAGACTTTAGGTGCAACCATGACCCTGTATAGAGATTGTTTGGTCACAAGACAAGAACAAGTCCTTGGTATATATAGATATTTCTAGGTTTCAGAATTAGTTTGGACTTATGACCAAAACATCAGACATTAGGAATTTCTTAAGACCTTCAAATTAATCAATTAGGACTAATAGAGCGTTATTGGCACCTTAGGAATTGACTGAGGCAATCGGGTTTTCTTACCAGTTTGCAGTAATAGTTGTTTGGCCATGTTTACATTTCTCTAATCTATAATCTTGTTCAGAAATGCTTCAATTGATTGTGTTAAATAGGGGGGCTTCTTTCATCTCCTGATTCATACACGATGTCGAAGAATCTAGTAAGAACATCTTCTATCAAATTGTAGATAACCGTCTTACCTTAATAGTGTTCTTGCCTACAAGTTCTATTTAACCTGGATGCACAATTAGTTCTTCTTCTGATTCCCGAGGTCTGTGTTTAGTTCGTGGACCAACAACTGATGATGCACCAATATGGAATAGTCATTAATTTAGCAGTTAATTAGTTAATTGTGATAGTTGATATTATGTTGCAATGTCTTGGCACATCTGTCCTCGTGGCTCCAATGAGCAGCCAATAGATATATAAATGGCAATTCAAATGTTTAGGTGATGGCCATTCAGTCAGTCCCTTGGCCTATTTCTCAGTCCACTTAAACTCTTCAGGATCAAGTTGATGGGTAACAGGAATTAGAATTCAGGAATATAGGTTCAGGGTAGAGTTAGCAATATGTATAGTTGCACCCAATGTGGTTGGGTTAAGTTTTAACTGAAACAGGAAAGGGCTTGATCGTGTAAATTATGATAGAGAACCAGTAATATGTAGATTCCATATTAGAGAGTGTAGGACTTTACTTGTACTCAGCCTTAACCTTAGGAGTTTAGTTTGTTACCTGTACTGTCCTGATCTCTAATAGACTAGTAATAAGGTTCACCATCCTGATTGAAGTTCAGATTAGAGAGGGAGCCATGTAGGGCAGCCTATCCTGTCCTGTACCAGGCTGGACAAGCCTAGGCAATACGGGATGTGTATCATTGAGCACATGTGAGACTCCTGTACCTTGTCCATCCTTCATCCCATATTTCAGTAGCAGAATTTAGAAGGAGACTGTACATAGCAATAAGAATAGGATTACTTGTGTATGGGTTCAAGTGGGGGAGGAAACATGTATGTGTGTGGTTATGTGGTATCAAGCTGCCTAGTGTGTATTAGTTGCCACAGACCTAGGTTGCTAGCTGTGCAGAAATGCTCCTTAATGGTGTGTAACAGAACCAGCTCACAGGTGGATCTTTTCTAGGAAATCTAGTAATATAGTTTATTAATATAGAAACACTTGATACCAACTACGACATCTCAAGTTTACTTTTGAGTCTCTTGTGTGGCCATTGTTGCCCCACTATCCTCAACCTATTAGGAGTTCAAACAGGAAAAAAATAGGGAAGACTAGTTTATGAGATCTCTTACTGAGACTACCCGAATAAGGTTTCACATCGATATTTCCACTGAATGGGCCTGTAGGCACAAAGTCTCTTGATCTCCCATTAAGTAATAATATGACAATGGCAAGTATAGGAAGGATAGAGAATTGAGTAAAAAGACCTAGAAACCTAACCAATAAATAGATAGGCTACTTAACAATATTAGTTGTGTATTTGACATCATGTATATGGTATAAACAGGTTACTTGGACTCCAACTCAACATTAAGTTGGTATTCACAACTCGAGGCGACAGGCAAGTGCATATATTGATTATTACCGTCTTTGATAGTTTCTTTACATGTCTCACATATGTCTTGCTGCTTGTTGACACGATCGCCACACAATTACTAGTTTCATGGAATTATAGTACAATTGACTGTCCTTTACATATATTTCTCACTAAAATTAATCCTATGAGTACTAGATGGGTGGGGAAATATCTTAGTAGACGTGTGGACTACCCATTCTATCTCTAAGATGTCTATTCGTGAACAATAGCATCTGCACACGACACGTGTAGATGCCGGATTTACCCCTTAGTCGTTCACACGTCGAACATGATATTTCATCTCACGTAGATAGTTTTATTTCAGTCATTCCTTATTGCTTATCACTTACCATGTCACCATGATCTACATATTCGTTTTCTAGTATATATTTCTTATTGATAGAGTTTACTTGTATTTTCTCTTGTAATATGATGCTAGTTACTTCCTAGTTTCATTCTCATATGTTGCATGCATGTTTTTGACTCTATTAGAGCTCGGCTAGTGGTCATATGTGTTCTTGTTCCAATCCTGACTGGATAACCAACATTTTAGGTGATGAGTTAGAGGAGTTCTGTTCCACTTACTATGAGCATACCGTGGATCCTAAACTGAGCATGCAGAAGGACTTGGATGCGGGGCTACCCTCCGCAAGAGACTATTAGCTAGACAACACATTATAGAGCATGAGTCGCTCACAGAAACTCTTTTAATTTATTTTATTTTATGGGTTATGAGAGTTGAGTAGTGAACATCCCTTTGGTACTTTTTGATTATATTGAGATCATTATTCTATCATATTTAGTCTCTACACTTTGTGATCTTTTCAGTTATCAGTTTATCTCTTTTACCTTAGATATTATGTTTATAATTTCTTGTTGAGATTGAATATGCAAACTTGATCTTTTGTGGAAATCTATAAACTGCGTGGTTGTATTTGATAAATTATGGAGATGACTAGACAGCGTTCTACCGCCGACACTGCGGCGTAGGCTGGACGTACCCACGGCTCATGCCCAAATACTGGGTGTGGGTCGTGACAGAACGGGTGCCTTGGAAAACTCCGGTGGTGGGCACCCGCTTAGACGACCGTTTTTTAGTCATAGTGGTTAAAATCTTCGGGCTGGGAACATTTGTCTTCTTCCTTCTCCCATCGTCGGGGACTTTCTGAGCAGAGTTGCAGGAGACGACGGGAAGTGCCTCGTCTTCTGAAGACGGCTGTTGCAGTCTTTGAGAGACGGTCTGTCGGTCTTCTCGCACCGTCGCGTTATTGCAACAGCAGTTAACGATGACTTGGGTGCAGTGACGTCCTTGGTGTTTGCAAAAACAAATTATTGAACTTTATTGATACAAACTTTATAAATATTACAAAAATTCTAGGAAAGTACAACTGTAGGAATCCAATCTAGAAGGCGATTGCTTTATCCCTTGGACGATGTGAACTTTGAAGACGGTAGCCTCTGAAGTTGAAGTTGAAGGCAAAAGCCTCGGAAGTTGAAGGCAAAAGCCTCGGAAGAATGCAGCAGCACTTGGGCAAGAACTCCTGAACTCTCTGAACTTTTATCTCTGATCTCTGATTTCTGATATGTGATCTATGATCTCTAATCCCCTTGAATGGAGACTTGAAACTCTATTTATAGTGTTCTGGAAATAACTAACTTTTAGTTATTCTAGACTACGCATGATAGATTATGCATGCATTGGATTGCACAACAGTGGACTGCGCAGACAGTTGTCTGATCATGGGCCAACTGTCTTGGACACATGACATTATTTGATTGAAATGCGCATGATCGTGCATAGAAGGTTGCCACGTAATGAGCAATTGATGGCATGAATGCCACGTATATGTTGTCAGTTGTGTTGATAGAGCGCGCAACCTGAATTACGCTGGCTTTGGATTGCGTAGGAATGGACTACACAGGCATAGATTATGCCAATATGGATTGTGCATCAGATAGGCTGGCCGATTGCGCTGCCAGTTGTCCTCGAGCGTCGTACTGCACGATTAAACAAACAGTCGCCTCGTTCTTCGTACTATCATCTGTCAGAAGATTTGATTGTGTCAGGCAATGATGATGATCATCAGCCTGCGCGCTTGAGAGTGTGTGCAGTCTAGTGTGCGCAATCTGTATGCTGCACAATCTGATGTCTGTGCAGTTTATTTGAAAGATGTATTTCTTGATCTTCGTGACTTTGTTGATGTGTGCAACTTGATTCTTTAGGACCTACAAGACCCCCTTCAAAGTTTTCGAAAGTTGAACTTTATTCAAAATTTCAAAATACTTTGAATTTTGAAATTTCAATCAAGTTGCGCATGTTCTGAGCTGTGTGCGCAATCGGATGGATCAGTCCGACTTTTTTGGCGCAATCTGAGGCAGCCGTTACTCTTTGAAAAACTATAAATAGCTCTTTTCGATATTCATTTCATTCTTTACTTTGCTTTTGTTATCTGAGAAAGAAGTCTCGAGCTCCTCATTCCTTTCTTCTTTATCGAATCTCCATGGCTCCCAAGCGATCCTTCGCCGCTGCTAAGGGCAAGGCCCCCGCCGAATCTTCGGCTAAGGCTGTGCGACGTCCTTTTCGTCACGAAACTGCGCATCCCGCATTGCAAGGTAGATGACCAAATAAAAAAAAAACTCTCTTTAGGGTTTTTGATTTCACTGTTCTTCAGAATCCGTCTTTTTTTAGAGATGTGATCATACTGCACCATCCTTTTTAGGGTTTTGGTTGCACGAAACCATTTATTCTTCATTTTTATGAAGACTAATTTCTCGCGCAATCGGGTGAACTGTGCTGGCAAATGTCAGCGCAATTTGCTGTTTTGTGCGAAACTGCCAGCGCAATCTGATGACTGTTTGCTACGCAGTCTGATGATCGTGCAATCTGAGTTTGCGTAATCTGATGGTTGCGCAGTCTAATGGTAGCATCCTTGTTTTGTTTTTTTTTCTTTGTGCTGAATTTTTTTTTCTTTGATTGATGCAGTTAATACCAGAGAAGATCCGGGATATGAGAACTTTGTAGGGACTCTTTCAGAGTCGGAATATAAAGAGGACCTATCTCATGTGCATTATCCACAGTATGATCTACCAGCTTCCCGCCAAGCTATCTTGGTGGCCCAAGATAATGAAACTCTGTTATGTTTGATGAATGGACAACCTTTGGAGTCAGTAGATGCTATTATTCACAAGAAGCCCTTATTTCTGTTTGGCGAGGCTTTTGAGAAGAGCTCTCAGCCGAGGCCACGGATGGAGGAACGGATTGTCCATCAAGAAGAAAGGACAATCTCGATACCAGATGTCTCCCGCTGCCTCCCCTTATCTCGATATGCTAATGCAAGCTATCCGAGGAAAATGGAATAGAATCTCACACCTTTTCAGGATGCCCGTCCAGGAAAGATTTATGTGAAGAAGGGGTCTGACAAGAAAGCATGTTCTACAGTTCTTCAGAATGATACAGTGTCTTACTCAGAGGTTTGAAGCCCGGTTGTATTCCTCCAAAAAATTCTTCTTTGTTATTGCCTGTGAGAGTTCCAATATTTGTGAATGAGTTCGCGAAGGTTGAAGAAAGGTATCCAGATCAAGACCTCAGATTAACTGGACTGGTGAATCCAGACTTTAAGAGATGGAATTGTATAGCAAACTGGATTTTGACTAAGTTTGAAGGCAAACTTCAACAGATCAACTTGTATCAAGCAGTGCATGCCACTGTTTACGGTTTTGCTCCCAACCCACATCTATTTCTGGCTCTAGCAGAGAGATACAATTACAGGACAGGAACTTTTATGACTCCCTGCGGAGAGATCGGGTTGCTCTTCACGAGATGCAGTACATCTCTTACTTGCCGATGGGGGATGCCCCGTATGAAGAATTTGTCCCAACTTATGATGAATTGGACAAACTTCGAAAAGTGAACGCAGACATGGTAGCAGTCTTCGAAGAACTCCTATGTCATTATAAAATCTGTTTTCTGTTTTACGAAAGTGGTACATTTAATACCTGATATTCGTCCAAATGGTTGCCTTATCTGTTCCTCAACCATATTAAAGAAAAGAAGACCAAGGAACATGATAACTGCTATCCCGACTTCTTCAAACCACTGAGCAGCAGTGAAGTAGTGAAGTTGATGGAGTTAAGTGGGGATTTGGATGAAAAGTTCAAGGACGATTATCAATGTCCTCCTCTAAAGAAAGGAGACACTCTCGAGAGTTATATGAGAGTGGGATATCGATTCATGTCAAAAGAAGCCCAATTAGCAGGATTTCTGACGTACTGGCTCCGTCGGTTCGTCGTCCCTGGATCAAGTGCCGTAGACCGCTTCCATCGCGGTGTTCTTTTTGCCGCCGTTCGATTAGTCTTCGGCTACAAGATGGATCTTTTATCGGCAATGACTTGTAGATTGAACGCTGGTCTCCGCCTGTACGTCAATTTGATGCTGAAAGTTAATCGCGAGAAAGAATTTCCTTGGCTAAAATTGCCGTATACTTATCTGTTCGGGTGGTTGCTTCTACACCATCCTACATTGATGGATCCCAACATGGGACCAGTCGGTGGCAGCTTTTTGCGAATATACTCTCTTGGTAAGTGGAAATACACTTCTTTGAGAGATTGCAGATATGCTTTGAATCTTGGTAAAGGGTGGAACTTCTATTGCACGTATCCTCCTGCTGGATATGAACAAATGCCGACCAACATGGTTGATTCAAAGATGCATCCTTTGAGCTGTACAGCTTTTAATTGGTTGAGGACAATTCGTCCATCCTACTTGGTATACCGATTTGAAGAAGAATGCTTCTTGGAGCTATATCTTCCCAGTCAGTTTGCTCGGAAGTTTGGATATGACCAATTCCACGTAGGTAATGCTATCACATGCCTACAAGGAAAAGGTTTTTTGATAGATGGAGCCCGGGCTTGGGCTTATTACAATGCTCGAGATATGAAAGCAACGTTCTCGATGTCGGTGAATAGTAGTCATGGCCCTCGTATGCTGTTCACCTATTCAGTGTTTTATACATCAGTGAACACTTTTGCCGAGAACTTCAATCTTGCAGATAGCTTCGTGTCTGCAACTAGATTGAAGAAGGGAGGAGTCATCATATCAATTCCCGGTAATGATGAGGTGCACGAGCCAGTGGATGCACCCTTAGAAGTTTCGAGGGACGCTATGTTCCCTGAAGAGGTTAATACGCCACTGCGTGTTTCTTTGAAGGTTGTTAAATCTCCAGCCAAGAAGAGAAGGAGAGAAGAACCTTCCGTCCCAGTTGCAAAGAAGAAACTGATCTTGGATCATTCTTCGGAAAAAATTACTACCAGATCTCAATCTCAGCAGCTAGCCGAGACAGTTCAGCAGGAAGAAGCTGCCACACCGACCTCTGTTCAAAAACAAGTCGAGACAATAGATGCAGAGAGTCCTGAGAGACCTCTGCATAGAAGGAAAAGGTTGGTCCGCAGAAGGCAAGTTTTATCTTCGATCGTGATAGACGTTGCAGCGGGACTCACCATGCCCTCTCCCACTCTTATTTCTGAGTCTGGGAATAAAAGTCCCAGTCCAGAGCAGAGAGAGGAAATTAAGCAGAGGGAAGAGCTGGACCAGAGAAATGAGGCTGAAGAGCTCAGAGATAATATTGTAGAGGAAGAGCATAATATCGTACGATCTCCTTTGCCAACAACAGCGGAAATTAATCTTCCTGCCACACCAGGAGCAACCCTTGCCGAAGAAGATCGTCTGATGATCGACGCTCTATATGACTGTGACTTCGGTTATCAGGAAGAAGCTGATCCTGCCGCTGATGCTGATAGTGAAGAGGTTCCCAAAGACAGCGAGAACGAAGAAAGCACCTCATCAGAAACTGCTGATGAGACACACAATCTGGAAGAGATTGTTGATATCCTGACATGTCCTCTAGATACTCTGACTCCTAAAAAGGAGGCTGAGGTATCGAGATCTCCGGAGAAGATTGTTGATAAAGAGGTGGATGTGGAGAAAACTCCAATTGCTGTACCCGAAGGTATTGTAATGAAATTAGTGATCTTCTTTTAATAAGTAGTTTGATAGATAACATCGTTACTTTCATTCATACAGAACCCGGATCTTCTCCTGCTCCTCCAACATGTGTGGATATAGTACTGGCAACGACAATTGCCAGTAGCAGCCGCCATTTGTCTTGTGGCTCTGAAGCAGGAAGTAGCCAGGCCGTAGCGTCTGAAGCTACTTCTTCTCAGCTAAAATCTGTTCATGCAGATGATAGGATCATTGATGGATCCACCCATGGTAAGACTATTTCACTTTTGATTCTCTTTATCAGTAGCCAATGACAGGTAAAGTGACAGTATTTAATTTTGCAGAGGAACAACTAGGAGGAGCAACCAGCTCCACTTTGGTTCCGTTATTCAAAGAGCCTACAGTTCAGATACGAGCAGTTGAGCGTCCTGCTACTTCGTCATCAACAGGAGTAGCTGCAACACCTGGTGCTCTGGCGACTAATCAGCTTGTCATCCAATCATTCACTAGATGCTTCTTCGAGTCCTTGGGACCTTTGATAAATAGAATGATAGACAAAGCAGACACTGATTTATTTATGGTTAAAGTTCCAACCTCTTTCTTGGTGAAGGCCATCCGAGAGCAAGGTGATGAGGCTCAGGCCACTTTCCTTGACCATATCTTGAATGAGCTGGAGATCTCCATAAAGAACTATAAAGATCTTAACAAAGGGGAAGTGGAGCCTTTAGTGCAGGCAGAGTTTGAACAAATGGCTCAGGCAGCTGCGATTGAAAGAGTAAATCTCTAGAACCTCTTGGACGCTTACTACTAAATCTGCTGAATATAATTCCAAGTTGGAATCGGTGATCTCAGCTGCTGAAAGGAGAGAGAGAAGGATTGCCGAGCTGAGGGCAGAGATTGCTCGTCTCGAAGAAGAACTAGAGAATGAAGTTACAGAGCATCAAACTTCAGTCCAACAAATTGATGCTCTAACTCAGGAAAGAAATGAGTTTGTAGCAGCTTATGATGTAGAAATCACTCGCCGAATGGTGACCATGCCCGTTTTTAATAAAGAATCTGGGATGGAAGAGGCCAGGAGGAGAGTGATGACATCTCGTGAAGAACGGTTGCAGATTCTAAAGCAGCAAATTGCTAATCTGATAATGCCTCCGTCTCAATAGAAAGAACTTTTTGTATCGTCTTGTCTTACTTTTGCTATGTAATGTCTTAAATTTTGATCAATAAAAGACATTTTGTTGTGGCTCTATTATTTCTTGCATATCTTATTCAGATATAAAATAATAGCGATAGAAAATATATTCAGAGGTGCAGGACATGATATATTTCTTGATGATTTTGTAGAAAATAATTATATTCATTATATCTGCTCAGAGGTAATATGGACGTAGCAGAATATAATTTGTTGAATATTATTATTTCAATAGATAACTTAATCAAAGATGATAAGTTACTGATGTGGATGAAAATGAACGAAAAGGAAACGTCATAATGAACGGATAAACCGTCGGTTGATGATGAACGGATGAACCGTCAAATAAAAATAAATGAACAGGCGAACCGTCAGATGGATGTAAATAAACGGACGAACCGTCAGATGAATGTGAACGGATGAACCGTCGGGTGTTTAATGAATGGATGAACCGTCAGGTGATGGATGTGAATGAACGGATGAACCGTCGGGCGATAATAAATGAACGGGCGAACCGTCAGGTGATGAATGTGACGTTTCATTATTTTGAGAATCTCTGTCTATAAATAGAACAAAAATCTGGAAAGAACGATTATTTCCACTTTTTAACAAAAAGATGTCATCCGGAGATGCATCCAAGAAAGTCGAAGTCACCCCAAAGGCTGAAGTGGGCATTGAAGAACATCCGGCTGAACTGGTCCTGCCAAAGTAGGCAGAGGCAGGCGAAGGTTCGTCTGCACCCAAACCACCACAAGATATCCTGGACTTCCTGCTTGAACCAGGAAAGACTGAAGAGAAAGAGGCCATGAGGATGGCTGCCTGCAAGTTCCTCGTGGGTTCCAGCAAAGATGTTCTCAGCTCTTTTACTGATTATGTCTTTGATAAGGACGGCAGTGGTCCCCGACCCATGTCGATAAGGATGACAGTGATCTTCCTTGATATCATGTAACCTCATTTATGATGAAATAAAAATCAAACTTTATTTATGAATTATCTGATCATATTTACATAAACTTCTGTTACATTTATACATAATATTTCTTGAGGAATTTGCCATTGATAGGCATTATTGCAACTCGACCGTCTAATTCTGCAAGTTGATATGCTCCATTTGAAAAGACTTTGCTGACAATATAATATCCTTCCCACTTTGCATCGAACTTGTCTTTGCTCATATGAGTCATAGTCATAGGACGTCTGACCGTTAGAACAAGTTCTCATTGTTGAAAGGCTCTGACTTTAACTTTGCGGTTGCAAGTCTTCGAGATGCGGGCTTGATATAACTCAATATGTTGCTGAGCCTTTAATCGCTTCTCGTCGAGTGCCTCCAATTCTTGAAGTCGAAGAAGATCATTATTCTCTGTAGTAAGCTCATTAGCAATTGCAATTCTTAAAGACGAGATTTGAAGTTCTAGAGGTAGAACAGCTTCACAATCGTACACCAGAGAAAAGGTGTAAAGCCTGCGGGATTGCGGACCGTAGTTCGATAGGCCCATAAACATTCACCAAGCTTTTTACTCCAGTTCTGTTTGTTAGTAGATACAAACTTCTTGAGGAGCTTGATAATAGTTTTGTTGAAGGCTTCGGCCAAAACCATTAGCAGCTGGATTGTAGGCTGTCGAAGCGACGTTGTCAATTCTATGATCATCGCAAAACCTTGTGAATTTCTGGCTGATAAATTGAGGTCCGTTGTCATGGATGATTCTTCGAGGTACACCAAATCGATAAATAACATGATGTTTGACAAAGTTGATGACACTACTAGTTTTGACTTCAGCCAAAGGTATAGCTTCAGCCCATTTAGAGAAGTAGTCGGTTATTGCTAATATGAACCGATGTCCTCTAGAAGAAGGAGGATTGATGGGACTGATGATGTCCATGCCCCAAGCTTCAAGAGGCCAGGAGGCAGCCGTCGGATGCAAAAATTCTAAAGGTTGATGAATAAAATCCGCATGAATTTGACAAGCTCGACATTTTCTTGCATAATCAATGGCGTCAGATACCATATAGGGCCAATAGTAACCCATACGTCGGATGCGATCCTGTAGCTTAGGCCCAGGTTGATGTGCTCCGCAAACACCGTCGTGAGCTTCACGCAGTACTTGTTTTGCTTTATCACCAACTAGACAACGTAGAAGAAGACCGTCATAAGTCCGTCAATAGAGGGTCTTAGTGCTTTGGTTGTAGTAGAATCGTAGAGACCTTCGACGAATACTCGTGGCCTCTCTTGGATCTTCAGGGAGTATGTCATGAACTACGAAGTCGATGAAGGGAGTTCTCCAATCTTCATTGATAACATTGACTTCAGTAAGATTACTGAACTCAATATTACGATTGTTTTCAATGTAAAATAACTCACGATTAGAAATAACCACTACTTGTTGTCTTTTGATGAGGATGGCTAAGACTGCTGCAAGATTGGCCAAAGCATCTGCTTCAGTATTACAAGCTCGCCGAACATAGTCTATGAAGAAGGCTTTGAATGACGTAGCCATGTTGATTACTGCTTCATAATAAGGTACTAGATCTTGATGACGAACTTCATAGGTTCCTCTAACCTGATTAACAACCAGCTTAGAGTCGCCATAGACTTCAAGATACTCAACGTCTAGTTGCTTGGCTAATTGAAGACCGATGAGTAGAGCATTGTACTCTGCTACATTGTTGGAGCAGGGTTCATCTAGAGAGTAAGCTCTTTAAATAGTTGATCCATCTGGAGAAACGAGAACAACTCCGACTCCTGCTACAATGGCACCATTGGGTCCGATTCTGGATGCTCCGTCAAAGAATAGACGCCAAGTAAGAAATTCTTCAGAGATCATATTGACTTCCAACGTCTCGTCTGGAATTTCATTGTAGAGCTTGGATGTCTCTGGAACAGGATGAGCTGCTAAGAAATCTGCCAATGCTTGACCTTTGACAGATCTTTGAGGAACATATACCATGTCATATTGGGCTAGCAAAATGGCCCATGTAGCCAGCCGGAAGTTGAGTGTGCTGGGATTCTTCATGAGTACCTGAAGAGGATTGACTCGGGATATGACATGAATGGTTTGACCAATGATGTAATGGCGAGTCTTTTGAACAGCGAACATGAGAGCCAGATATTTTTTTTCGACTAGACTATAACGGTGTTCAGTACCAATCATAGTACGACAGAGATAGTAGATAGCCTGTTCGTGGCCGTCTTTGTTCTTTTGGGCTAGTAAAGCACCCAATGAATGGTCCATGGCACGGACATACATTACGAATGGTATACCGGAGAGTGGTGGCACCAAGACTGGTGGATTCATGAGATACCGCTTTATGTCGTCAAACCCTCGTTGACATTCTTCGGTCCAAACGAAAGATACATCCTTCTTCATGAGTTGAGTGAATGGTCTGCAGCGTCCAGACAGATTCGAAATAAATCTCCTGATGTATGCAAGTCGACCTTGAAATCCTCGTAGCTCTTTTAGGTTACGTGGAGGACGCATCTCTTGAATGGCTTTGATCTTCTCGGGATCCACGTGTATACCCTTAGAGGTAATGGCGAAGCCAAGAAATTTGCCACTAGAGACACCCAAGAATGACTTGGTGGGATTCATTTTGAGTTGATATTGGCGTATGAGATTGAAGATAGTTCTCAAGTCTTGGATGTGATCTTCTTTCAGACGACTTTTGACGGCGATATCGTCAACATAGCATTCGACAGTCTTACGCAGATGATCTCGAAAGATGGTACTCATAGCTCGTTGGTATGTTGCACCAGCGTTTTTGAGACCAAACGGCATCACAGTATAACAATAGACTTCACGAGGAGTGCGAAAAGAAGTATGCTTTTCATCTTCAGGATTCATCCGAATTTGATTATATCCGGAGAATCCGTCCATGAAAGATATTCTTTCGAGCCCACAGGTGTTATCAATCATGACATCCGTAATAGGGAGAGGAAATTCATCTTTTAGACATGCTTCGTTAATGTCTCGGAAGTCGATGCAAACACGAACTTTGCCAATTTTCTTTAGAACTGGAACAACATTAGCTATCCAATCAAGATGCTGCTCTTCTCTGATAAAGCCGCAAGCTATGAGCTTCTTAACTTCATCGTCGATTGCGTCCATCATTTCTGGCTTAAAATACCGTTGTTATTGTTTGACCGGTTTTGTATTCGACAAGATGTTCAGCTTGTGAGTTGCAACTTTAGGATCCAGTCCTGGCATGTCTTCATAGCTCCAGACAAAGACATTAATATATTCTTTAATAAGAAGAATTAACTCTTGTTTATCCTTTTCTGAAAGGTTCTTACTGATGAATATTGGACGAGGTGACCCGTTCTCTCCACATCAATTTGAACTAATTGATCTTCAGTAGGAGGTTCACTTTGTTCAAATCGGAGTTCCTATTGGGTATCCATTCGTTGAGCCCAAGGATCTGTTTCAAGATTTTCTTCAAGATCCTTGTCATAGCCTTCTGAAAGTTCGGCGAAGACCATGTTAGAAGACACAGTCAGCCGATGGACTTCAACAATACTGGTGTCAGAATCCCATGATCTGGAATCAGAAGAGTTAGAGCGTTCTTCGCTATCAGAGTCAAAAACTGCTGGGGATAACTTTAGAGGAGAAGCATATCCGAGACCTCTTTTGGTCCTGCTGTAATACATATCCGACTTTTCTTTTAGGACAGTCGCACGGATAGGAGTTCGTCTACCCTTGCCATAATTGAGGCCATTTTTAAAGTCATAACCCATCTTACGGATGATGTCTTTTGATTGTTGACTGTAACGCCGAAGCTAGAGATGTCCTGTATCGTTAAGTTTACTATCATCCGTATAGCTGAATTGTTGTTCTGGTCCTTTACTAAAAAGTATTGGACTTTCGCCCTTCTTTCGAGAAGTGACAATACGGTAAGAGTCATCTGGGTCTTCAAATGAGACTTCTATTTGAAGAGATTGTACAACTCCTATTGTGAATGATTTGAAGCTATCTAACATGTCCAAATAGCATTTAGTATGATTAATAACATCAGTATATTGGAAAGTAGATGCTTTTTCATTGATCTGTACATTTGTATTTACAGCAAGACCTTTAGCCTTAGCAGGCTTGGTCAAATTGATTACAAGAGGAGTAGAATAAGAACATGGAGGAGGCTTGTTACGACGGAGGTCAATAACAAGTGGCTCAGAGAAGGTGAGCTCCCTTTTTTTCCTTGTTGTGAGTTAAATCAACAACAAGTGGCTCAGAAGAAATGAGGGGCTTTTTGTCCTTGTTACGACGTAAGTCGATAACAAGTGGCTCAGAAGAGGTGAGCTCCCTTTTATCTTGATCGCCATCAACCGGTTTTTTCTGAATTGGCAGGTGAATAGCCAGTAGTTTAGAAGACTGAGGATGATAAACGCGCCCTTTGACAGGTATGATGAGAGTGTCATTGGGTACTGCTTCTTGGTCTTCTTTAGTATCCATGGCCAATACCACTTTCATAAATTCTTTCTTGTACATACGAGGGTCGTTGCAGTATGCTTCGACACCCTTGAAAGGATAAAGGTCTGCAACCTCCTTGTGAACTTCTTCTTTGTCGTTAAAATATTTAAAGCATTGATGAAGAGTTGATGGAATAACATTATGTTCATGGAGGAATGGTCTTCCCAGAATAGCGTTGTAAGAACAACCATGATTATCGATGATATAGAAGGTCACTTTTGTGCGAAGATTGTCTATTTGGAGTTTTAGGCGAATCTTACCCAAAGGTTCACTCCTTCCTTGCTTGAATCCCAAGATAGTGGTGATTGTGCTTGAAAGACTATGCACTGGTATCTTCAATCCGTCTAGCATCGTCTTTGGCATGATGCTGAGAGCAGACCCTGGATCCATCAGGCTACGATCGACTTTTATCGAATCGACATACCCTGTATAGTAGAGAGGACGATCATGTCTATTATCCTCCAGCAGCATATCATCTTGAGTGAAAGTGATGTTTGGAATCAACTCTAATACGCGGTGACAATGACGACAAGAGACCGGTTCTGCTTTCGGCTTTTTTAGAAGAGTTAGGCAAGTTTCAGCCTGCATCAGGGCTTCACTTAGAGTTTCTCGAGTCTCTTTAGAAAGGTGCAAGAGCTCGAAGATTGATAGCCTTGCCGATTTATTGGCTAGTTGAGCCAATATATCAAAATTGTACGACTTTTCAAGTCCTGTAGGAGATGATTTCTTCAGGGGTTTGTCAAAGCGGACTTGTTGCTTGCCTTTTTCAGTAACCACCGGCTTGGGAGGAATAGGTACTACAACTGGTGAGGATATGGAAGGAATCTCTTCAGAGGAAGTAGATTGTACTGTAGCAGGTTCAGAAGAAGAGGCGGGATTCTCTTGAGTTTCAGAATACTCCTTCAAGTAGGCTTTCCCTGATCTGGTGCCTAGCAAAATTTCTTCGTCAACTATGGGGTCAAAAGACACCATGTTGCAAGTCTTTGTCTTGCTTTTGGAGCGGTCTTTCTTCTTAAAAGAAGAGGAAACCTTGAACTCCGAAGCAAGATCGGGATGGATCCACATAACTTTGCCATTATCAAGAGACAAGGGAATGAGACCTTCATTTGGTGGAGGAGGGAGATTCTCAATCTCAAGAGTAGCTTTGGGAATAGAAATGACACCGTGTTGTACCATCTGCGGAGGGAAGTCACCAAACTGGACTGAAACCATATTTGTAGTAACAGTCTTCTCGTCTTGCTGCAGAGTGACGACACCAGCATTGACAAGCTCTTGAATTTTTCCCTTGTGCACGTAGCATGCTCGAGTAGGGTGTCCAATAAACCTGTGGTAGACACAATATTTAGGATGATCTGTCTTACCGACTTTATCAGGTTTCTTTGGGTCTGGGAGCTGAATCTTGTTGCTTTTGAGTAAGCAATCAAAAATGCTTGCAGTGTCATTCTCATCGAAGGAATATTCTGATTTTCAGACGAGGTTCCCTCGGTGGAGGTGCTGAAGGAGGAGGAGTGGACGTAGGAGGAGCTACGTTAACCGCCAGAGATTCTTTATTCTTGTTCAGATTGATGTTCAAAGTTTCTTTTGCTTTGCGGTTGTTCTGGCGGTTGCCACCACCCGATATCTGGTGTTCATCCCGGTCAGGGTTAGACATTTGTACCCCTAATTGCTTGAACTTGTCAGCACTAACTTCAGCAGCTTTCACGTTGACAATGAAAGAGGGCCAATCTTGGAATTGAGTAGATTCTGTCCACATACTAATGATAGGCAAAAGATTTACCTTGCAAGTATCAATAGTGACAGCAGCTGGAGTTCCGGGAGGCATCTTCAAGGCTTTACGGAGGAACCGTTCGATGAAACTCTCAGCAGTTTTATTGTGTTTCTGTTTGATTTTGTTGAGAGCCGACATAGTCATGTCGTTGAATCCTTCATAGAACCGTTCTAGGAAGATTTGCTTGAGACATGAGAAGGAAGTGATACAACCATCGGGCAAACTTTTGTACCAGTCGTATGCTACGTCGGCTAAACAACTGACGAACACTCTGGTAAGAAGAGCGTCATTTGGTTAGAGTTGAACGGTCATTACCTCAAAGTGATTGATGAACTGGCTTGGAGAAGTACTGCCATCAAACATAGAGATTATTGGGATTTTTGTACTTAGGAGGAAACGGGACTTCCTTCCATTCAACTGGGTATGGCTGCTTGATCCCCAGTCTTTGTAAGTTGTCTTTCTCCTTAGAAGCTTCGAACTGAGTTCTCAAGAGTTGACAGCTTCATTGGCATCTTCTGATGATGAAGAAGGAGCAGGTGGAATCTGAGTGTTAGGAGAAGGAACTGTAAGGTAAGTACCACCCCCAGCACCTGACTAACTGGGTGTAGGTTGAACTTGTACAGAGGGTATTTGAGGAGATACCACTCCCAACCCAGCATTGACATGTACCGAAGATGCTATAATTTCAGGACTTACAACAGGTATAGTCGGTGGTGTGGCATGTTGTGCCACAATAATAGAATGCATACTGGCGACCATTTCAGCCATGGTCTTCAGTTTGTCTTCAAGTGCAGTAATCCGTTGTTCTTGATTTGCTGAGGTTGAAGCATCTGGGTCCTCATTGACAACATAAGCTGTCACTTCTCTTGGTACAGTAGAGGACACTGTCTGTTCAGAGCTTTCGCTGTATGCATCGTAGTCGGAGAAAGAGTCGTCTCCTGACTGAGAAGTAGGAAGATAACCCGAAGGATCTTGAGGAAGATTCCTTTGACCGATTGTATCTCGGCTTCAGGACCGGGTATGTCGAAATACTCCTTCAGAAGATTCTTGAAGTAAATCTAGATACCGCTGGCTTGGTTTGCGAGGTTTGCCGTGCTTAGAGCACCTTCTACCCCCAGTGTCTCGGGAAGTCATGTTGACAGAAGCGTACAACACTTCTTCATTCTCTGATATAGCTTCAGAGTTTGCAAAAGTCAGACGATCGAAGACAGATCTTTTTATAGTTTGACAACAACATTGGATGATGACTTTATGATTGCAATGATGATTAGATGATTGAGATGGAGGTGTTTAAACATTGTCCCATTTTTGTCTAAGATGTTCCCGGAGATCGGGAACAACAGCAGGATGAGAAAAACTCTGAGGGATCTTTTCTTGGATAATGTTCGGAACATGATTTCGATTATTCAAATATTTTGTCCCTTGAGTATACAGGGAAGTGCTCACTTCATTGGCATAGGTGTCGGGATTTTTAACCCTGGAGATTTATCTTTGATGATGTTTGGTCTTCGGCATTGGCTGTTTGCATTTTACCGAAGTGGGTCTGTTAAGATAAGGTCTGAGATCAGCAAATTCACCCCCAGGGGTTTTTGTCTGAGACCCCAGCAGTTTTCCATGTCTTGAGCGAGATATCTTGAGAGTTGGGAGGTCTTGGAACTCTGCTACCGGGGTAGGCAGAATACCTCTTTGATTAGTACACATTCTCTTGTCATGAAGGGAAGAAGAACTCTTATTTGAAGGAGTTCTTGTACTAACTGGTGCCGAGGAACGTTCAGATTGATCTTCTACAGTAAAAACCGAGGAAAACTGAGAAAAGACCAAAGGTCCTTTTCCTTTGTTTTGTAGAGAAGGGTTAGCTAAAGAGCGTTTCCCTCTGTTGTCATCCAAGTCATGAGACAAGGAAGTCTGAGAAAAGACCAACGGACCTTTTTCTTTATTTTGAGGAAGAAGAGGAATAGCCAAAAGACTACTCCCAGTGGATTGTACAGGAGCAACAGGGTATTTGGGAGGAGAAGCAGAGCTTTTCCCCTTGTTATGAGAAGAAAAGAGTTTAGCCAAAAGGCTGTCACTCTTAGATTGCGCAGGCATGATTTGCGCATGGGTTGATGGTGCACTGGCCATTTGCACATCAATGACTTTGGCAGAAAGTGTACTGGTTTTGGCCACAGAAACTGTGGTTTGCGCATCAGGAGTTCTTGCCACAGAGTGCTTAGGATGGACTCTGGTTGCTGGAGTGTTGGTTTGCACAGGAAGATTGGCAGCCAACTTTGCCAGAGGCATAGGAGTTTTGTACTTAGCCAAGGCAGCATATGAAGTCTTCTGTGTACTGGCAACAGCAGATTGCGCAGCAATGGCAGAGACAGATTGTACAGCAGGTTTGGTGACAGAAGCCTTGGACTGTGCAGCAGTCTTGATGGCAGACTGCGCAGAAGTCCTGCTGGCAGAAACTTTGGACTGCACAGCAGTCTTTGGGACCCACACTGGGTGCACTTTGCTTGTGGCAGAAGTTGTTGCAGTGCGAGGAGTGGTCTTGGAGTTGATCATGGTTTCGTAGGCTGTCTGGTTGATCTTCACAACCAGCGTCTTCTGCATCTTTCCGATAGATGCTACGTCACATTGAGTTGTCACTTCCTCGTCAGAGAAGAAAGTCGTCCCCAGCAGAGTCGCCATTTTGTTTGCAAAAACAAAATTATTGAACTTTATTGATACAAACTTTGTAAATATTACAAGAATTATGGAAAAGTACAACTGTAGGAATCCAATCTAGAAGACGATTGCTTTATCCCTTGGACGATGTGAACTTTGAAGACGGTAGCCTCTGAAGTTGAAGTTGAAGGCAAAAGCCTCGAAAGTTGAAGGCAAAAGCCTCGGAAGAATGTAGCAGCACTTGGGCAAGAACTCCTGAATTCTCTGAACTTTTATGTCTGATCTCTGATTTCTGATATGTGATCTATGATCTCTGATCCCCTTGAATAGAGACTTGAAACTCTATTTATAGAGTTCTAGAAATAACTAACTTTTAGTTATTCTAGACTGCGCATGATGGATTGTGCATGTATTGGATTGCGCAATAGTGGACTGCACAGGCAGTTGTCTGATCATGGGCCAACTGTCTTGGACACATGGCATTATTTGATTGAAATACATATGATCGTGCATAGACGGTTGCCACGTAATGAGCAATTGATGGCATGAATACCACGTATATATTGTCAGTTGTGTTGATAGAGCGTGCAACTGAATTGCGCTGGCTTTGGATTGCGCAGGAATGGACTGCACAGGCATGGATTACGCCAATATGGATTTCGCATCAGATAGGCTGGTCGATTGCGCTGCCAGCTGTCCTCGAGCGCCGTGCTGCACGATTAAACAAATAGTCGCCTCGTTCTCCGTACTGTCAGCTGTCAGAAGATTTGATTGTGTCAGGCAATGATGATGATTTGCCACGTCAGCCTACGCGCTTGAGAGTGTGTGCAGTATAGTGTGCGCAATCTGTATGCTGCACAATCTGATGTCTATGCAGTTCATTTGAAAGATGCATTTTTTGATCTTCATGACTTTGTTGATGTGTGCAACTTTATTTTTTAGGACCTACACGTGGGAGAACTTTTTGCACCCCGATGCATCTTCTCTTTCCTTGCATTTGTGGACGATGGCCTCACGCAAGTTAGATGGGTCCAGATCGACCGTGTTTGCTCCCTGGATTTTAGAAGACTTTTGCGAACCTCTCCGTCCGTTTGCTGCCGGGGGCTTGACTCGAGTGGTTCTGTATAAATTCCCATCTAAGGCCCGCATAATAGTATGTGGGACGCTCGGATGGTCAGAGATCGGATCAGCGGACTGAGCTTGCCAAGCTCGCGCTGCCCTAGACTTCTTCGCTCTAGTGCGTAAGGGCACATAGTAGGAAGAGTCTAGGTGATGCTGGAGAGAGTCAGACATATCTTCTTGGGAGCACAAGAGATCGGACCATAGGAGAGGCGGTCGAAGACAGAGTCACGCAGGGTAGGCGTTATGCGGCTGTCATCAACAATCTTCATGTGGCTGGCAAACGTAGCCGCATAGGCTTTCTTCATGTGGCTGGGAGTCTCGGCCGTATTATTTTTCTTCATGCGGCTGGATGATCTGGCCGCATAGACCTTCTTCATACGGCTGGCAGATTCACCCGTATGAGCCTCCTACATGTGGTTGGCAGATTTGGCCACATGAGTGTTCGGGTTCTTCTTGGGGCGCATAGAGTTGCTCTTTGTCCCTGCAAGTCCAGCATCGTAGTGCTTTCTTCTGCCGAACTTGGGGACAGCAAAGTCCTCTACGGCTTGAAGTGGAGCCGTATGAGAATCGCCTTCGCCGTTTTGGGTAGCATAGAGTACTCCGTCCAAAGCGTAGGGAGGAGCAAATGACTTTGGCCTCCACTCGCAACGATCTTTCTTTGTGCAGGTTCGCTTCTGGATCAGACCAGCACTTCCTTCAAAGAGCATTTCTTTAAACGCCTATTGGTCGAAGCGGACGACCATCTTCTGTTGCGTGGAGCCAAGTTTGGCTGCATCCGATTGCGTCACCAACTCTTCAGCCGTAGAGAAGTTTGTCCCTAGCAGAGTCGCCATCGTGTTTGCCATGAAATATAAAAGAACAGAATAATTATCGAAGGACTGGACTTTTACTTCACAATACAAACTTGCTTGTACAAAGAAAGCCTAGGGACGAAAACCTAGGTACAACAATCTAAGTACAATTGTTTATTTTAGATTCTGGGGTGTGACGGTAGAGGCTCGGAAAAGCGACGGCAGCTCTGCCTTACTCCTTGGACGATCGGGTGCAGCCTTGGCTTTGTAGAAGAACTGCTGGGCATTGAGGAAGAAATGCTCTCTCTTCAGGCTCTCTGGCTCTCTCTGTATATCTCTCTATGTCTCTGTGTATGTCTTTATGTGCGTCTGTCTCTCTCTCTGTATCTATCTATTCGTAAGGGAATGGCACCCTGCTATTTATAAGAGTGGGGGGGGCTCATTAGGGTTTACAATGATTGCCCATTCTTAAAAGTCGGCGGCTAAGGATCACGGGATCTGGGCTATTCATCTTGATTTGAGCAATAAATATGATTACATCAAATCTTTTATGGATAATTAATGCTGATTGACATAAATCCTCCTGATTTGTCATGCCAACCTCGGATTCCTCGACACGTGTCTTTAATTGGCTTATTTGCAAATGATCTGATTTGATCCCAATATTTCGTTGGGATTTGTTGATAGATTTCGATCAATCTGATGCCACGTGCCCCGCTATCATGCCACGTGTCATAACAGCAGAAATCTGAGCCGCAGGAAAGTTGCTCCATATTGGGCCGCATAAGGCTGGCCACGTGTCCAGGTTGCCTGAGAGTAGCCCCCTGACTATTTGGACCGCATGGTAATGATTTGAGCCGCATGAGTGTGGATGACCGCATGCGTGAACCTCATGGAGATAGTCCTCGTGAGCCGCATGGGGATGGTCTTCGTGAGCCGCATAGAGCTAGTCTTCGTGAGCCGCATGGGGCAAGTCTTCGTGAGCCACATGGGGGTAGTCTTCGTGAGCTGCATGGAGGAGCCTCCGCTTGGGCCGCATAGGATGGTCTCTTCTTGAGCCGCATGGAGCTAGTCTTCGTGAGCCGCATGGGGATAGTCTTCGTGAGCCGCATGGGGCTAGTCTTCGTGAGCCGTATGGAGGAGCCTCCTCTTAGGCCGCATAGGATGGTCTCTTCTTGAGCCGCATACGACTGTCCACGTGTCAAGGCAGCATGACAGTTTCTGAATCTCTGGGATTGTGTTAGAGATTTTCTTCGCTTCCCAAGGAGTCCGTCATTATGAGTGAGTCATAATAATATCTTTGTGTCAGAACTGTCACCTTGTCAGAGCTGTTAGCCGTCAAGGCATTTAATGCAGTAAAGGACGAACAGAAAAGCTGTTTGCAGACCACATAGCTCCTCTATGTGCCGCATAGAGCTTATTTGAGCCGCATAGATGCTTAATCCGCATGGATCCTTGAGCCGCATGAACTCTCTGAGCCGCATGGGGCTCTCTGGCCGCATGGATCCTTCTTTATTCTTTTCCATGCTTCTACATGGAGTTTGCATACAACAATAGTTTCCAGGCCAGTATTGAGATATCACCATTCAAGGCATTGTATGGGGATAGATGTCGTACTACCTTGTCTTGGGATGATGTCGGAGAGCGAGCTTTATTGGGACCTCAGATGGTTGTTGACGCAGCCGAAAAGGTGAAGCTTATCAGAGATCGACTTCGCGTGGCGCAGGATAGACAGCAGCATTGGGCCGACAGCCACCGAAGACCTTTGGAGTTTGAGGTACAACTTAGACTTAGGATTAGGATTTTGTTTTTCTGTGATTTTACTTGATCATGTGATTGTATAGTTAAGTTGAGACCGTATTTGTGCTAGGTTAGAGATCTTGTGTTCCTAAGGATATCCCCAACACGCGGTACTATTCACTTCGGTGGAGGTGAAAAGCTTAGCCCTCGTTTTATCGGATATTTCGTTATCAGCGGAAGAGTCGGTGACGTGTCATACAGACTGGACTTTCCACCTGCATTAGAAGGAGTCCACAACGTATTTCACATGTCGCAGTTGAGACGGTACATGCCAGATCCCAGCCATGTACTAGATCATTTTGAGATCGAGGTAAGCCCTACTCTTAATTATCCAGAATAGCTTGTGGAGATTCTGGATCGACGAGAAAAGGTGTTGAGGAACCAGACGATACCCTTGGTTCATGTCGCATGGAGGCATCACTCTCCAGGTGAGTCTACTTAGGAGAGGGAGGATGAGATGCGCGAGCAATATCCTTATCTTTTTCAGTCTTGAGGTATGATTTTTCTATCCTTCTCATCTGTTCAGTTTTGTCTTTAAATTTGATGACAAAATTATTTTAAGGAGGGTAGATTTGTCACTCCCACTTTTCTAGATTAGGAGTATTTTAGTTATTGTGTGATATTTTAAATTTTTGATTATTTTAGTATTTAATTGATTGGTGTTTAGTTTTTTTTTAGTGCTCTTGGAGGTAGCAAATAGTTTAACCTCAGTCAACCTTGATTAGAAGACTAACCATGTGGTTAGAATCCTATTTATCTAATTATATTTTAATTTAGATCATTAGTCCTAATTAGGAAACAAATTAAATCATTTTTAGGCTATTTTAGCATGAGGCTTTTGGGCCTTTTTGCTAATGGGCTTTATATGGACTTTAGTTGTATGGTGGCCCATCCTAAACCCTAACCTAACCCTAGAAATACCCTAGCCAGCCATAACAGTAGCCTCCCCCCCTTTAGGTGTATGGCTTTGTAGCCACCAAGTTTAAAAACCCTAGAAATAGCCTCCTCTTCCAAAAGTCTAATTTTCTCAATTCTTATCAAAATCCATCCAAACAAAGTGCGTTGCGATCCTTGGGAGGAGAGAAACTTGCTGGAGACTTGCTAGAAAGGAATCGAAGGCGTTGGACTGGAGAAAATCGACGTCGACCCGTTTGGGGGCTCGTTTCATTGAGATATTGACTCTCAACAGGTAAACCCCTCTACACACCTGTAAACTTCGATTTTTCTTCGTAGATGCATCCATATAGGTACATCGGACCTGTACATGTAGTTTAGTAGGATTTCGTATCCGTTTGATAGGTGTAACGGACACGTGTCGGTGTATTGGAACACGTGTTCGACGAAATGCCTCTTAGAATTGAAAGTTCATATTTTTTAATTCTGTTTTCACGAATTTGTTGCTATATATATTTGAAACAACTTTCGTGAATACGGATCTCGTTTTGGCACGTTTTTGGTGTCCAAATCGGACACGGACACGCATGTACGGGATCCCCGTGCGTGTCATGCTGCTCGAGTGTCATAACTTGACGAACAGGACACGGTTTCATGTGAAATTTGAAGGACACGTGGGGACAACCTCTGTCCATGTGGTCCTAAAATTTCACGACGTTACGTGGAGCGTACACGGAGAAATCTATCCAGCACTGATCGGCTGAACTGTGCACGCGTACGAAAAAATGCCGTAGACACGACCTTTGTTCGCGGACACGACGCAACGAGGACTCGTTCCAGGAGCATGGACATGAAGCCCTAGACCTAGTCTACCCAGGGACTCGACCATATGGTACGATGTGGGTCATGTCGCGAGCTACGGACATCGATACGCGCCTACGAGTCCGCACGCGCGTGCGCGTACTGCCTCAAGGATACGCGTGTTTTTTGACGCATGGACACGACATGGACACATGTCTGTGTGGTGTACACCTAGACCTAGACTCCACCTAGCTATGTGCACGAGCACGAGTTTTCTCGTGTTGCATGTGGCATTTTATTGAGTGCGGCACGTGCCCATGAGCACGTTTCTATTCACATAAGCACGTACCCATGCGATATGTACTGACTGGACATGATACGAACACGGGTTCGACCCTGTGAGTACCCAAGCATGTCACACACGTGTATACCTTCGTGTATGTCGAGTTTCACGAGTTCTAGTTGTGTATATTTGATTTTAGATATCGAGTTGGATTGGGGTATTATGTTGGGTTGAGTTTGAATGTTAATTCTTAGGTTTTGATCCTTTGATTCTTAAAGTTTAAATTCATATTTGTAATGAATCTTTTCTGAGCAGAATTCTGTTTTGATAGTTAGTTTATAAGGATTTGAAATATATTTGTTTTCCATGTATATATTGTTGAAGCATGGAAAAGAATAAAGAAAGGCCTATGCGGCTCCGACAGAAGGATCCCCATGCGGCTCAGAAGTCTATGCGGCTCAGGAGTCCATACGGCTCAAGGATCCTTGCGGCTTAGAAAGAGGCCACGTGGCCTTCAACAGTTCTTCTCTATATTTGGCTGTATTTAATGCCCTGACGGCTGCTCTGACAAATAATAGCTATGACAGCTCTGACATAAGGACGTAATAATGACTCTGACATGATGGTGTGATCCTAGGAAAGAGGAAAAAATCTCCTTATAGTTGGCAAAATCCATCAAGTCCCGAGGCCACTCCATGCGGCCGCTACATTTATGTGGCTGTCCATCTACCTGCGGCTGCCTATCCCCATGCGGCTGCCCATCTGCATGCGGCTTCCCATCTGCATGCGGCTGCCCATTTGCATGCGGCTGCCTATCTGCATACGGCTGCCCATCTACATGCGGCTGCCTATCCCTATGCGGCTGCCCATCCTCATGCAGCTGCCCATCCTCATGCGGCTTCATGCTCCATATGCGGCTCTGCCAGGACGGTCCAGTTGAGACACGTGGTGCTCTTCGCGACAATTAAGACACGTGGCAGTCTTATCTACCCTGGAACTATGGGTGCTAACAAATCCTAACAAAATTAGATTTGTTGCGATCGTCATAATTGGCCAGATCAAATCAAATCAAACAAATTGGACACGTGGCAGGCTATCAAAAATCATGAATATTCATGGCAATCAATATTTATTGCCCACAGAGATTTGATGCAATCACATTAATTTCTCAAATTTATTATATTCAAGATGAATGGCCCAGATTAAGTGATCCTTAACGCCGACTTCTGAAGGAGGCAATCATTTGCAAACCCTAATGAGCACACCCCATTCCTATAAATAGTAAGGTGCCATTCCCTTGCAAGCAGAGGCAGAAGAGGAGAGAAGAGCAGAGAAAAGAGAGAGAGAGCACTAAAGAGACATCCAGAGATCTGGCAACCGAAGGCGCAAGGGAGTCTCCCAACACGTCCAAGAGCATTTCTTCACCAGAGCCAAGGCTACGTCCGATCATCCAAGGAGTAAGGCAGAGCTGCCGTCGCTTTCCCGAGCCTCTACCGTTATCCTGCAGAAAAAAAACTAAACAATTGTACTTAGATTGTTGTACCAAGGTTTTTATCCCTCGGCTTTCTTTTTACGAGCGAGTTTGTATTGTGAAGTGAAAGACCAGTCCTCCGATATAATTGTTCTGTTCTTTTATAATCAATGACAAACACGATGGCGACTCTGCTGGGGACAAACTTCTCCACGACTGAGAAGTTGGTGACGCAATCGGATGCAGCCAAACTTGGCTCCACACAACAGAAGATGATCGTCCGCTTCGACCAACAAGCGTTTGAAGAAATGCTCCCCAACGGGAGCGCTGGCCCGGTCCAGAAGCGAACCCACACAAAGAAGGCTCGCAGGGAGTGGAGGCCAAAATCATTTGCTCCTCCCCAAGCTCTGGACGGAGTACTCTCTGCTGCCTAAGACGGCGAAGGCAACTCTCATGCGGCCCCACTTCAAGCCATAAAGGACTCTGCTGTCCCCAAGTCCGGTAGAGGAAAGCACTACGATGCTGGACTTGCAGGGACAAAGAGTGATTCTATGTGATCCAGGAAGGAGCCGAACATTCATGCGGCCAAGATTGCCAGCCGCATGTATGATGTTCATACGGCCGAAACTGCCAGCCGGATGCAGAATACCCATGCGGCCAAGGTCTCCAGCCGCATGGAGAATACTTATGCGGCCGAGGCTTCCAGCCATATGAAGAAAGCCCATGCGGCTACGATTGCCAGCCGTATAAAGACTGTTGATTCCAGCCGCATGCTGTCTGCTCCATGCGGCTCAGGCTCAGTCTTCGATCGCCTCTCCTATGGTCCTGATCTCTCATGCTCCCGAGAAAATATGTCTGATTCTCTACAACACCACTTAGACTCTTCCTACTGTGTGCCCTCACACACTAGAGCGAAGAAGTCTAGGGCAGCACGAGCTTGGCGAGCTCAGTCCGCTTTCCAGAACTCTGACAATTCGAGCGCTCCATATATTGTTATGCGGGCCTCTGATAGGAAGTTGTACAGAACCACTCGAGTCCAGTCCCCAACGGCAAACGGACAGAGTGGATCCTAAAAGTCTCTCAAAACCCAGGGAGTGAACATGGTCGTTCCAGACCCGTTTGACTTGCGTAAGGTTATCCTCCATAAACGCAAGGAAAGAGAAGAGGCCTCGGTGTGCAAAGATTCCTCCCACGAACATCACTGCACCTAAATCATTGTCAACTGCTATTGCAACAACGCGACGGTACGAGAAGACCGGCAGTCCGTCTTCCAAAGATTAAAATAGTCGAGCTCAGGGGATAAGGCGCCTCTTGTCGTCAATTGCAGCTCTACTCAGAAAATCCCCGCCGAGGGGATAGGGAAGAAGATAAATGTTTCCAGCCCGAAGATTTCAACCACTGTGACTAAGAAACTGTCGTCTAAACGGTTGTCCACCACTGGAGTTTTCCAAGGTAACCGTTCAAAAACAAAATCTGCTACAGTGGGAGATTCATCATCCGCATTGCTGGGGGTCGCTGGAACTGGGGGTAGCACTCCTCCGAACATCCACGACAATCCGATGTTCCAAGGAAACGAGCCCGGGGAAACAACTCTCCCATCAGATACAGCAAGTGTCGATGTCCCCGAGGACGTCCACGACTCTCAAGATGAAGCAAGCTCTGAAGCTGGGGATACTATTCCTTCTGAGTCCGAACCAGAGGAGAACATTCCCACATACCCTGATGACTTCTCGGTACAGGGGTATGATTCGAAAGGCACGTCATCCACCGTCCCTTCCAGTTCTACTCATGTGAGGACGACATTCATGACAAATGACGAACAAGATGGTCCCAGTGATCGCCAACGCATCGATACTCTGGAGGCCATACTGTGCACTTTGGTCAAATCGGAGGACGAGATCAAAGCAGCCCTCCCTACTCTACAGGGAGGGACGGCTGGCCAAACAAACTTAGGTCCCGCGGTCAATGTGGACTCGAACTCAGCAGCATCAAACACGAGTAACAATCCTCCTGATATGTCAGCTCCTACCGCAGCAGACGAACCCAGGAAGGCAAGAAGAGAGGTCCAGGAGCTCCGGGCCATGTTCCATGCCCGCAAAAACTGCCAAGACCTCAGGATACGACAACTGTATCCCGCTGCGTGGAGAGATGTTCCCTTCACACCAAGTATAAACCATTCCTCATCAATCCATATGATTGGAAGACCTCCACGAGTCGGTACATCACTTAATTCGAGGTCACCACTGACCATCTGCCCATGACGATGCCATCCATACACGATTATTCATCGGGGCATTTGAAGGGGTCGCCTTCGACTGGTACCGTAACCTGCCAGACAACTGCGTCCACTCCTTCGCCAGCTTCAAGCGCATGTTCTTGGAGAGATTCTACAAAGTAGGACAGGATGTCACAATGTCCACCCTCATGGATGTCGTTCAAGGGGAGAAAGAGCTGACAAGGAACTATATTGAGCGGTTTCGCCAAACCGTAATAAAGTTGCCGTCTGGTAATTCGGATTCCTCCTTAATTGAAATTTGCGAAAAGAGACTGCTCCCAACAATCAGCCTCTGGATGGGCGAAAGTCAATTTAAGGACTGGAAGACGTTTATCATCAGTGCCACTAGCGCCGAGGACAGGTTGAAGAAGGCTCGCCAACTGGGATTGCACATCTCGGAGGGAGAGGACAAGGGCAAGCGCCCTAATACCAACAACAACAATGGTGGTAACACCTCCAACAATCGTGACAACAAGGGCAAGCAGGCTATGGTGGCCGACACAGCCCAGAAGCCTGAGTCAAAACCGGCAGACAAGCAATGGCCATAAATGTCGTACTCCTTCGAAGACGGCCATGTCAAGCCCATCTTAGATATGCTCATACAAGGAGATAGAATTCAACTCCCTCCACCAAGACGGGAGCCTCGGCCGGCAGAAATGGAGAGTCCGAAGTACTGTCATTACCACCGCTACGTCCATCATGCTACACACGACTGCTACCAACTAAAGCGATACATCCAACATCTCATCGATTCGAAGGCTCTAGCCATTAATTTTGAAGAGGTGGCCGTGGCAGCCAATATGGTATCAGTACAATTCGGCAGCTTCCCTCCAACGGAGACTCAAGACGGCGTGATACCCATCCCTCAAGCGACAAAGAAGATTGCTAATCTTTCACCTCCACGAGATCAGGCTACTGGTCTAGTACCCCTTACCACGTCACGAGGGGAGGTCATGTGGGTCTATCCAGACTTGGTACCTGAAGTGACTAAGTCTACACCGCCCTCCTTTGGCAAGAAAAAGAATGAAAAAGTCAGATCTTGTCTCACAATCTCGACAGATGTCGAGGAAGCCGCAGCTGTCGTTACTCGGTCTGGTGCTCAATCCCAACCTACACCAGATAACTCGATTGAAGAACATCAGCCGGCTACTGCTGACGCTCCGGGACCTTCTCAACCTCCGACGACCGACAAGCTTAGGCGGAAGAGACGCGCTTTAACAAATCCCTCCGAAAAGAGGCACCTCATGGGCTAGAAAGGCCCTACAACTTTGACATCCTGGCACAATTGGCTAACACACGGGCCAAATTGTCATTATATGAGCTCCTGAGACTCTCTAAGGATGTTCGCGCGGCTTTGAGTGATGCACTCCAGAATGTCGACGCATATCTGGCTCAGGTCAACCTCACGGGAGAGAGCCCGTCTGCAAATCTCCAAGACATCACTTGCGCAGGAGCGATGTGAAACCCCTGAAATTTTGAAACTTATTATTATTATATATTTTCATTAAATAGGATTTTTCGGAATATTTTAGTATTTAATTAGTGGTACAAAATTTATGTTTTTATTATTTAATAATATGTTACAATAATGGTACATTTTCTAGGCCCAAATGAGGGTGTGTGGTAAAGTTCACACGTTGGAACAATTTTTATTATTTTATTATTACTAAAGTTATTTTGTGAAAATTAAATAGACATTTTATTATTGTTGATATTATTTGACATTAATGTGATATTATTATTGTTGCCTTTTATGGCAATTTAAATTTGTGTATATATGTAAAAATATATTTTTGATGCATCATATATATAGTTAGATAATATTAAACTTTTATTTCAAATTGGTGGAGATTTAATAAACATGTTTTCCTATTTAAATATTATTATTATTTTTAGTTGATTTATTAAGGATTGAAATTATATATATATATATATATATATATATATATATATATATATAATATATATATATATATATATATATAATATATATATATATATATATATATATATATATATGTGTGTAGATATGCTCAAATATATTAAATAATTAGATAGTTGACTTTTAAATGGTATTTGGATTTTAAATAGATTTTTTGGTGTATTTATGGATATGGACATATAATATATATATATATATATATAATATATATATATATATATATATATATATATATATATATATATATATATATATATATATATATATTATATTATATATATATATATATATATATATATATATTATATTATATATATATATATATATATATATATATATATATATATATATTTTCTATATATATATATATATATCTATATATATTTTCTATATATATATATATATACTAAAGTTTTAAGAAAAGAAAAGAAAAGATTGAAAAATAAAATAATAATAAATACCCTAAGTGGTCGGCCCCACCATGTGGGAGCCGACCACTTGCAACCATCAATGAAAGTAGCAGCATCATCTGTGTTATGCGCCCCCCTATTTATTTGTTAACTACAGCATCATTTGGCCGAACACACCCCAACCTTATATATATATATATATATTTATATATATATATATATATATATATATATATATATATATATATATATATATATATATATATATATATATATTATTTTTTATATATATATATATATATATATATATATATATATATATATATATATATATATATATATATATATATATATATTTTATATATGAACAAAACCCAAATCAAATTTCTTCTACCTCCATCCTCTCCTCCTTCCTCCTCCCCACTCCACGGCGAAGCTCGGACGCACATTGGCGAAGCCGTGCTCGCGAAGAAGACAAAGGAACCATCGACAACAACAACAGATTCCCACTTTAAGGTATCCCACTTCCCCGATCAATTTCTCTCTCAATTTAAATCCGTTTTTAGATCCGTAAATTCGTGTAGAAAGACAACATGACCCTCTTCGAGATCCCCCAGGTGGATTTCGACATGGCCATCCAATTTACTCAAAAAATCGAGGCAAAGTTGAAGAAAAACCACTTTTCTGAATATAAAAAACTGTTTTGAAACATCAACTTGTCGGCCACTTTTCTCGCTGTCCATTAAACTTTCATAAAAACTAATTAAAGGCAGTCAAAGACAACCTAACCAAGATTGTAACGCACCTGCTGGATTCACTTCTCATCTAGTATGTAGAAAGTTACACGTTGTTAAAGTTTTCCGAAAAATTATAAATTTTGTTTTCAAAAAGTAGAAAAATACCCCGATACGGTGCCCGTCCTGACAAATCGGGCGATGTGGTCGCACACTATACACATCGAAAGACGCACATGGATGTTATCGACGTGTGGGAACTGACGGAACCCGATTTCGTTGCATGTGCGTGACGAAATCAATGCATATCCGTCGAGATACCCCTGTATCGACCCTTTGTAAATTAAGTGGCAACTTTGTGCACGCTCATCATATCACGATGAAACTTGCGCCATTGGACTTGAAATATTTTTCTGGTCTTGTGAGCCAAGTTTGGTCCGATTCTGAGACCATTAATCGAAACGCTATTTTGGCGGGCCCACAATCCCACTCAACGGGCGATTTTGTGCACAGCCCACCGGAATCCAAAATTGGACATACCGTTGGGTTCGCCTCATCAAAACAAATCTTTGGACATGTAGTTTGACGACTTTAGAGACCGTAGATATTGGTACGCATTTCGGTACAAAGTGGGTCCAACGGAGGACATCGTTTTGACCTGAAATTACGATTTTGCCCCTGTTCCAGAATTTAACTTTTGGACAGGCGTTTCCTAGGCATATCTTACATTCAAACTCGTTCGTGATGTTTTTTGCAGCATCCGGAGTCATCTGCGGGACTTGGTTTTTCTTGCTTCGTTTAATTATCTGTTCGAGCTACTGGATTATTCTCTTTGCACATAACCTCAGGCAAGATACCTTGCCATTATACTGTTTATATTCTGTTGCATATTATTACATATCACTGTTCGTTTATTTCCAGTTCTTACCGTTCCTGATTTACTGTCTGCTCAGTGATATTAGATATACTTTGTTATTATCCTTTGACTACATATGGACTTAGAGTTAAGAGACTACCGTCTGTAGTGTATCGCATATACCTTGACACAGTTGTACCACAAAGATGTGTGAGATGAGTAGCATATAGAGGTTCGTGTGTGTGGGCTGATCCCCCATGCGCATGCGATAGGGCTAATTGGTAATAGAGGCATGTTAGGAGACTTAGCACTTAGTAGTGGTTTATGAGACATGGATGTGACTCTGTTAGGCATTGGGTAGGAAGAACAGTTCCTTGATGTATGGGCCAAGTATGCACTTTCCTATTGCCGGTTATCTCCGCGGGAGATACGATCCTGGATCCTGATACTGATTTACTGCTGGCCTCTGACATTCGATGAATGTTATGCTTCGAGGTCCCTGGTATCCTGATGGACGATACCTGAGATTACTGCTACTGAGCCAGAGTGCCCATGAGTTGGAGGTTTGTACTTAACTGCATAAACAATGTAGTACGGTTAGATTATCTTATTGTCGTCTTATCACTTATTTCGGTTTGTGACATATTATATATTCAGTTTATTATGGCATGTTCTTCTTGTATCTTATTACGTCCCTCTGTGGACCTGGTTATCTCTCCAGGTGTGTACTTCTGTGATTTTATAGGTATTCTAGCCAAGGCCGTGATCTTCTCAATTCTTTCGAAGAGGATTGCGCTCGGTTCGTCTCGTTATTTTACCGGTCACTTCTTGTACATTTTGTTTGAGATAGTTGGTAGTGGACTTTGTCTCCGCCCAACGATTGTATACATGACAAATTTAAAGTTGCTTTATATCATTTATTTATCTAGTGGATGAGATTTAGTTATTATGGTTATACTGCATTTTACAGCTTATGTATACATACGAGTTTCCATATATTGGAGTGTACTTCGTATGTATGCAGCTGGTATGGATACGTACCTAGTCCTAAGTATTTTGGGACTGGGGTGTTATATATTTTTGTGGTGGCCCATGCAGGTCGAGTTTGTTACTTCGGTTACGTTACTGTACCGATGTGAGCCTGCAACATAGGATTAGAATTTGGAATCTCATCCATACAGCTTGACCTCTTCCCTTGGCTTCAAATTTTGAGCTCTCATTGAATTTCTTGAATTGCCTCTTGCTTGATTCCTTTCTATCGTTGATTCTAATTTTCGTGCTTAGTGTCAACTAGGAAGATGACTACACTAGTATATGTTCATAGGTCATATACATGGCTGGAATGGTTATATTGGCAATTGGAATACATTTAAGACTCTAACTGAGTTAAAAAGGTTTTTTTTTTAAAGTGTGATTTAATTATTAGTAATTTGTAAAGTAGAATATTGCCACGGAAAGTTTTAATCTTGAGATTTCTAAATAGTAAACACCATAGGATTGATACTGCAGGAAGGAGAGAGGAAAAAATATATAGCTATAATCTTTATACCATTGATTTAAGAAATTGATTGGATTTTTGAGTTTTGATATTTATGAATAATGTAGTTATAGTTATACATCTTTGAACAAATATAAAATTGATTTGATTTTCGAGTTGTGATATTATGATTATTGGAATATAGTTATACACCTTTGAATAGTTATAAATTTGGTTTGAAAATGATCTTAGCTTTTAAAAATGGCCATAGAAATTATTTAAATTTGAGTTGTACAACTTACGATTTTCGTGTTTAGTAAATTTTGAATTTTAAGTGGAAGTAATGACGGTGAATTTTGGTTTAAAATATTTGAATGTTATGAAAACGATTTTTGAGAAATTTTTATTTAAATGGTGTCCTATGATTGAGGATTTACAAATCTATTTAGATTTTTGTTTAAAAAAAAGATTTTGACTGATAAGATTATTTGAAAATTTAGTTTAATGAGGGATTGCTAATATTAAATTTTTTGAAAGAATTTCGAAGGATGTGATGGAAAGTTATTTTGATTGATTAAAGGTTACCATTTAAAAGTTGTGATTTTGTTGGAATAACTTAGCATGTAGAAGTTAAGATTGATGAGCATTGAGCTTAATTTTTTAGATTGCTTTTAATATGCTAAGAGTTTTATTATGAGTTATTTGAAAATTTTAGATGTTAAATTTTGATTGATTGTGAAATTTTTATGGATTCGTAAATTATGAACTCTTGAGTTAAATAGTTGAATTTAAACGTTAATTTTGGAAAAAGGTTAGTAGTAACGTGATAAAATTTTGCTTTGAGATTTATGAGAGTGATTTAAATTTTTTATGATGAATTTGAATGGCTTGGGTGAGTACAAATTTGGTGGTTAAATTTTTTATATTTATTCAGAAATTGTTGGAGGAAACACGAGTTAAAATATTAATGGTAGGCCACAAAGTAGCCCTAATGAGTTAGAAGTATTCCACACTAATTGCCATGTCACCTATGACCATGATAGTAGTATATACACAAGTGTTGTTAGTCATCTACCCAGCTATGTGACTGTATTTCCACCTCGACTTACTCGACCTTCCTTCAATTCTAGATCTTTTAATTACGACCTTCTAATCCATTTATAATTTGAATAATGAGTTAATGGTTCCTTAACTGTATTCATCTAGGAGACTATCTCTCCGGAATGTGTTCTTAAATTATTTTTACTGGATTCTCTAATTAATTTTATTTCATGCTTTAACTTGATTCTCTTTATTTTGTGCATTAATTATCACCTCGTGAACTCCCACTTTTTATTTTTGATCTTCTGGCGTCCCTACCGTGACTTGTATATTTGGAGTACAACACTACACTTTTCCTTCCAACAAATTTCATATATAAGACCTAGATAAGCCCACCTTCCTATAGACATATCATGTCCCACCAAAACCTATCTCCTTGTACTCTATTTTTGTGATATGACCTTATGGCCAAAATGGCCAAACTATAATCTTTACCATGATACCGATATGTTTTCGACCACGGATAGGGATTCAACCTCGACTCAATTCTTTCGACCCGATATGATTGTGTTCTACTAAATTCCTTAAATGCTTAAATTTGTACTTTATCTTGATTGCTTGACCCATTGTCCCATGATACTATTAGTTTAACTCTTGTAAGTTGGGTAGAATACCTCACCACCTAACAAACTTTTTCCTTGTGAACTACATTGGTAAGTTCACTTAGATTATAAATTTAGAGACCCTACCTTATCTAGTCTACCAAGCCTAAATGAAGAAACACTAGGACAAATGTAGGCCCAAACTTCTGACGAGCCTTGATTTTAAAAGATCTAGAACTATTTAAAATTTTTTTATTAGTACCTCCCTTGCTCATATTTTGACTATCTCACGCTGCTAACGTAGCTTCAGTTTTTCAAGCTTATTTTGTTATCAAGCTTGATCATGACATATTTATTGGGTGCACCCACTAACATATTCTAATCAGAACCGGTGCATGATGGTCTGATCAACCTATTACACTTTGGTTCGCCTTCATATTATTCTATGTGGATGGAGACATAGTTAAACTTGCCCTAGAGTCTCATCCGTGACAGCCTTGTCAATTCTCTTTTGAAATATTCGTCGCCTATGAACCCCGCAATTCGTACTCAATATATAACACCGTCTTAGAAACCTTTGTTGTTCTTGTCTTTTACTTATTTTGGAAAGACAAGGTATTGTACTTGCAAGATAGACTCAAGGTATCATCTTTGGTTGCCCAATCGGTTAATTATACGCAAATGTAGATAGCCACCGACCGACTCATGTGGCTATATCCTCGCCTTTAACTACTCCTCATTTCTCAACCCTAAATTATTATCATGACCTTCCAATTGTTCTTGAGCACTCAAGAATGACTCTAATCATTCACTTAAATCCAACTCTCAACCAAGACGATTAGTATCCATTTTCTCTCAGGGTACCACATATCCCAATCGTCAGATTTTTTTTTTCTTTGAACTACCGAATTCTTTGCTACTCTTTAATTCGTGTTATCCAAATTGTTATCTTCACTAGCGACCCTCAATCAATCCCATAACCTCTGATGAATTTTTTTGTGTGACGATTAACAAGTTCTTAAATGCATAGTTGTGTTGAACGTCGTTTTATCGCCTCCTCCAAATTTAATTGTATTTTGGTATTGACGAACTCTTCCTATCCCTCAACCCTATCCACCCTATTAATCCTAAATTTCGAGGACGAAATTCTTGTAAGTTGGGTAGGATGTGAAACCCCTGAAATTTAAAATTTATTATTATATATATTTTTATTAAATAGGATTTTGGGAATATTTTTAGCATTTAATTAGTGGTACAAATTTACATTTTTATTATTTAATAATGTGTTACAAAAATGGTACATTTTCTGGGCCCAAATGAGGGTGTGTGGTAAAGTTCACACGTTGGAACAATTTTTATTTTATTATTACTAAAGTTATTTGTGAAAATTAAATAGACATTTTATATTGTTGATATTATTTGATATTAATGTGATAATTATTGTGTCTTTTATGGCAATTTAAATTTGTGTATATATGTAAAATATATTTTTGATGCATCATATATATAGTTAGATATATTAAACTTTTATTTCAAATTGGTGAAGATTTAATAAACATGTTTTTCTATTTAAATATTATATTATTTTTATTTGATTTATTAAGGATTAAATTGTATATATATAGATATGCTCAAATATATTAAATAATTAGATAGTTGACTTTTAAATGGTATTTGGATTTTAAATAGATTTTTTGGTGTATTTATGGATATGGACATTATTATATATATATATATATTATATATATATATAATATATCTATATATATATATATATAGATATATATATATATTTATTTATTTTATATAAAAAAAAAAAAAAAAAAATATATATATATTTATTTATATATATATATATATATATATATATATATATATATATATATATATATATAGTATATACTAAAGTTTAAGAAAAGAAAAGAAAATTGAAAAAAAAATAAATACCCTAAGTGGTCGGCCCCACCATATGGGAGCCGACCACTTGCAAGCATCAATGAAAGGAGCAGCAGCAACTATGTTGCGCCCCCCCCCCCCCCCCCCCATTTATTTGTTAACTACAGCATCATTTGGCCGAACACACCCCAACCTTATATATATATATACATACATATATATATATGAACTAAACCCTAATCAAATTTCTTCCACCTCCATCATCTCCTCCTTCCTCCTCCCCACTCCATGGCGAAGCTCGGACGCACCATGGCGAAGCCGTGCTCACGAAGAAGACAAAGGACCATCGACAACAACAACAGATTCCCACTTTAAGGTATCCCACTTCCCCGATCAATTTCTCTCTAATTTAAATCCGTTTTTAGATCCGTAAATACGTGCAGAAAGACCACATGACCCTCTTCGAGATCCACCAGGTGGATTTTCGACATGGCCATCCAATTTGCTCGAAAAATTGAGGCAAAGTTGGAGAAAACCACTTTTCTGAATATTAAAAACTATTTTGAAACATCAACTTGTCGGCCACTTTTCTCGCTGTCCATTAAACTTTCGTAAAAACTAATTATAGACAGTCAAAGACAACATAACCGAGATTGTAACGCACCTTCTGGATTCACTTTTCATCTAGTATGTAGAAATTACACGTTGTTAAAGTTTTTCGAAAAATTGTAAATTCTATTTTCAAAAAGTAGAAAAATACCCCGATACGGCGCCCGTCCCGACAAACCGGCGACGTGGTCGACACTATCACATCGAAAGGCGTGTATGGATGTTGACGACGTGTGGGAACTGACGGAACCCGATTTCGTTGCATGTGCGCGACGAAATCAATGCGTATCCGTCGAGATACCCCCGTATCGACCCTTTGTAAATTAAGTCGCAACTTTGTGCACGCTCATCATATCGCGTTGAAACTTGCGCCATTGGACTCGAATATTTTTCTGGTCTTGTGAGCCAAGTTTGGTTCGATTATGAGACCGTTGATCGGGACGTTATTTTGGCGGGCCCACAATCCCAGTCAACGGGCAATTTTGTGCACAGCCCACCGGAATCAAAAATTGGACATACCGTTGGGTTCGTCTCATCAAAAAAATTTATGGACATGTAGTTTGACGACTTTAGAGACCATAGATATTGGCACGCATTTCGGTGTAAAGCGGGTCCAACGGCGGACATCATTTTGACCTGAAATTACGATTTTGCCCATGTTCCAGAATTTAACTTTTGGACAGGCGTTTGCTAGGCATATCTTATATTCCAAACTCATTCTTGATGTTTGTTGCAGCATCCGGAGTCATATGCGGGACTTGGCTTTTCTTGCTTCGTTTAATTGTTTGTTCGAGCTACTGGATTATCTCTTTGCACATAACCTCAGGCAAGATACCTTGCAATAATATGTTTATATTCATTTGCATATTATTACATATCATTGTTCATTTATTTCTAGTTATTACTATTCCTGATTTACTGTCTGCTCAGTGATATTAGATATACTTTGTTATTATCCTTTGACTGTATATGGACTTAGAGTTAAGAGACAACCGTCTGTAGTGTATCGCATGTACCTTGACACAGTTGTACCACGAGGATGTGTGAGATGAGTAGCATGTAGAGGTTCTTGTGTGTGGGCTGATCTCCCATGCGCATGGGATAGGGCTAATTTCTAATAGAGGCATGTTAGGAGACTTAGCAGTTAGTAGAGGTTTATGAGACATGGATGTGACTCTGTTAGGCATTGGGTAGAAAGAACAGTTCCTTGACGTATGGGCCAAGTATGTACTTCCCTATTGCCGGTTATCTCCGCGGGAGATATGGTCCTGGATCCTGATACTGATTTATTGCTGGCCTCTGACATTCGATGAATGTTATGCTTTGAGGTCCCTGGTATCCTGATGGGCCATACCTGAGATTGCTGCTACTGAGCCAGAGTGCCCATGCATTGGAGGTTTGTTCTTAACTACATAAACACTGTAGTATGGTTAGATTACCTTATTGTCGTCTTGTCACTTATTTCGGTTTGTAACATATTATATATTCAGTTTATTATGGCATGTTCTTCCTGTATCTTGTTACGTCCCTCTGAGGACCTAGTTATCTCTCTAGGTGTGCTTCTGTGATTTTACAGGTGTTCTAGCCATGGCCGTGATCTTCTCCATTCTTTCGAAGAGGATTGCGCTTGGTTCGTCTCGTTTTTTACCGGTCACTTCTTGTACATTTTGTTTGAGATAGTTGTAGTGGACTTTGTCTCCGCCCAACGATTGTATACATGACAAATTCAAAGTTGCTTTTATATCATTTATTTATCTAGTGGATGAGATTTAGTTATTATGGTTTTACTGCATTTTACAGCTTATGTATACATACGAGTTTGCATATATTGGAGTATACTTCGTATGTATGCAGCTGGCATGGATACCTACCTAGTCCTAAGTATTTTGGGACTGGGGCGTTACAAGCGATGCCCAATATTGTCTTCACGCCGCAGGATATGCTCATCAAAACCAATCTGCATGATCGTCCGTTATACTATACTGGATACATCGGTAACGTAAAGGTGGATCGGATGCATATTGATCCTGGTTCTTTCATAAGCATCATCCCGAAGGGTCTGTTACATCATCTCCGTATTCCTATGCATCGACTGACGCTAACAAGCACCGCCATCAGCGGTTTCAATTCGGGCAGGAGCTACCCAATTGGGAAGATTCGTTTGAGGTGCCAAATTGGCGATCTTCAGTCAGAAGTGACCTGTTACGTCATATATGCGGACACTTCCTACAATATCCTCCTGGGGTGCCTTTGGATACACGATTACATGATCGTGCCTTCTACGCTGCACTAGTGCTTCAAGTATATTGACAAGCACGACTTCGTGAGGACAAAATTTGCCGACATTGATCCCTTTAAAGGGGTCGAATCCTGCTACTCAGACTCCTGCATATACGAGAATCGAAGAAGCATCTTACTGAAGGAGATACTCAAGCTCAAAATGAGACAACAACTCGATCAGAAGAACCTCCGACGATCCACCTCCAAGCCTGCAAACCTGGCATAACTGCGCCCCTTACAACCACTCTGCGTAAGGACGTAATTAGCCTCTCTGCACAGGAGGGGCAAATGATAATCCGGCTGCCAAGGTCCGGCCAAGCACCAAGACCCACAATGGAGCCACTGACAATCAGACTGCCTAGAGTCGGTCAGCCACAAATGGAGAAGCTCAATCCCTCCGACAAGCCAATGACGATACGTCTTCCCAAAGGAATCGTCAGCCCGATGCAAAATCTGGGGCTTCCAGCTAGCCAACCACTTCCCGTCCAGTATCGAGTACCAAACAGGGGGTCGCTAGTTTGCCAACGACTCCACGTTCTGCTTCACCAGCGGAACCCTTGATAATCAAGTTGCCCAAGTCATCCTCTCTGTCTTCATTTATACAGGGGTGGCCGAAGAAAAACCAGAACTGGCCAAGTATGTGGTTGCTTACACTGATGTTCCATCCGCAGATGATGTAATCCCGTTAGAAAAGATAATTTACTTCATCAATAAAGGGCTATCTTGAACTACATCGAGCTTAATAAGCTTTGTACAATGTATGCTATAGAGCACGGTATGGGCACTCACCTACACACAGGTGGCAAATGTCTACACCGCAAATCAACTCGCTCCCGTGGAAGACGCTTACCTCATAATCGTGGGAGGGGACCATCCAATCATCTTCGGTCGGAAGAATGATCCATAGCCCTTCACAATAGAAGAAGTCGATCTCGAATCGGACGCCGGGAGACTGCCTCTCTATCTATATAGCCTCCAATCCAAATACCTCGTGCAAAAACAGGGGTATGATCTAGATACTACACCAGGTTTGAACTACGGCACTGGTCGATTACCTTTAAAGTCGCCGGTCCCGCCTGGCAAACCAAAGGACTACTACAACAAGACCCAATACAGACTGGGATATGTTACGCTTGCAACGACCCCTGAAAGCTCAGATGAGGAATGCGACTGGCATTCACACTCAACCGGATCACCAACTTCTGATTTGGATATCAGCATTGGGGATATATTTAGGCAAGTCCTGTCTGTCAATATGGCATTCGTCGATGCTTACGAAGAAGGTGAAGACTTTCCTGAACTCCTCGAATTAGAGCCGTGGGCCCAACAACTGGATGCGCAATGGGAGAAGCGGTTTGAACAAAGAGAGCCTCCTACTGAAGATGAGGTCATACAAGTGGACCTCGGCAGTGACTCTTCTCCAAAACCAATCTTCGTTAGTAAAAGCCTGACAGACAAAGAGCGAGAATCACTATTGGAACTTGTCAAAGAATATTAATGTGTTCTCTTGGAGCTATGAAGACATGCTAGGGCTAAACCCCGATATTGCTCTTCACAAGCTCAACATTCGGCCAGATGCAAAGCCAGTCAAACAACAACAACAACGCTTCTGTCCAGGCATCATGGATGCGATCGAAGACGAAGTCAACAAACTGATAGCCAGCAGCTTCATTCATAAGGAAAAACATCCGGACTGGGTCGCCAACATAGTACCGGTCCTCAGGAAGAATGGAAAGATTCGAATCTGTATCGACTTTCGCAATCTGAACGAAGCGTGTCCCAAAGATGAGTTCCTCCTCCCTATCACAGACATCATGATTGACAATACCTGCGGCTTCGAACGTATATCGTTCATGGATGGTTTCTCGGGGTACAACCAAATCAAGATGTCTCCCGACGATGAAAACATACATCATTCTGAACGCCAATAGGCACGTTCTGCTACACAGTCATGCCTTTCGATTTAAAGAACGCTGGCGCCACCTATCAGAGAGCTATGAGCATCATCTTTAGAGACCACTTGTACAAAACAGTGGAATGCTATGTTGATGATATCGCTATCAAGAGTCGCTATAAGGGAGACGATCTACAGGATCTGAGGATGGTATTCAACCTCATGCGGGCGCACAACTTAAAAATGAATCCTACCAAATCCTTCTTGGGTGTATCCAGTGGAAAATTCCTTGGTTTTATTATTACCGCCCAAGGAATCCATATAGATCCGGAGAAGACAAAGGCAATCATGGAGATGAGTCCCCCGAGAAATCTCTGTGAACTCTGAGGCCTTTAAGGGAGGCTAGCCTACATCAGAAGGTTTATCTCTAACCTCTCCGGGCGATGTCAGCCTTTCACCCATCTCATGAAGAAGGGCGTCTCATTCGTATGGGATAAAAAATGACAGCGTGCCTTCGACAGCTTCAAAGAATATTTATCGAACCCTCCAGTCCTGGTGGCCCCGGTTGCTGGAAAACCATTCCTGCTCTACGAACGAGCAATGAAGTATTCCCTTGGCGCTCTGCTAGCACAAAATAACGATGCAGGCAATGAGAAAGCTATATATTACCTTAGCCGAATGATGATCGGGCCAGAGCATCGATATACTGCCGTGGAGAAGGAATGCCTCGCCCTGGTGTTCGCCATTCAGAAGACGTGACACTATATCACGGGGCAAACCATACATGTGATATCACGAGTTAACCCCCTTAGGGTCCTCATGACTAAACCAGGGGCACTCAGCTCTCGCCTCGCTACTTGGGCGATATTACTGTACCCCTACCATATGATCTTCGTCCTGCAAAAGGCTTTTAAAGGTCAAGCTCTGGCAAACTTTTTAGCAACCCACTCAGGCTCGGAGTCGGCCAGAATATATAAAAAAATCCTAGATGAGACTGCCGACTCGCATGCGGCCTCTCACGATGATATATGGCGAATGTTCTTCGACGGTGCTTCAAGGATCGGACACAAGGGCAACATCGTCGTCGGAGTCGGGGTGGTGCTACTTTCTCATTTCGGACTGGTAATCAATCGCGCTTACTCCCTCCTAGAACCCTGCTCTAATAATGTGGCCGAGTACAACGCTTTAGTCATTGGCCTCCAACTTACAAGAGAGCTGGGGGTAGAATATCTTGAAGCATATGGCGATTCACAGTTAATCGTCAATAAGATCCGGGGTTCATACGAGGTCTGCCATGAAGATATGATCCCCTATCACCAAATAGCGATCAACATCATCTCGTTATTTGAAGGGTTCTTCATTGAACATGTCCCCAGACTCCAAAATATCGAAGCCGATGTCCTAGCAGTGTCGAACCATATTCATCATTTGGTGGACGTGATAGGCCATGAACTGGTTTGTCCCAAGAAAAATATTTAAGTCGTGGCGAGTTACTCAGATGATCGATGAAGTACCAGACTGGAGACAACCATTCATTGCTTCGTAGTCTACGACATCCTGCCCGAGAACCCAAAGGAAGCCACCTCTATTAGAAAGCGTTCTCTCAGATTCTTCTACGATACAGAGACGAAAATGCTGTATCGCCTATCCTACGATGGATTATTGCTTCAATGTTTGTCAAACGTAGAAGCCAAAGAAGCCGTACGTGAAGCTCATGACGGTGTCTGCGGGGTCCATCATCCTGGTCCAAAATTGCAAGACTATTTTTGCCGAATGGGCTACTACTGGCCCACGATGGTAGCAGATGCAATAGACTATGCAAGAAAGTGCAAAGCCTGCCAAGTCCACGCAGACTTCATCTACCAGCCATCCGAATTCCTACATCCGACAGTGGCGTCCTGGCCATTCGAAGCATGGGGAATGGATATCATCGGTCTGATCACTCTACCTTCTTTCCGAGGATATCGTTTCATACTCGCAATCACGGATTACTTCTCCAAATGGGCGAAGCTGTTCCGTTTTCAGAAGTGATGACTTCAAACGTGATCAGCTTCCTCAAGCATCACGTCATCTATCGCTTTGGACTGCCCCGAAGGATCATCCACGATAATGGTCCACAGTTCGCAAGCCACGCCTTCTATTAATTTTGTGATAACAATTGAATTCAGAATATTGCTTCAACGCCATACAATCCGGCAGCGAATGGGTTGGCAGAAGCATTCAACAAAACAATCATCAAACTTCTCAAGGAGTTTGTGTCGTCCAACAGACGCGACTGTAACGATAAGCATGGTGAATGCTTATGGCATACCGTACTATAGTCTGAACGGCCACTGGGAACACACCATTCTCCCTGGTGTACGGGAGTGAGGCAGTTCTCCCATTGGAGACTCAAATACCTTCGCTCCGTGTCGTTCTTACTTACCAATTGACGATGGACGATAACTATCGTCGATGGCTAAAAGTTGGAGGCCTTAGATGAAAAGTGTCTCTTGGCTCAGCAACGAATCAAGCTATACCAAGCACGCATCTCCTGAGCCTTCAACAAGAAGGTTAAAATCAGAACATTCCAAGTGGACGATCTCGTTATGGCAGTTCGGAGGCCGATGGTTATGACACACAAAACCACCGGCAAATTCTAGCCAAAGTGGGAAGGTCCATTTATCATTGAGGCTGTATTCTCCAACGGTGCTTACTGCCTCGCAAAACAAAACAAAGACTTTCTCATGTTGCCCGTCAACGGCAAGTTTCTGAAGAAATATTATGTCTAAACGACATTCTCCAAATCCTGGAGTATTGAGTTATGTACCCGCCGGTACCGCTGAACTCACATTCTCTAAATTCCAGATTATTGAGTTATGTACCCTCCGGTACCGCTGAACTCACATTCTCTAAATTCCAGATTATTTAGTTATGTACCCTTCGGTACCGCTGAACTCACATTCTCTAAATTTCAGATTATTGAGTTATGTACCCTACGGTACCGTTGAACTCACATTCTCCAAATCCCAGATTATCGAGTTATGTACCCGCCGGTACCACTGAACTCACATTCACAAAATCCTAGATTATTGAGTTATGTACCCTCCAGTACCGCTGAACTCACATATCCCAGATTGTTGAGTTATGTACCCTCCAGTACCGCTGAACTCACATCCACAAAATCCCAAATTGCTGAGTTATGTACCCTCTAGTACCGCTGAACTCACATTTTTCCTCTAAATATCCCAGATTGCTGAGTTATGTACCCGCAGGTACCTCTGAACTTACATTTCGATCACTCTTTTAGGTAGTAAGTCATTTATGACCATACCTCTTAACTTATTCCTCTGAAAGAGCTCCTCCCTCATGATCCACTACCCGCACTCTCAGTGCACAAAAAGGGTAACAGATCCACAAAATTTCTAAAACGACCACGTCGATGTTACCTCTGAGTCGTCTCACTTCCGCCAAAAACAATCACCCCTCTACATAGAACTTCCATGTCCTCATTACCTCAAAGTCGTTCTATGTACCCATTCATGGAGCCCACTCCTGCCATGTCCTAATTACCTCTGAGTGGGAAGGCTCTATCGAAGAAACCCTCATGCTTGCCATGTCCTCATTACCTCTGAGTAAGTATGTTGGTTCCCTTTCGACTTATTATTCGTACCCAAAATCGGAGTACGCTAAGGATAATAGGTCCACAAATGTCCTCTGTTGACCACAAATATCCTCCGCTGAGTCCACTCCTGCCATGTCCTCATTACCTCTGAGTAGGAAGATTTCGTGGTGAAAAACCCTCATGCTTGCCACGTCCTCGTTACCTCTGAGTAAGTATGTTGGTTATATCTCGTCCTATTATTCGTATCCTGAACCGGGGTACGCCAAGGATAATAGGCCCATAAATGTCCTCTGCTGACTACAAATGTTGTACTAAGTTTCCTAGTACATGCACATCATTCCTCATCATGCCCCGGGAGCCCAGCTGCTCCATGGCATTCTTTCTCCCGATACCCGGAACGTCCATGACCACCTTACCGTTGAATTGTTCTAGGTATCCCTATAAAACTTGTTATCCGTACCTAAAACCTATGTATGCCAAGGGTAACAGGTCCACAAATAAGCCCCCCAAGCGGAACAAATACCACCATAACACTACAAGCACAACAAGCAGTACAAATAAAGGGTCGAATAAAGCATACTCTTTTATTTGGAAGGCGAAAGTACTACATGTTCTAGGGACAACATCCCACTTAAAAAAAGGAAAAGAATGAAAAAAAGGCTGTCTATGGTTCGGCGGTACATAATTCCAGGAGACGGTTCTTCACCAAGGTGGTCCCGCGTTCAAGCCGCTGTTTAGCTCGGCACTCGGCCTCCTGGGACAACCACTCCGTATTATCAAGTCCATGTGTGTCTGCCAGCCATCCTCAAACTTTTTTAAGGCAAGTTCCAGATCAGCAGAAGCTCGATTAACTCTGTCAGCCTCATGAATAATTCACCCCCTTTCGGTACGGGCAACTTCAAGCTCAGACTCCAGGACAGCTAACCTCTGAAGCTCAAGGATCTGCTCCCGCGTGTCAATGACCCCATGGGAGGCAGTCGCTTTTCGAGCCGTAACATCTTCACTCTTGCAGCTCACCTGATCATATAGCGCAGACAGATCGCGGAGGTCCTTCAGTATGACCGGCTTGGTCTTATCCCGAGCAGCCCTTATCTTCTCTACGGCAGTTATGAGGAAAACCGCGCTCTTGATCTATAGCAAACAGATCAGCTTGCCGTAGCACTTGAAGATGAGCCACAAGCTGATCAGCTTCCAGCAATTTTGCCTCCAGAAGGGCAGCTACCTCCGCCCCACCGGGAAGAGTCTTAAGAATATCAATATGACCCTGGGCGCATTGCCGGGCCAAGGCAAAAGGGGTCCCTCGTTTTACAGCAGCCGCTACCCCTCTCTTCAAGTGGCGATAGAAGCTGTCCACCACGTCCTGTGACGCTTCATCCAGAACCTCCGTAGAGGACGGCGTCAAAGGAAGCGTGGCTGGCAATGTCGAAGAAGGTACGCTAGAACTTGCCACCAGAGAGACAAATTCTGAGCGAAAAGATGCGTGGATAGCGGCTAACTCCTCCTCCCCACCGAAGATTCTGGACACTTGGCAAAGTAGAAAGGTCGACTCTCGGAGCCGCCTGAGCAGAAGAGGACGCAAGGACCATTGTCCCCTGTCCCGGCTGTGCCACCACTTGACTTCCTGAACTCGAGCCAGCGGGAGGTCCTTCAATTTGAGTCGGAAGAGAAAGGTGTACGCTCCTCTCCGCCAGTTCCCCTTCGACATAGCCTATCTCAACAATGTCCATCATCGGCACTGGAGAGACAGGACCTGTATGTCCAGAGCAACCATCAATCAGTCTAACCCGAAGGATGTGATGATAGAGCAGATAGGCCTCCTTACAAGTTAAGATTTGGCTTATCTTACCAGGGGAGGATCATGGAGGCCGCGGTTCGCTCGCAGCTGCCGTGGTCTCCTCACCCGCGTCCTCCAAGTCAAGTTTAGCTGGTTCTTCTGCCCCAGCCACCCCAGAAAGGGATCCAGCCAGTTCAGCGTCACCCCTTGAAATTCAGCTGTCTCAGGGATAGGTGCAGCAGAGCCCCCGTCACCATGGGTTGAGTCCTCAACAAGGTGGGACTCCTCGGCCACCTCCGAAGAACCCCAGCAGAAATGATAGCGGTATACATGTCATTGGCCAAAGTGGTCAAGGCCGGATCGTCCTCAGCGGCCGGTTCTCGAGAAACTGACTCCTCTGACTCCTACAAGAGTAAAGGAAAATGATTAGGCCATAGTACAGAAAAAGAAAGAAACGACTATAATTCGAGTCACCTTAGAAACAGCGTCAATATCCTCGATAAGTAGCCGACGGGATCTGACAGCAGCTCGTTTCATGGAATAAGTCATGTCTATATCAGCAGACTCACGCCTGCTCCGTTTACGCGAAGGGCTAGGCACGTCAGGTGGCTGATCCGCCACCACTTTATCGAACGTAATGGGCGGTTGTTTCGCCGCTACCCGTCTAGAGAAGGGAGAGAATCATCGGCACCCTGCTCGCCATATTCTTCATCCGTAGTGGTGGACTCCGAGTCCGGCATAGGAACTGTGTTCGCCCTCTGCTTCCTCATTTTCGATCCCGGGGCTTCTCTGCTAAGCCGTACCAACAATAAAACTGGTACGCGGGTCAAAGTTAACCGAAAACCGGCTTGCAGTGACGTGGTACAGAGCCTCTAAATACAAATCTCCCCTTGCGTCTCAGCATCAGGGACCGAGAAACTAGCGCGGGTATGAAAAATATTATAATAAAGCCAGGCACTGATGCCATCCAGAACACTGCCTTCAAAACCCAGGTAAGAGCTGGGACTTTCTAGGAAGCTGGCTGTACCCAAACTAGCGGAAGAACCGGCTAGATAAGTAATGTTCCAGGTAGATGGTATTACGGTTGCGATATACTAAGTGCGAGGGACGGATGTTACGCAACCAAAGAAGCATCCTCCCAGGTAAGAGGAGAGGAGGCCCGATACCATCAACATGTACACTCTCCACCTCCTCAGCAAAAAATAGGGAACAGACACGAAGATTATATATCCATCTACCCTCGCCAGCACCCTCCGACAGGCAGGCATAGTATTGTACTCCCAGGGCATCCGGCGTACCGGAAGATAAAAGCATCATCGTCGTTACACCATCTTCTCGGCCAGGTCTCATCAAATCGACAATACATTAATAGCCACCCCATCAGATAGTAATAGGCAACTCGATTCGCTCAAAGTTCATCGCTGTGTCACGCAATAACCTTGGATGAAAAGTACGAAGGCCACGGTGTATACTGCACACCATGGCCGGAAGAAGGGCCAGTCTGACCCCGAAGTCTAGCTTCACAGCAGGGAGGATAAAATTAGGGCTGATCCTCTCAATAGAACCAGCTCCTCCTGAGACCACTAATTTCGTAGCCATACCATCAAGAACCCTGCCAGGATTGCCTTTTTCGACAGCGGCTGGGTATCTTGATAAAAATAATCAAAGGAATCTGTTTGACTCCCAAACATGTCGCTCAAGGCCTTCGATTTCTTTGCAGTTAATGCTAGATCCTGTACTTGCTCTCGAATCAGAGGATTCCGGGGAGTAACCCGGCCTGAGGCACCTTGCTGGAAAAAGGTAGGAGAGCCAAGCCCTAGTATGCGGAAGGTTCCCTTCCGAGTTACTATCCTTCTTGGTCGTCTGCTGACAGTAACTGTGATGACACAGTAACTCCTGATAGACAGCAACGAAACCCGAATGTCGTTGCTCCAAATCTTTGAACTCTTCATTCGTCGGAGTATATACTTCAAACACTTCATTGCCCCAAGGCAACCTAGAGATGGCGTGCATCCATGAAGAGCGAGACCCATCTCCCCTCCTGGCACGAATAAGGTCCCCGTCCGCCGTTGTACATCTCTAAGAGAGCCATGAACAACTCCTTATTGATGGGCAGTCCGTGACATGAACCCCGGATGGCGTAGTAGAGACCAACCTCACGCATGAAAGTCCAATATTCTCATAAAATCCACCTAATCAAATTGGCCCATGAAGGGATGGGGCGTATCCAGTTCAAAAGCGAGAGCTGGCCAATGGGATAAGACCCTTTCCGAGCAAGTTGATTCAGGAAGGTGCGGCTTGAGAGAATGAGAAATTGGGACCTTGCGTATTTAAGAAGGTAACCGGGCTAGTCCCATCACGAGCAGCTGATCGGTTCCCTGTCCGCGTACGCTGATCTAATAGCTTATTGTAGTGGATGTTACCCACAATTCTTCCCGACCGGCTCGGGGTCAAGGATTCCGGCATCCTCCTGTCCACCGACAACATATGAACCACATAAATGGGAAATGACACTCCATCTGGGGGATATGGATCGCCCTTCCAGCAGAAATAAAGTTCTAATCCTCGGATATATCTAATACCCGAGAGTTCTTCACAGTCAGGGCGTCTTCGAAGAAGAACGCCAGCTTCAGGTACTTTTTCTCTAATCGCCCTGAGTTCCGCATAGCACAGAGAAAGCGAAAGAGCTGGTTCTTGATAAGAGCCAGCCTCTCCTCAGGCTCGTTCTGGGGTAGTTGTTCTACCACCTGCCAAACTAGTTGGTCAGCCAAACTCCTATGGCAAATTGGGCATGACCCACCAAAGGTTCCCTTACAGCATTAACTGGAAGATTTACTGAAAAGAGGACAAAAGAAATAAGTTAAAAAAGATGGACAAGGAGAACTGATTGGTGTTTTTCGATCTTATGCGGCTTCAATTCAATGGAGTCTCATACGGCCCAACTCAGAAAACACTTATGTGTGGCTCCGTCCAGCGAAGATTCATGCGACAGTGTTTTTATACGGCTCTGTTTAACGAAGTCTCATGCGACAGAGTCCGGATAAGCTATGCGGCTCATGCAACAAACGAATTCGTACGAGCCTATGCGGCCCAGCGCAGCCTATGCGGCCTAGCACAGCTTACGCGGCCCCGTTGGCGAAGTGCTTATGCAGCCACAGTAACAATTCTCATGCGGCTCGAACATGAGACGTACATGCGACACACATGAAGATGAAGGCTCGCGCATAGAGCATGCGACGTAGCCACAACAGTTACGGCTTCAAGCTCACACAGCATCCTTACCAGTAATAGTGGGGTGGACGTCGGGTGAACTGCGGGCACGTCGGCTGGCGGAGGAGCTGCCATATTATCATTCGTCGTCGCAGTCGAAGTAGAAACAGTTTTCTTGCCCTTCGCGCGCCGCAGCGACGAGGACGCCGCCTTTTTATCCTTCGCCGCAACAGTCTTCTTGGGAGCCATCGGTGATCGAAGAAGAGGATGATAGTTAGGGCAGGAAGCTTGAATTGAAGAGAGAATAAAGAAGTCTTTTCGTCCTAAACCGTTTCTATTTATAGGCGGAGCTCATAGACCAACGCCTCGATCTGTGTGCAGCGTAATCGACTCCTCGGTATCAAGGCAATCCGACTATTCAAGGCTAAACTCTTGAGATCCTACCCCAAAAAGCGGGTTTAAATCTGACAGCAAATCAAAGCAATCAATGCAAAGATTTGCACACGTGGCATGAAGACGTGGAAGGAGCCTATGCGGCCAAGCAGCCCAGCGGCTCAGATGGCCATGCGGCTGAGGAGGCCATGCGACTGAGACATTCATACGGCCAGAACATCCTATGCGGCCCGAAGATTTTTACATTGCCATGCTTCTTATTCAAAGTATTTCAATTTTGCAAATAGAAAACTTTGAAAGGTCTTGTAGAAGCATAGAAAAGATAAAGAAAGGCCTATGCGGCTCCGACAGAAGGATCCTCATGCGGCTCAGGATTCCCATGTGGCTCAGATGTCCATGTGGCTCAGGAGTCCATGCGGCTCAGGATCCATGCGGCTCAGAAAGGGCCACGTGGCCCTCAACAGTTATTCTCTACATTCGGCTGCATTTAATGCCCTGACGGCTGCTCTGACAAATAATAGCTATGACAGCTCTGACATAAGAACGTAATAATGACTTTGACATGATGGCGTGATCCTATTAAAGAGAAAAATCTCCTCACACTAGCAAAATCCATCAAGTCCCGAGGCCACTCCATGCGGCCGCTATATTTATGCGGCTGCCCATCTACCTGCGGCTGCCTATCCCCATGTGGGTGCCCATCTGCATGCGGCTGCCTATCCCCATGCGGGTGCCCATCTGCATGCGGCTGCCCATCTGCATGCGGCGTCCATCTACCTGTGGCTGTCTATCCCTATGCGGCTGCCCATCCTCATGCGGCTACCCATCCTCATACGGCTTCATGCTCCATATACGGCTCTACCAAGACGGTCCAGTTGAGACACGTGGTGCTCTTTGCAATAATTGAGACACGTGACAGTCTTATCTTCCCTGGAACTATGGGTGCTAATAATTCCTAACAAAATTAGATTTGTTGCGATCGTCATAATTGCCAAGATCAAATCAAATCAAGCAAATTGGACACGTGGCAGGCTATCACAAATCATGAATATTCATGGCAATCAACATTTATTGCCCACAGAGATTTGATGCAATCACATTAATTGCTCAAATTTATTATATTCAAGATGAATAGCCCAGATTGAGTGATCCTTAACCGCCGACTTCTGAAGGAGG